>JAOPHQ010004554.1:0-380000 GCA_030340625.1 Merluccius polli
TCATCATCATCATCCATCATTTTGCACGCAAAAACCGCCGCTTCTTTTTCTTTTTCGAACACGATCCGTGCGACCACTCACCCGAAGTCCTGGTCCATGGACTTGAAGAAGAATTTGTAGTTGGGCTTGTTCAGGACCTGTTTAAAATCCAGCAAAGTGATATTTTCGGCCGGAATGGGGATCTTCACCAAGTACGGCGTCTCTTCCTCGTCGATGTGATATATTATTTTGGTTTCTGCCATCTTGACGCGTGTGTTTTTTTGTTATATATATATATATATATATAGTTTGAAACACTAAAATAAGTCAGTCGAGGTACCGTAGCTCACTAGCTAGTTAGCGGCTAGCTAGGTGGCTAACGAGACGAAAGAGGTGAAACGATGGCCACTGAGGGTTTTTTCTCCTCCCCAGGCCAGACACGCAAAACTTTTTTTAAATCCTCTTCTGCGGAAAAAGCTTCCCCCGCGAGCGAGCTACTTCTCCCGGATCCACGCAGAGTCTCTTCCCCGCTGAGTCGGGGCTGAAGATGGCTGCACACACGCTACATTCACACGATCAACTACCGACAACTTTTCCCCTCAACAAAAACATACAG
Organism: Merluccius polli; assembly: GCA_030340625.1. Classification (NCBI taxonomy): domain Eukaryota; kingdom Metazoa; phylum Chordata; class Actinopteri; order Gadiformes; family Merlucciidae; genus Merluccius; species Merluccius polli. Next base: position 596 of record JAOPHQ010004554.1, read on the forward strand.
GGGAGGGGGTCTGAAAACTTTTCACGACTCTGCAAGCCAACGCGGCGTATGACGTCGACGATGCCCCCCTTACGTATTTTGGAGCATGCCCCCCCCCCCCCCACACACACACACACACACACACACACACACACCACCACCACCACCACTCGCCTGTTTTTACAATCACGCAACAACACTAATATGATGTTTTACAATCACAAAGCTCCCGTTATTTTATAAATGGGGATGTCCATGCCTTGCATCTAATGCAACATCATTACAGATTTACTGGCGTTACTTTTACTTGACTGTAATACATGTCCAAAAAGCGTTTTGAAAGCATTGGGTAATATTTTAGGTTAGTTGTTATATTTGCGCTAGTAAGTGCAGGACATCTTGACAGGCAATAATTCTTTTTGAGACAGTAAATCTGCATATCCTAGACATTTCACACAAACTTGCTATTACACACACACACACACTTTTAGACTAGTCCCGTGAACTAAGAGTCTGGTCACAAGTTTTAAGAAGATGTCATTTAAGTCAATATAGCATGGAAGCATGAAAATATATCATATAATCCAGGGGAGCAAACAAGAAACAATAATGTGTATTATTGTTGCACTGCGCATTAAGACAAGAGGGGAAATTGATCAATTGAAAGGCAATCCAATAATGCATTGCATAGTGCCTTATTCCTGGATACAATATTATAAGTGAATTGAAAGATCCATAGCCACAAGGAACCTGTGACTATGCATGCTTGCTCCATCGATGGAGCAAGGGGACCTCTAAACAGAACCACAACCAATTACCAATCAGCAGATCATTCTGCAAAGGAGGATGACAGTAGTGGCAAGTCATAGATAAATAGCACTAGTACAGTGCTGTGAATAAATATTTCCTTTAATCCGAATGGATGGAAACATTTGCATGTTTGCTTTTGGGCTTTGTGGGTGCGTGTGTGTGTGCGTGCTTTATCTTACTTCAGTCTGACTGTCTTTTCTATGTTTATTCATCAATCGAAATACATCCATGTAAGTGCATTCGAGCAAGTGTGTATTTAACCAATCAAAGCTTAGTTTGGCTGCAATGTCACCATTATGGTGTGACTATTTTAGCAGTCAATATGAATTTACCAATCAAAAACAGGTTCTTTTACGAAAAACTAAATTCAGTTCATTAGTTTGTGATAATGAAGAATTAATTTACTTCATTATAGAATAGACTCATGCAACAATTTGTCAGCCCTTAGAGAAATACTATATGGTTAATCCACAGTTAATATACAGATTTCATTTTTTATATAGGCTACTATATGATGGTTAAGTTAACCAAAACAACCTGACTTGGAAACCCGGACTTGGAAATGTGAATTAACAGCAGTCAAAACAAAATGTATTCTTTCAGAATAAGAATTTATTTACATTAATTTTAACTATTCATTTTCAAGTAAATGAACTTACCTGTGGTGCCACCTCTATATGAGCGAGTCTATATATTCTCTATGAACTCACACACACACACACACACACACACACACACACACACACAAATCTAAACAGCCCAGTACGAATAACGAGTTTGAAACCTGATAAACATCCAAAGTTCTAAAGTTAATTGCTGTGTGTGTGTGATTTTACTATAAATCACACACAATAAAAGAACGTTTGACGCTAGTTTACAAACAACACATGTCTCATCCAAAATAAATAATATGAGGTATAATCTTTCCGCATGAAGAGAGCCGGCTCATTTGTGGAACCAATGTGGCCCGAACACCACACCCACCACACACGTGATCACAAACATGACCCAGAAAGCCACCGCCAGCACCTGCACACACACCAGCGTCCTCTTGTGCTGCTGCGTGACCTCCACTTCCACCTCCTCGGCCAGCAGGCCCTGGGCCCCGGGGTGGCCCTCTGGGTGCATCTGCTGCACCCGCAGGCTGACGGTGGGCAGGATGAGGAAGCGGTGATGATCCATGAGGCCGCCCGTCTCCACGGAGAGCACCACGCGCTGGGTGACCGACGCCTGCAGGCGGGGCGCGGCCTGCAGGGACAGTGGGGGGCGGCCGTAGGCGGCGGGGGGCAGCTGGGCTAGTATCCGCAAGTTGGGGGGCAGGCAGAGGGCGTCGCCGCCCGGCAGGGGGGTGAGGTGGCGGCAGAGGGGGCAGGGGATGGCGGGCAGGCTGTGCGCGTCGCACGGGCACAGCTGGATCCTCTGGAGGCACTCGGTGCAGAAGACGTGGAGACACTCCAGCATCCTCGGGCATTTGGTGTACTGGTTGTACTCCTGGTAGCAGACGGGGCACTCCACGACCTCCATCGGATCAGAGCAGAGTATGGTGGCCCCTGCCTCCCCCTGGTGGGGGGCGGAGGTGGGCGCGCCGATCATGGTGCCGGAGGGAGACGGCAGCGAGGACTTGGGGAGGTCGGGGCGAAACGATCACAGATGCTTTACCGTCAGAGCTCGTGGTGTAGCCTGTAGAAATAAGACGTCTGCAAGATTAGCTGTATGTTACCGTTACGTCATGTCAACGGGAGAAGAGGAGAGAAGAGAGAGCTTTCAGAGTCCATAGATATTCCATTCAACCAAGTTTGTGTCCTAGCCACACACACACACACACACACACACACACACACACACACACACACACACACACACACACACACACACACACACACACACACACACAGAGAACAATGGGTGTCTGGGTAATTTGTAATAGAATGTGAGAGAGACTGTGCTAGATCAGTTCCCTCTAGTTACAACCAGTTAGTGTCATAGCGTTCCCTAGACTCATTAATATAATAGTAGGCTACTCAGCTTGAATGGATTTCAACAAACTTCACCATAAAAGAAGTGCTGTGTGTGTGTGTGTGTGTGTGTGTGTGTGTGTGTGTGTGTGTGTGTGTGTGTGTGTGTGAATGCGTCTACATATGTTTAGTTCAAGTACAACATCCTTGGACTGGGTCCAGTTACATGCACCCCCCCCCCCCCCCAAACATGGAAGGAAGCCAAATCTCTCATCAAACAGAAATCTGTAAAAGTGGAAACATTACACAACATGGCCCTTACTACTACTACCTTGCTGAAACGTCAGAAAAACGAATCTCCTTATAAGGTAATTCCTGCCAGTACAGTTTGTTGCACTGGGCTTAAACATTAATATGTCTATAATTCAGTATATCGTCACATATTGATGTATTGATTCATTAGATATATTATGTGACAGTTACAGTAACAAGACAGCAGTTACACTAACAACACCCAGTGTGTTGTTTATCACAATACACTCCCACCAACACCATGTGGTTAATTGTTCCTTTGAGACAGTTGGCAAGCCAAGCCCACATACATCATAGGATTGAACAAAAACAACATCTTTGTTTACAGCAGCAATCATTTTTGTAGTTTGTGATTTAATTTGTGAATGTCATTCTAATTCTTTCCTCTTTTTTTTTTTTACAATCAACTATTGACTATTTACCGTACTTAGGACTATTGGCTGATGAAACACCACCTGACGAAATAAACCAACAAACACCCCCTTTCTGTGTAAATATCACTGTACCAGAGGGGCTTCCACCCTCGTTCCTGTCCCACAGGAAACAAGAGGCACTTACCAGCTGCCGAGCATCTCTCACATTCACTTTGATTGATGTCAACGTCCTGATCTTGATGCGGTTCATACCTGAAATGTCTACAAACACCCCCCCATCCCTCCCCACTACTTCTACAAGAAGTCACGTAAGAACCAAGCCTCGAGAACCCCACCCCCCTAGCCGCCTTCCTGAGCAACCAATCACATCAGTCTCCCGCTACACCTGTCTCTCTCCCTCCTTGTTCATTTGCCAGCCCTGCTCTGCTGTTGCTCTGTGGCGCCTACATTTTACCCATCCACCCCCTCTTCCTTCTCTGTCACGACAGGCCTCATGAGAGGGTGGGTCTTGTGGTTCCTAGCAACGCGGGGGTTACCAGGACAGTGTCATCAGTTGTTGTGGCAGGTCACAAGTCTATTAATATACGACTATAAATATGTATACTAATTATACAGAGCTTTATACCATAATATATATCGATATCATTTTCTATGCAAAAAAGCATAATATATTAGTATTATTCCTTTTGAATACATTATAGATATTTAAACATATATAGTATAGGCCTTCACAGAGATGTATAATAGTAGTGGTGGGAACAGGTGTAGCTCATTAAGTTAATTATGGTCTGTAGCCATGGTCATATGATGATAGCAGAAAGCAGCTCTGGTTTGCACCATCTCCAATAAACTGTTTTTTTCTCCAACATTTAACTGTGTCTTGTGTCAGAGGAGCCCAGCAAAGCCACCGAGGTGGCTTGTGGTAGAGGATACTGCCACACTGGTGCCCAATGTGGGGCTTCCCCGACCGGGAAGGGAGATAGAAGGGCTGCCTGAAGACACCCTGGAGCCACCAGCCACGTTAATGGAGCCACCTCCCAGCACCAGTCCTTTTCCGACAGCAGCAACGGTCGCTGGTGGTGCCCAGCGGAGGACAGGGGAGGCAGCGCAGCAACCGCCGTGAGCATGCCCTGGATCCAGCCCGGAGCAGCCCAGATCTAGCCGCACCTCTACCAGCCAGCACAGCAGCCCAAGGCCCCATGCTCCAGTGAGGAGATGGGGATAGTGTCTCGTCACCCTGGTGGAGGGAGGCCTTACCAAAGGCCGTTCTGGGTTGGCCGGTCACACTGGGGAGGTGTGGGGGCAATGGGGTTTGGGGGTTGTTTTTATGTTAGGTATGGCAACCCTGTAAATAGTCCATTTTTTTGTTAGCTATGGTTACCCTGTTAAGAGTCCAGCTTGTAGTTGACTTTTTCTCTGGTTTGGCTTGGATAGGGGGGGGGGGGGGGGGGCTCAATTTGGTGTTGGGGGTGTGTTTGGAACCGCATACTAACATACTGTCTACTACATACTCAACTAGAAAATGCATTTCCTGCAGAAAACACGTGTGAATGCTGGAAGCTGAATGATAAGCGCAAAGCAGAAATATAAAATGAATTGATCTGAAGAATCTGAAAGTAGTAGTAGAAGCTGAAATAGTAGAAGAATCTGAAAGTAGTAGTAGAAGCTGAAATAGTAGAAGAAGCTGAAAGTAGTAGTAGAAGCTGAAATAGTAGAAGAAGCTGAAAGTAGTAGTAGAAGCTGAAATAGTAGAAGAATCTGAAAGTAGTAGAAGAAGCTGAAATAGTAGAAGAATCTGAAAGTAGTAGAAGAAGCTGAAATAGTAGAAGAATCTGAAAGTAGTAGAAGTAGTTGAAATTGTAGTAGTAGCTGAATTAGTAATACCAATAGCTGAAGTAGAAGTAACTGAAGTAGTAACAACACTGCTGAACGTCCTCAAAAGGTAGCCCAAACTGGCAACACTGTCTGATCCTCAAAAAGCAGCCCAATCTGGCAACACTGTCTGAACGTCCTCAAAAGGTAGCCCAAACTGGCAACACTGTCTGATCCTCAAAAAGCAGCCCAATCTGGCAACACTGCTGAGCTCGAGCGTCAACTGAAAAGGAATCAGTTAAACTGTGAAACTCTTAATAAATATAAATGCTATCGAAATTTCGATTTCGAAATTTCGTTTGGATATTATGGGATATACAAGTCTGTCGATTTGTGACATTTTTTGAACGAAGGTAAACGATTGAGAATTGATTTAGTTAGGCCTACGATGTGTAACTGTCAGAGATCAATGTGTAATCGATGTGTAACTGTGAGATCAACTGAAGAGAACCCGAAACTTAAAGGAACTATATGTAGGATTGCGACCTCTCTGGCCAAAACTGTTATTGCAACCACGTTGTAAATACTGTACAGCGTGGTACTCCCTCCCCCTCCCCCCCCAGAGTAGCGGTTGCCAGATTCCCCGTTCCCGGATTACTCAACACAACACTGCGTCTACTAGAAGGAGCAACCATGACAAGTGTTTTACATACTGTTCTTTGCTTTTATTTAGGTAAAGAACATAGAATTGCCTCTGTGTATGAAGTGTGCTATACAAATACACTTGCCTTGCATAGATCCCTGATAATATTGACCAACTGCATCACCGTCACCGGGGCTTCATAGTAATGTGTCCGAGGAGAGCAGCCCTCTCGGACACACACACATGCTGTTACCGCTGTTTTATTATCATCCACACTTCCACACCGTCACCGGGGCTTCATAGTAATGTGTCCGAATAGAGCAGCCCTGTCGGACACACACGCCAGCTCTGACCGCTGTTTTATTATCATCCGCACTCCCACACCGTCACCGGGGCTTCATAGTAATGTGTCCGAGGAGAGCAGCACTCTCGGACACACACACATGCTGTTACCGCTGTTTTATTATCATCCAACACTTCCAGACCATCACCGGGGCTTCATAGTAATGTGTCCGAATAGAGCAGCCCCCAACGGACACACACGCCAGCTCTGACCGCTGTTTTATTATCATCCACACTGCAGTCGGTGTGCAGTAAATGGCACCCTCAATGGTGTGAAATCCTTACATACAGTCATTGAGCAAACGATACTGACTTCGTGAAAACGCCCATGAGGCAACGACGCAATGATTCGCTTCAAACATGTTTTTCTAGCAAAAACTGAATAATGGCGATAAGCCAAATATAATTCTAAAGATATACTGCAATAGTTCACTCCAGTGGAAACATGGACCATTTTCATTACCCAACTAAAATATATTTGGTAGGCTAATAGTGCAATGTAAACATGTTCACGAATGCATTTAGTAACGTCAGACATTTCTGACCCGAAACATTTGTAGCTGCAGCCTTCCTTATACAGTAAATGGCTGCAGCTCAGCCTATCTGGCAACCCGGATGGCGACACAGTACTGACTTCGCGATTGGATGCTAGGCAGAAGGTGGCGCAACAGACCAAAACACAAAATGAAAACAAAACAGTTTTCCTGGTACAGAAATATTGCGTTTGAAATTAAATATTCTGGCTGGACTACTATTATGTCTGAATCGGTCAGGGTAGTATAATCCGTTTTTCTGTCAAAACCAAAATACGAAAAAACGGAAACAGTGCCCTCTTTTCCTTTTTTCGTTTTAAACCAAACATGGAAAAACGGTTTTTGCTCTCAGCGTCAAAAAACGAAAAAACGAAAAAAACAAAATCAAATAACGACCCAAATTTGGTTTTTGCAAATTCCTTTTTTCGTTTTTTGGTTTTCATTTATTAATATGACGGCGGACAGACCGGAAGCGGAAGTGACCTGTAGCAACTTCAAAATAAAAGTAGTGTGCTAACTGGCTATCATGCATAGCCTAATAAAGTTTAAAAAAAACTAAAACCTTATTATCATACGCTATTATAGGCTACCGTTCTCTTTCTACACCCATGTATCGTTCACATTTATTTTAGTCAAGTGAAACTATAACAGCTGGTTGTTAGGGAGAATGTGATACATAATTATTATTATTTTAGCTGAGTGTGTGAATGCACATTGTGGAAAACGTTTACCCGAATTACATTCCCTGCCTAAACATAGAGCATCTATAAAGTCACCAGCAGAGTTCCCCATCACGCACAATCAAGAAGAGCCTACTTACACTGACGTAAGCCGTCTGTGTCCGTGTATATGTCTGATTTGGCCATCAGGCAACTGTAATTCCACAGTACTGGGTTGTCAGCTGCCTAAGTTATTTTATATCCGATTGATGTGAATGTGTCACACAAGGAAATCATGACATGCAAAGGATATGCTGCTAAAAAACAATAAATTAGCTACTTTATCAGTTCTTATGTAAATCTAATGATTACGTTTTTTAATTCTCCTACATTTTCACAAGACAAGGGTTATTGTGTTTTGATTTATTAGAAAAAGTATTAATGCTATACTATTGATTTAAATTAAGTCTATAACACAACAAAATGTGGAATAAATGAAGGGCTCTGAATACTTTTTAGATGCGCTGTATTTACACATGATTTACTTTACATATTTCACCATGTCAGTCTTGACTGTGCGTGATGGGGACCTCTGCTGGTGACTAGATGCTCTTTCTTTAGACAGGGAATGTAATTCGGGTAAAAGTTTTCCACAATGTGCATTCACACACTCTATCTCACTCGCTAAATTAATAATAATTATGTATCACGTTCTCCCAAACAACCAGCTGTTATAGTTTCACTTGACTAAAATAAATGTGAACCATACATGGGTGTAGAAAGAGAACGGTAGCCTATAATCAGTGTTGGGTAGTAACGGTTATTAGTAACGCCGTTACTTTTTTCAGTAACGTGTAAGGTAACGCGTTGTTTTTTAAAATTCAGTAACTCCGTTCCCGTTACCAAACGCTGCGTTACTCCGTTCCTTTTGGTGAGGTTTTACAACGGCACACAGTTCCCGATCAATAAAGCCGGACTGTCCGGTTTTTCAATGCCCTGTCTGGCATCCGGCGCAGCATCAAGCCAGACGCGTATTTGTCCTCCTTTTTGAGACACCCCCGCCGGTCACAGGTCCGCCCGCCAGTCATAGGTCCGTGGTGTGTTACTATTGCGCGCTGAGTTACTAACTGAGTTACTTTTTTAAAACTTTTTTACAAAGTAACTAGTAACTGTAACTAGTTACTATTTTTCAGTAACTAGCACAACACTGCCTATAATAGTGTATGATAATACGTTTTTTTTTTAACTTTATTATGCATGATAATAAGTTAGCACGCTACTTTTATTTTGAAGTTGCTACAGGTCACTTCCGCTTCCGGTCTGTCCGCCGTCATATTAATAAATGACAACCAAAAAACGAAACAAGGAATTTGCAAAAACCAAATTTGGGTCGTTATTTGATTTTGTTTTTTTCGTTTTTTCGTTTTTTGATGCTGAGAGCAAAAACCGTTTTTCCGTTTTTGGTTTAAAACGAAAAAAGGAAAAGAGGGCACTGTTTCCGTTTTTTCGTATTTTGGTTTTGACAGAAAAACGGATTATACTTTAGTATCCTGACCACCCTCTCCATCTCTTTGTCCGATACATGTCTTTTTCACTTTGGTCGTGTTGAACACAGAATCTTCCAACACTCATTTCAGAGCATCGCTGGAGGCCCATCTGCTGCAGCATGGTGGAAATCTCTGCATGCGTCTTGCCAGTTTCAAATAAGTCTTTAATTAACGTATGGTTCCAGTGCGGCCATGGTGTCGACACCAAATTACTCCAAATAATACTGATTCATTGACTTACAATCACTGCGTGATTCTGTTTTTTCAGGCTTTCTTTCACACTTAACTGTTGACGAATTTGCTGCAAGCTTATCAAGTGCAACACACAAAGAAGTCAATAACTTCCTGGTCACACAAATCGGAGAAATTAAATATCAAAATCAAGTTCGGCCCGTGGCCCCGTTTTTTAATTTCCTATTTTTGATCAGAGCATAAAATCGAAAGTACGAAAAACAAACCGTCATTTGTTTTTTGGTATCAGATTCATAAACGAATAAGGAAATAACAAATTGCTTTTTCATTTTCCGATTTTGGATTCTCAATTGAATATGTAAAGAACGAATGATACACGGATTCAACACGACTAGATAGATACAAATCTCTAGATTCGTTTAATTGTTTGAACGATGGGAAACGGTTGAAATTTGAATTAGTTACTGTTACACCACGTCCTGCTACACGGTCCAATACCTCCATCTAGTGGACGCTTGTCGTCTCTACCAGTCATTCCCCACACACACCTGTTCCTAATTAATAATCACTGTTTCCCTATTTAAGCCGGGGATTGTCAAGCAGCCGGCGCCAGTTCGTTGTTTCCCTAACCTACTAGTAATTCCCAGCCTGACTACGCCTGTTCCAGCCCTTGTTGCCGATCCCTGCCTGCCTGACGACCCCCCCTGTTCCAGCCCTTGTTGCCGACCCCTGCCTGCCTGACGACCCACCTGTCCAGCCCTTGTTGCCGACCCCTGCCTGCCTGACGACCCACCTGTCCAGCCCTTGTTGCCGACCCCTGCCTGCCTGACGACCCACCTGTCCAGCCCTCGTTGCCGACCCCTGCCTGCCTGACGACCCACCTGTCCAGCCCTGGTTGCCGACCCCCTGCCTGCCTGACGACCCGCCTGTTCCAGCCCTTGTTGCCGACCCCTGCCTGTCCGACTACCAGCCCCGTTGCCGACCCCTGCCTGTCCGACTACCAGCCCCGTTGCCGACCCCTGCCTGTCCGACTACCAGCCCGTTGCCGACCCCTGCCTGTCCGACTACCAGCCCGTTGCCGACCCCTGCCTGTCCGACTACCAGCCCCGTTGCCGAGCCCCCCCCGCCTGCCTGACTACCCGTCCCCTGCCTAGCCCTTGTCCACCTGATTGCCTGCCCCGTACCAGACCCCCGCTAGCCTGACTCCCCGAACGATCACCCAATAAATTCCTTTGCCTTTTCTCCTGTCTCTGCCTCCCTGTGTCCAGCATTTGGGTCCCAGTGTTCTTGTACCTTAACAGTACGAACTGGCCAAACATGGACCCAGCTGACGCAGAGGGGTTCAGGGCAATGATCTCCCGCCAAGGGACTCTCTTGGGCCAACACGATCAGGCCTTGCAGGAGATCGCCACCGCCCTCCGGGAGCTGACTCTAGCCGTCGGCGCTCAGCTCCCCGCCCCCCCAGAACCACCAGCCCCCACCCCGAGTCCGTTGGTTTCTCCCCGGGAACCATTCATCCCAGCCCCCCAACGTTATGGAGGGGATCTGGGATCCTGCCGGTCATTCCTTACCCAGTGTTCCCTTGTTTTTGAGATGCAGCCCCAGACTTACCCCACCGAGAGATCAAAGATAGCTTACCTGATCGGTTCGCTGAGTGGCGAGGCTCTCGCGTGGGCCGCGGCGGTGTGGGAACGTGGGTCTTCGGTTTGTTATGACTACGGCGCCTTCACGGATGATATGAGGAAGGTCTTTGATCATCCTGTCCGGGGCAGGGAGGCCTCCCAACGTCTCCTGCAGCTTCGCCAGGGATCACGCAGCGTAGCCTCTTTTGCAGTGGAGTTCCAGACCCTCGCTGCTGAGAGCGGCTGGAACGAGGAGGCGCTGCAGGGGGTATTCCAAAATGCGCTCAGTAGCGAGCTAAAGGACCGCTTAACCTCCTGGGAGGAACCCGCGGACTTAGACCATCTCATTTCTCTCGCGATTCACATGGACAATCGTTTGCGAGAGCGGCGCAGAGAGAGAGGCACCCGCTCGTTCGCCACGCCCCCTTTTGAGTCACCGGCTGCAACGCAGTCCTCCCTCCCGGTTACCGTTCCTCCCCGCTATGGGCGGCCCCCTTCCCCCGAGCCGATGCAGATCGGACGCACACACCTTACTCCCGAGGAGAGGGAGCAGCGTATTCGATCTGGAGCTTGTTTGTATTGCGGCACTTCCGGTCATTTTCGATCCGGATGCCCCGCCCTCTCGGGAAAAGAACGGGCTCGTCAGTAACTCGAGGGGTACTGGCGAGCCGCTCTCATAATCCCTCAGTCTCCCGCCCCCTCCTAGAGGCCACCCTTATGTGGCAAGATCAAAGCCTCCCGCTCTCCATTCTCCTGGACTCCGGAGCGGATGAGAGCTTTATCGATCAGGAGTTGGTTAAGCGACTGAGCATTGACACCATTCCTCTCGATCTTTCGATCGAGACCCAGGCGCTAGATGGGAGGTCCCTCACACGGGTGGAACGCCGCACCGTTCCGCTCAACCTGCTAGTTTCTGGGAATCATCAGGAGACCATATCCCTCCTGGTGATTGCCAGCCCCTTCTCCTCGGTTGTTCTGGGCTACCCCTGGTTGCAAACTCACAATCCTCAGATAGATTGGGGAACCGGGCGCATCCTGTCATGGAGTACCCATTGCCTGTCCCAGTGCTTGCGGTCCGCCCCGGCTCCTCGGGCGACAGAGTTCGAGTCCGTACCCGAACCTCCTAACCTGTCCTCCGTCCCGGAAGAGTACCACGACCTCGGAGCGGTGTTCAGCAAGTCCCACGCCTTGACCTTGCCCCCCCACCGCCCTTATGACTGCGCCATAGACCTCCTCCCCGGAGCCCCCCTTCCTAGCAGCCGTCTGTTCAACCTCTCCCGCCCCAAACGCGAGTCGATGGAGGAGTACATCGGGGAATCCATCGCCGCTGGAATCATCCGTCCTTCTTCGTCACCTGTTGGAGCGGGTTTCTTCTTTATTACCAAGAAGGATAAATCGCTTCGCCCCTGCATCGACTACCGTGGTCTGAATGACATCACGGTGAAAAATAAATACCCATTACCGCTTATCAGTTCCGCCTTCGTCCCCCTTCATGGAGCCTCCGTGTTCTCAAAATTAGATCTGCGTAATGCATATCATCTGGTCCGCATTCGGGAGGGGGACGAATGGAAGACGGCTTTTAATACTCCTTTGGGCCACTACGAGTATCTGGTGATGCCATTCGGCCTCACCAACGCCCCCGCAGTGTTTCAAGCTTTGGTTAACGATGTCCTCCGGGACCTGTTGAATCACACCGTTTTCGTCTACATCGACGATATTCTAATCTTCTCAAGATCCATAGTGGAGCACAGGGTCCATGTCCGGCAGGTTCTGCAGAGGCTGTTGGAGAACAGGCTGTATGTCAAGGCGGAGAAGTGCGAGTTTCACGTCCCATCCATTTCCTTCTTGGGGTATATAATCAGCCAGGGCCAGGTAGAAATGGATCCCTCTAAGGTCTCTGCGGTGGCCGAGTGGCCCCCTCCCTTAACCCGCAAGAGATTGCAACAATTCCTTGGCTTTGCCAATTTTTACCGTCGCTTTATACGCGGTTACAGCCAAATCGCGGCACCCCTCACGGCCTTGACTTCCACCAAGAGCCCCTTTGCTTGGACGCCGGAGGCGGAGACCGCTTTTCAGGGCCTCAAACAGCGGTTCGTATCTGCTCCCATCCTCACCCAACCTGATCCTTCACTTCAGTTCGTGGTGGAGGTCGACGCCTCGGACACCGGAGTGGGCGCGGTTCTCTCCCAGCGTTCCTCCTCCGACCACAAGCTCCATCCCTGCGCCTTCTTCTCTCGAAGGTTGTCCCCGCCGGAGCGCAATTACGACGTGGGCAACCGAGAGCTCTTAGCTGTCAAGCTTGCCTTGGAGGAGTGGCGACATTGGTTGGAGGGCGCAGAGCTTCCTTTTATTGTTTGGACCGACCATCGCAATCTCGCTTACCTCCAAACGGCTAAGAGGCTAAATTCCCGTCAGGCCAGGTGGGCCTTATACTTTGGCCGGTTCAACTTTTCCCTTACCTACCGTCCCGGCTCCCAGAATGTTAAGCCGGATGCTCTGTCCCGCCTGTATTCTCCTGAGGACCCCGGCACTGACCCCGAGACCATTCTGCCACCCACTTGTCTCATTGCCACTCTCACCTGGGAGGTGGAGTCTGCGGTTCGTCTGGCGCAGAGGCAACAGCCGGATCCCGGTCTCGGCCCCCCCAACCGTATGTTCGTCCCTGACGCAGTAAGGTCTCAAGTATTGACCTGGGCGCACTCCTCCCGGCTTACATGCCACCCAGGCATCACCCGCACCTTGGATTTCATCCGTCGGCGTTTCTGGTGGTCCACCATGGACAAGGACGTTCGATCGTTTATTTCGGCGTGTGCGACTTGCGCCCGAAACAAGACCTCGACCCGCCCCCATTCCGGTTTACTACAGCCCCTACCCATCCCTAGCCGCCCTTGGTCACACATCGCCCTGGACTTCGTCACTGGTCTACCCACGTCAGAGGGCAATACCACCATCCTTACCGTGATTGACCGTTTCTCAAAGGCCGCCCACTTCATCGCCCTCCCCAAGCTCCCCACCTCAAGGGAGACCGCCGACCTCCTGGTCAAGCATGTATTCTGCCTGCATGGCATCCCCGTGGACATTGTGTCCGACCGAGGCCCCCAGTTCACCTCACAGGTATGGCGGGCATTCTGTAAGGCTCTTGGCGCCACTTCCAGCCTCTCCTCTGGGTTTCACCCCCAGTCTAACGGCCAATCAGAACGAGCCAACCAGGAGATGGAGGCGGCACTTCGCTGCATCACCCACGCCAGCCCCACCACCTGGAGCTCTCAGCTGCCCTGGGTGGAATACGCCCATAACACGCTGTTAAATGCATCCACTGGGTTATCCCCATTCATGGCCTCCCTGGGTTACCAACCTCCCCTGTTCCCTGATCTGGAGGAAGAAATCGCAGTCCCCTCGGTCCAAACCCATCTGCGCAGGTGCCGGCGCATCTGGAAACGGACACGCACTGCACTACTTCATGCATCCTCTCGCTCCCAAATTCAGGCTAACAAGCGGCGTCGACCTGCACCCGAGTACGCCCCCGGGCAAGGGGTTTGGTTGCGGGCTAAGGATCTTCCCTTGAAGGGGATTCCTCCCAAACTCTCCCCACGCTTCATCGGCCCCTACACCATCTCCAAGGTGGTCAACCCCTCTGCGGTTCGCTTGAACCTCCCCCCTGCACTCCGCCGCATCCACCCCACTTTCCATGTCTCGCAGATTAAGCCAGTCTCTACCAGTCCGTTGTCCCCCCCCATCCCACCTCCACCTCCGCCAAGGCTGATTGACAATCATCCAGCTTGGACGGTCCGTCGACTCCTGGATGTGCGGCGTCGCGGCCGGGGACATCAGTACCTGGTCGATTGGGAGGGGTATGGTCCTGAGGAGAGATCCTGGGTTCCCCGCAAGCGGATTCTGGATCCCTCCCTTATTCGGGACTTTCACCGGGATCACCCGTCCCCCCCACCCGAAGTACCCTGCGACAGGGTTCCCGCCTCCAGGCCCCCTCCACCCATCCCGGTCACAGACAATCACCCGGCGGTGCTAGGGCGTCCGCCGAGAGGCGTCCGTAGAGGGGGGGGTACTGTTACACCACGTCCTGCTACACGGTCCAATACCTCCATCTAGTGGACGCTTGTCGTCTCTACCAGTCATTCCCCACACACACCTGTTCCTAATTAATAATCACTGTTTCCCTATTTAAGCCGGGGATTGTCAAGCAGCCGGCGCCAGTTCGTTGTTTCCCTAACCTACTAGTAATTCCCAGCCTGACTACGCCTGTTCCAGCCCTTGTTGCCGATCCCTGCCTGCCTGACGACCCCCCCTGTTCCAGCCCTTGTTGCCGACCCCTGCCTGCCTGACGACCCACCTGTCCAGCCCTTGTTGCCGACCCCTGCCTGCCTGACGACCCACCTGTCCAGCCCTTGTTGCCGACCCCTGCCTGCCTGACGACCCACCTGTCCAGCCCTCGTTGCCGACCCCTGCCTGCCTGACGACCCACCTGTCCAGCCCTGGTTGCCGACCCCCTGCCTGCCTGACGACCCGCCTGTTCCAGCCCTTGTTGCCGACCCCTGCCTGTCCGACTACCAGCCCCGTTGCCGACCCCTGCCTGTCCGACTACCAGCCCCGTTGCCGACCCCTGCCTGTCCGACTACCAGCCCGTTGCCGACCCCTGCCTGTCCGACTACCAGCCCGTTGCCGACCCCTGCCTGTCCGACTACCAGCCCCGTTGCCGAGCCCCCCCGCCTGCCTGACTACCCGTCCCCTGCCTAGCCCTTGTCCACCTGATTGCCTGCCCCGTACCAGACCCCCGCTAGCCTGACTCCCCGAACGATCACCCAATAAATTCCTTTGCCTTTTCTCCTGTCTCTGCCTCCCTGTGTCCAGCATTTGGGTCCCAGTGTTCTTGTACCTTAACAGTTACGACGTAAAGCAGTGGAAGTAAACAGTGGACGGTCCGCCGGTTACAATGGGACGAATGGTAGAATATGACGATTTGAAACTAAAACTGCGATACAGAAAAAAAGTATAACAGCTATCGAAATTTTGGGAACACGGCTAGATAGATACAAATCTCTAGATTCGTTTAATTGTTTGAACGATGGGAAACGGTTGAAATTTGAATTAGTTACGACGTAAAGCATTGGAAGAATAAATGTATACTACTATTTACTATTGCGGGCACCCCCCCCCCCGGCCGTAGGTCCGCGGTGTGTTTGTGTTACTATTGCGGACACCCCCCCCCCGCCGGCCGTAGGTCCGCGGTGTGTTTGTGTGACGGTCAATATCCACTATACGCGAATGATCGCGCGCGGTTTGCCGCCTCCATTCACTTTCTATCGCTGAATATCCACTATAAGCGAATGATCGCGCGCGATTTGCCGCCTCCATTCACTTTCTATGGGACGCGAGCAATTCGCTGCGCAAAGCACGCTGGGATTGCTTGCGGCGCGGAGCCAGCTGCGGCGCTGCCTGGCTCGGCTTCTGAATTTGCATAAAGTTGGGAGATTTCAACTTTATGCAAATATTCGCCCAGTGGATATTGACCCTTATGCGCGCACCGCCCCCCCGTTGGCCGTAGGTCCGCAGTGACGCCATGACGCTCGAACGTGAACGTCGTTTTACGGCAGCGGAAGATTTACGACAGCCAGCATACAGACAGTAAACAGACAGTGAGCAACGGACTTCACATGATATTCACAACTCGGATTAATTTAATGAAACCCATTGATTCTTTTGATCGGTGGACCCCTTTTGATTGGATATTATGGGATATACAAGTCTGTAGATTTGTGACATTTTTTGAAGGTAAACGATTGAGAATTGATTTAGTTAGGCCTACGATGTGTAACTGTCAGAGATCAATGTGTAATCGATGTGTAAACTGTGATTCTGAATAAATATAAATGCTATCGAAATTTCGTTTGGATATCGTTATTATTGAATATACAAATCTGTAGATTAGTGACATTTTTTGAATGAAGGTTAGCGGTTGAAAGGTGAATGAATTAGTTACGACGTCTTAAACAGTGGAAGGTCCGCCGGTTACAATGGGACGAATGGTAGAATATGACGATTTGAAACTAAAACTGCGATACAGAAAAAAGTATAACAGCTATCGACATTTCATGAACACGGCTAGATAGATACAAATCTCTAGATTCGTTTAATTGTTTGAACGATGGGAAACGGTTGAAATTTGAATTAGTTACGACGTAAAGCAGTGGAAGTAAACAGTGGAAGGTCCGCCGGTTACAATGGGACGAATGGTAGAATATGACGATTTGAAACTAAAACTGCGATACAGAAAAAAAGTATAACAGCTATCGAAATTTTGTGAACATGGCTAGATAGATACAAATCTCTAGATTCGTTTAATTGTTTGAACGATGGGAAACGGTTGAAATGTGAATTAGTTACGACGTAAAGAATTGGAAGAATAAGAGGCTGGGCGGACGGCTTCATTGATTTGTATTGGAAAAATAAAGGTGGAAAAAGTAGAATAATTTGAAAAGTTGAATGAATATGAAAAATCTGAATAGATAGCCATACCCAGCAAACATTTCCTCGACCTGCGTCGAAGCGAACAAGTCCAGAAGACGTCGAGTCACGACGTGACTTCATTTCGACATGAAAACATAATCTTAGAGAAATGGTGATTTCAAGGAAAAATTATTTTAGAGTGGTGTAACCGAATAAACACTCCCAGCAAACATTTCTGCATTCAACAAGTCTAAAATACGCCGGGTCACAACGTGACTTTATTTCGACCATTTGCCGACATGAAAACATATGCCTACGGAAATTGTGATTTCGAGGAAAGCTTGTTTGTCAGTGGTGTAACTGAATAAACACTGTTTATATCGCTATTTAACTTAACAACGATGTAACTTTGGAACATTAGTGTGAACGGTAATGTTTACACATTAATTGTGTTATTGAAAAGTGTTATTATTCCAAACGCAATATGCTATCATGGCCAATATAGGTGCTAAAATGTTTTATTCCAGCATGCTGGAAAAATAGTTCCTAAATGGAACTTGAGTAAATGCATTTACTCAAGTTCCATTTAGGAACTATTTTTCCTTGCGCACCAACACATAATCCCAACAACCCTATCCCTTTGTCCTGCAACCCGTGCGCAATGCGCAGCGCACCAGGTGATATTTGTTGGCGGTCGCAGTCAAGTTTGGCAAGCGTCGAAGTTCCAGGTGAGTTCCGAAAAGACACTCTTATTTAAAATGAAAATGTATTTGTAAGGACATTATCCTTTTTTCATTTGCATGCTTAACTGTTTAAGTCTACATGGCATAATTCTCACGGATAGCTGGCTTTCGTATTTGTAACGTTACATACGAACTGGGGGCTGGAAAGCTAGCATAACATTAGCGTAGCCTAGTGATGGTGGGATGAAGCCTCATGAGGCATTGAACCACTTGAGCCAATTGGTTCGAGAAAGGGTTCATTTCTCGAAGCTTCATGTGCACACGAAACCACCTACTGGCCAAGTGTGTAATCACAGGCAGCTGTATCTGAACCACATAATGTGTGATGCATTGATGGATTGAATTTTCGTGTCTGTTATGTCTGTTGGGAATGACAATGAATTACAAAAAATGTATGACCAAATCATTTCTGTACATAAATTATCACATATGTGTATAATACATTTTTGAATGTATTCTGTGTGTGTAAATTTTCCCAAAATGGTAATATCATAATATGGCAGGTTGTGCAATGTTTTTCTGAAAATGGCATGGGCGTAATCAGGCAGAGGACAGTGAAAGTGCTTGTGGAACTAGGAAAAGGGCACAGATTATGCTTGTGTAACTTGGATGTACAGGACAGGGGAAATTTCATTCATTTTTATTCAGAAACAAGAGCTTCTCAACAGTTTTTGGTTTTAAACGATTTCTTTTTTTTGACACAACTTCTCCGGCCTTGGAGAAGACCCTTTCACAAGGCACAGAAGATGCCGGCGTGCACAAAAAGGCAAGTGCAAGTTTGTGTAAGTTCGGGTACAGTAGTTTTTGCCTCTCCCAGTACTCCAGAGGGTTTTCCAGTCTTCCTATATTTGGCTCTGAAAGGTACCGCTGGACCTCCACAGTGGCATCTGCAGTGACATTTTGAGACCTCCTCGCCTCCATGACACTGGTGTCTAAACGACGCCACAGTTTGCTACCTAAGAGGAAACCACAGATCATGTTAGTAAGTGTTCTCATAGGAATAACTGATGTCAAAATGTAAAATAATACATTACCTCCAGTGACATCATGAGAGGTAGAAGCCTGGGGGATTTCCTCTCTGCTTTGTTGTGCCCTTACAATGGTAGCACACTCTGAGGTCAGTCGCTTTATCGCTTCAGTGGCTTTAGTTTGACTAAAAAATCCAATAACTTTAAATCGGGGGTCCAGGAGTGTAGCAAGGGACATGATGCTCATCGACTGCAAAGTATAAAGCTTCTCCCGTAGTTGTCTGATGAGCTGCTCTCCCATTTCCAATGCCACTGCAGGTGCCGGCTTTGCTATTTCCTCCTGAAGGTTTTGCTCCAGCATTTTCATTAGGGGGACAACTTTGGAGGCAGACACATTTTCCTCGGCCGACAGCTCTACAGTGGCATCATAAAAGGGAGACAGCAAAGAAAGGCACCCTCCAACAATGCTGAACTCATCTGATGTAATCATGGGCATGTCATGTTGTAGCCCAGCTAATGCTGCTCCGACTGGCTCCCTTAGCTCCACCAAACGTTGCAGCATCAAATATGTGCTGTTCCATCTGGTCTCCACTTCTTGCATTAGCTTCAATTTTGCCATCCCCAGATGAAGCTGCACTTGTGTAAGCTTCTCCTTTAAAGATACAGATGAGTAGGCCATTAAATCACTGCAGCAGGAACACAGACAAACTATTAGTGTTATTATAAATTGGAATAAAGGGAATGACCATACCTTAGCAGTGGTGCTGCTTCTAAAGAAGCCAACCAGCTTCCTTGCTTTGGCCCGGATGCCAGAGAACACAGGGTTCTGGTCAAGTGCCTTCTTCACTATCAGATTTAGTGTGTGCGCAATGCAAATATGGTGCCGAAGCTTCAGCTCTCTCACACACGCAACCATATTGGGAGCACCATCAGTGACCATGCATGTCACCTTATTAGTGATTCCCCATTCCTCCATCAGGGAGGCTTTCACACGAGCTATATTTTCAGCAGTGTGTGATTGGGGGAATGCCTGCACTCCCAACAGCACTGAGCTGAGCCTGGTTTTGTCACCTACAAAATGGCATGTTACAGCCAGGTAGGCATCCATGTTGATGGATGTCCACGTCAGAAGTAAGGCTAACAGCAGCCACCTTTTCAACTTTAGCCTTAGCCTTCTCCTTTGCTGACTCGCACTTGGCCTCCACCATGGCCTTCAGAGCCTAAGGAAAAATATATAATGCTGAATTTGTTTGAATTGTGAGACATACAATTAAGTACTCTTTTGTTTCATGCATGCACCCATACATACCTGCCTTGTAGGGATAACATAATTGGGATCCAGTTTGGACACAAATGCCCTGAATCCAACATCTTCCACAATACTGAAGGGCTGTGTGTCCTTCACTATCATGGAGACAAGGGCTTCATCCAGCTCCTGTTTTCTGGTGGCTGCTTAAAAGAGAATAAATACAGTGTTACTTGTCTTTATTTGCACAATAAACAAAAGCAAACATGGAAAAATTGTGATAGTGTGTTTGTAATATTGACTATTGAATATGACTTACCTTGGCTAGATGAAGCTCTAGTTTCCTCCTTATTCTCATGCAAGGCACGGAAATGCCTTAGCATGGATGAGGTGTTGTTATTGTACCCCAACTCCTTGGAACACAATAAACACCTCACCTTTGAATAAAATAAGAAACCGTGAAAAATAGCTCTTGATAAGCAAACGTAATGCGTCTGTAATAATGTTAGATTTAGCTTACCTTGTTAGGAGATATCAGATCGAAGTGTTCCCACACAGGAGAAATCCTCCTCTTCCTCGCTGGCTCCATCCTATCACCTATCCTACTCTCCTCACTCTCCTAAATCTCTCTCTCTCCCTAAACTCTCCAAACTACCTCTAAACTCTCCAAACTCTCCAAACTCTATCCAAACTCTCCAAACTATCCAAACTCTATCCAAACTCTCAACTGACCACAACTCTCCTTCAAAAACCCACATTTTGAATGGAGCCTGAGGGGTCTATGTAGCTGTAAAACCTCGCGGCAAAATCTGAACCACTTCCCGAAGCAATCACGTGGTACAGCCGGGCAGCGAGGCTTCGGACGTCATCATTTTTGGCTCCTCCCCTAAATGAAGCAAGCCTTGATACGCGCTTCGCGGAAACGCCCCCTTCATTACTCGACACACGCTTCGAAGCCTCGGAACATCTCGTAACATCACTAGCGTAGCCCCAAAGCGGGCCGCTGCTACTTCCCAGCGGGGGGGGGCAGCATCCCGTTTCGGGGCTAACGTTAGCTGTCTTTCTTTCCAGCTGCTGTTAAGAAATGGAACTGCAAGGCCACAGACAGAAGTTGAAGCAGCCATGGGTCTCCATCTCAAACATGCGCCTGCAAGGACTGGGGGCATGGGATTTTTGTCCCAATGAGTTTTTTATTTTTTGTTTTTGTTCTTGTTCTCAAAGATATAGGCTTACTTTGCTAAAAATAATAAATGTTTTGTTAATATACTTTATACCCTGAATGCGTCTGTTGTTGAAGAGTATTAATGCTTGATTTAGAGTATTCATAGCTAAACAAAATATTATAGATGGATCTATCTAGCCAAATATCGCTATCCTTTTGATATGACCAAATGATCTATAGGCTACATGTGGTTCTATACATGTCTCATGTCGGCAAAGGGTCGAAATAAAGTCACGTTGTGACTCGACGTCTATTGGACTTGTTGACGACACGGTTTGAGGTAATGTTGGCTGGAATTGGTCTAATGGTTGTAAATAGGTTTACAACCGATTTAGAAATATTTAATTATCTTCATGCAGCACAATAATTGCTTGTTACAGGTTTGGTGGGTAGCTATACTGAAAACCGTAAATTGGGGCATATACTACAAGGTAACTGAAATGTAGCACTATTTTTTTTTCTTAAATATGTGGGTATTTAGTGTCTTGGCTTAAAGACACTAAATACCCAGACAAAAGTATAACAGCTATTGAAATTTCGTGAACACGGCTAGATAGATACAAATCTCTAGATTCGTTTAATTGTTTGAACGATGGGAAACGGTTGAAATTTGAATTAGTTACGACGTAAAGCATTGGAAGAATAAGAGGCTGGGCGGACGGCAAAACCCATTGATTTATATTTGAAAAATAAATGTATCCTACTATTTACTATTGCGGGCACCCCCCCCCCCCCCCCCCCCGCCGGTCGTAGGTCCGCGGTGTGTTACTATTGCGCCCCCCCCGCCGGTAGTAGGTCCGCGGTGTGTTACTATTGCGCCCCCCCCCTGTCGGCCCGCGGTATGTTACTATTGCGCGCACCCCCCCCCCCCCCCCCCCCCCCCGCGATGTGTTTGTGTTACTATTGCGGGCACCCCCATAGATATATATAGAACACTAGATGTGTTACGGCGGAGTCTAGAACGTCCTCACAGGTCGGCCATCTTACTCCAGGCAAGATGGTCGACCACAGGCATCTTACCACAGGCGATCTCTGTACAGGGTGGGGGATTTCAACATGCAGCCTTTCTTATAGCCTATTTGTAATAGGAAATAGTGTAATCTACCTATTTTAGAACTTTATTCTATTTTTAAATTTTTTTTTTAATTATGCAATTATGCAGTGCACTTTGACGTTTATAACAAACCAAACCGTTTGAAAATCGGATGAAATTTGAGCAAGTTATGGTTATTTAAAAGTACGTGTACCACTACAACACATGTTATAGGGGCCCGAGCTGCCTGGAGTAAGATGGCCGCCATGTGCGGACGTTCCACTCCGTTGGCCAGCAACGCGGACGAGGCGTCTAGTGTTCTATATATATCTATGGGCACCCCCCCCCGACGGTCGTAGGTCCGCGGTGACGCCATGACGCTCGAACGTGAACGTCGTTTTACGGCAGCGGAACATTTACGACAGCTGCATGCTTCGAAGTACGCAGCCTCGCGGCCTTCGAAGGCTGCGTACTTCGAAGGGTCCTTCGAAGTCCGCAACCGTTGTTAAATGAGACGGTCTAGCCCATAGACATATATACATAGACGCCTCATGACGTGATGGAACGTAACCCAGCGTCGCCGCCATATTGGTAGGGAGTCCTCACTCTAGTCTAGCATAGGAGTCAACGGGAGCCAGTATGTTGTGCAGCTTATGGCGCAGTATTGACACCAGATCGTGTGGGATTACCTTTAACAAGTAAGATTGAACAATAATTCTTATTATTTAAAAAAAAAAAAAAAAAAAAAAAACATTCGTCCTGTATCATAAATAAATCTCTGCCATTTGTAACAAACCAAACCGTGTGAAAATCCGGTAAAAATTCGGGGAGTTATGCTTATTATTGTAGTTGGGGATACGCCTTCCTCCATAGAAATGAATGCACTGGGGGCGCACTGGGGACCCATACAAGATGGCGGCCGCGCTGATACGTCAGCTCTAACGGGCAGCGTCAGTGAGGCGTCTATGGTCTAGCCTTCGAAGCATTTCCTGGTTGCGTCACCAGCTGCGTCACCAGCCGTGACGCGGGAAAATAAAGGAAGAAGAAGAAGAAAGACAGCAAAGACGAGCAAAAAAAAGACATAAGAGCCAAAAAACGAAAAATAAATAAATAAAGACATGGAAGAAATTCCGGACACCTTTTTAATTTTATTTATAATCATGCTGATGATCGAGGAAGGGGAGAAGCGGCTCCGTCTCCGCCGGCGCCGCCTCGTATATCTGCGGACAGGGGACCGAGAGGTAAACCTGTTATTTACCCACAGTAATGTTACCATTATGTTATCATTACCATTATTAGCTAGTTAACAGTTAGGGGTAATTAACATACCAATACATTACGTTAATGCTAGACATAAACTGTAGATCGGCTCATAATGCCATATAACCTGAATAATTCATTAATAGTTAAAGAACCCTGACCTTAATTTAATATTATTTATTTTGTCACGAATCATCAAAACTACATGTGAAGCCTAGATAGACTGATAAGTGGGTCGGTAAACAGGTTTTGCATTATCTATCAAAGCTCTAAAATGAACTAGAATTATCTTGGAATTACTTAACTGGAATTATCTTATTAACTAAAATTATGTAGCTATTGTTTAATTAACCATTTTTCTTCTCCCGTTCTTCCCCTCCTTTTCCCAATCCAGACCAGACCCCTGTACTGCAGGATCAACCTGGCGGTGCCTGTCCTGGACAGGTTTTTCAACCGTGGGGACACCAGGCAGGACTTCAGGCTGAGCAGAGTCCCTGGCAGTGCTGCTGAACCTTCTCCACCAGAATCGGAGACATGGATGGAGTGCCACAATAGAGACCTTGGTGTTCCTGTTCTGGCTGGCGAGTGGGGCATCATACAGGGTGGTCTCAAGGGTGTTTGGGATGCCTCGCTCCACTGTCCACCGTATCGTCCACCGAGTTACTGGGGAGGTGGTGGCCATTCGCCACAAGGTCATCCACTTCCCCAAGACCGCTGAAGACCTGGCGGCAGTAACTCGTGGGTTTGCAGGGCTGGCAAGACACAGAGCCTTTTTAAAGGCTGCTGGAGCGATCGACGGCTGCCATGTCAGGATCAAGCCACCAAGCGGCCCTGATGGTCACTGTTACCTGAACAGGAAACTGTTTTCATCAATTATCCTACAGGCAGTTTGTGACCATCAGGGCCGCTTTGTGGACGTGTACGTGGGCTGGCCGGGGTCCGTGCATGACTCCAGAGTACTCCGGCACAGCCCACTGTACAGACAGGTTGTTTACCCTCCTCCAGGGCACTTCATCCTTGCAGACGGCGGGTACCCGTGCCTTCAGCATCCACTCCCCCTCATCACTCCCTACAAGCGGCCGTTGCAAGGTGTGGGACCCCAGCGCTTCAATGGCCATCATTCCAGGGCACGCTCAATCATTGAGCGTGCCTTTGGAATGATGAAGACCAGGTTCCGGGCCATCTTCTTGCAAGCGCTGGAGGTGCACCACACCTTTGTGCCTCAGGTACGTCATCACACAACAGGCTTCTACTTTACCTTTGAGTAGGCTACTGAAGTGAATCACAATTAATGAATAAGGTTTTTACATTGCAGGTCATAACAGCATGTGCCGTCCTGCACAACATTTGCCTGGGGGTGGGTGACATCATGCCCCCAGAGGATGAACTGCAGGACGCCATGCCAGAGGATGAGGGGGAGAATGGGCTGGAGGCCGTCAGTGGTGCTCCGTGGCGGGACCGGCTGTCTGTAGAGGTGTCTGCCCTGGAGGAGGTTAACCCTGACCATGATTATCTTTAGTTGGCAAGTAAAATAATTTTAAAGCCATTATTCCTATTTAAAGTGTTTTGTAGATAGTTCAAAATAATAATAATAATAATTGTATTATTATTATTATTATTATTATTATTATTATTATTATTATTATTATCTTTCTTAAACATTCTTAGTGACATGGCAGTCGTCGATCAAGTCAGCCCTGCAAACCCACTTGATGGACGATGTGGTGGACATTGGAGACCAGACCCCCAAACACCCTGAATGATGCCCAGATGATGTCCCACTACAGAAGGTATTTATTGTGGCATTCCATCCAGCCCAGCAGCACTGCCAGGGACTCCTCCTCAGCCTATTGTACATTGTGGAGTGTGTGTTGTTGATGGCTGGTTTACAGCCTCACAAACCAGCCATCAACACACACACTCGAGGAGGAGCGACCCTGCTACACTGGCGCCCAACGTGGGGCTCCTCCTCCACCAGCCGCAGTAGAGGACAGCCACCGCAACACCAGCTCCTCCTGAACGGCCAGCGGAGGAGCGGGGAGGCAGCACAGCTACCACCACCGGCAGCACAGCTACCACCACCGGCAGCCGTCTGCTGCTAGCCTCCCCCGGATCCAGCCTGGAGCAGCCCAGGCCAGCCGCCCCTCTGCCAGGGGACCAGGAGAACAAGGCCCCATGCTCCAGGAGGAGATGGGAGGGGGGGATCGTGCACCAGTGCCCTGGTGGACCTGTTCCAGGCCCTCCGAGGAGCTACCTCTGCGGCCCAGCTGTCAACGGCCCAACGGCATTCATATGTCCAATTTTGTAAAGTGTATATATTACAATTCAATATCCTGTTTAGAAAATGTATATAAATTATAAAAAAGTATTTATTTTTTTAGGTATGGCAACCCTGTAAAGAGTCCATTTTGTGGTTTTTTGTTGTTTTTTTGTGTATGTGGAGGGTGTGTGGAGTGTGTGTTGTTCATGTTATTTATAGTTCAATGGAATAAATGAATGAAAAAATAAAATAAAACATATATATACTGTATATATATAAATATTAAATCCCTTGTTGTTCTTGAACCGTAGCACTTTATGCTGTTTTCTAATCCTGTTATAAATTGTACTTGAGTTGTTAATACTAAATGGAATAGACAACGTGTAACAATTAATAGTTTTATTTTATAACTAACAAGAAAAATAATTAGAAAATGAATTTATTTATTGACAATTTTCTCCAAGAGAGAGAAGAGTCTTTCCATGCGTTCTTTGCTCTCCTTCTCCCTCCTCTCCTCTGCCTCCCTCTGCATTTTCATGTCCTCCTTCATTAAACTAAGGAGGTCATCCTCCCTCCTCCTCCTCTTTCTCTTTGGCCCTGGCTGGCTCTCCTCCTCCTCCTCCTCCTCACCTCCCTGCTGGTCACCCTGCACTGCACTTGGCCCTGGTGTGTCCTCAGGGATGGAGGCAATTAGGACAGGGGGGGCAATAGAAGGCCTCTGTCCTAATGCCTCATCCATGAGGACAAACCAGGGCCAATTGGCAGCAGTGGGCTTCCCGCTAGTTCCCTCCCCTGTGCCTGGATATTTGCAGTCCTAATGCAGTGGAAATCAATCACGTCAGCAATTTTCAGCAAAGTATTTAGTAACTTGCATGGGTAAAACAAATCCAAACCTACTTTATACTTCTTTTTTTTTTTTTTTTTTCAAATTGTCCCACTTTTTTTTTGCCTGGTGGGGCTGGACCTTCCTCCCCAGGCCCATCTTTTCCAGAATTATTCTAAACACAGAGAAGCAAGAGAAAAGGTAAACACGAGATCACATTAACACGGGGATGCAAAGATTTACAAAAAGGGATATCAGCCTTACCTCCAACCCACCGTGGCGGAGTGCTTGGCCCCTGTAAAAAGTATTTCATTTTGACATCGCATTTTTATCATTTTCTCAGTCTGCTCCTTGCTCCCTAAAACAAAATGAAATGTCAACAGACAAAAGGGTTATATAGCAAAAAGAATGATCATAATAATGATAATAATGAAGTATAACATAATAGTGATAATCCTAAACGTAGCTCTTTATTCAATCCAATCGTTTAACTGGAGTTTGCAGTCTGGAAATAAAGCTGGGATAATAAAAGTAATAAAATATAAGTAATCAGTAAAAGTATAAGTAGTAATAAGTAAAAGTAATTAAATATATACCCAATACTTACATTTAAATGTAAAATCATCGCCGTAAAAGTCATTAAATATATACCCAATACTTACATTTAAATGTAAAATAATCGCCGTAAAAGTCATTAAATATATACCCAATACTTACATTTAAATGTAAAATGCGCATTTGAAGTACGCATTCGCGCAGCGTTGTGACGTAAGCGCCCTTCGAATGCGTACTTCGAAGCATGCATCCCGTGAATTGGGACACAGCTAGTGAGCAACGGACTTCACATGATATTATTCACAACTCGGATTAATTTAATGAAACCCATTGATTCTTTTGATCGGTGAACCCCTTTTGATTGGAAATTATGGGATATACAAGTCTGTAGATTTGTGACATTTTTTGAACGCAGGTAACCCAGCAAGCCAAATGACGTCAGGTTGACGTCGTCTTGACGTCATTTTGTGACGTTCCGGACTAGGCCAAATTGGCAATGTTTTGGACGTCATAACCAAGACGTCAAGTCGACGGCTTTTTAATGACCCTAAGCCGACCACATACCCGTCCAGTTCATGTCGTCGAGAGGACGTCTTGACCGTGTCCTGGAAATGACGTCCAAATGTCCCCCGATTCACTTATCAATTAAAGCAGCCAACATGTGATTGCAAATAGACATTGCCTTTACAAGATGGTGTTTATAAAAAAGTATATTTTGAAAACACAAATCAAACACCAAACGTATTAAAACAGAACACTTTATTTTGTAGAAATTAACAATAAGAATCTGGAAAAACTAAAAACACTGACATTAGAACCGTATTGAAATATTAACTTTTAAAAAATATATTGAAACAATAAATGAACAACAACTTTTCACTTGGCATTATGCAAAGGCGGGCTTCGTCTTCTAACCCCCTCCACCAGACCTCCCGGGTGCGCACGTGTTTCAGGTAATCTGCCGCACGGCACTGATGGCAGTTTCGGTCGCTGTTCTGTCCCATCGTTTGACAGCGTCTGTAATACAAAATCAATCAGACTCTCAAGACTTTGAAAACATACATATCTCGGGCTCATACAAAGTTGAGCCCGAGAGGGACCCAATTTGAACTGCAATAATTCCTCCCGGCTCTAACGTTATACCGAGTGCGCTGAAATGCTGTTAGCAGCTAGTTGAGAAAATACGATAGTTCGCGTGTAGCAGCTAGGTTTGATTCAACAAAAGAAAAACACCAACATTTAGGAACGTGCAGCCTCTCTACGTACGGTGTGCCTGGCAGTGACAGTATTTTACTACAACCAAACTCCGAGAACATGAAAAGGTTACTTACTTTACGTGCTAACACGCTTCCACCGCTGCGTCCTGACCTGTTCTGGTGCGCGTGCGTGTTGGACAAATGCGTCACGTGCTGGGTCGTAGGTAGATCAGGTCACGCCCACTTTCTTATACGTCGGCCTATATCATTTTTGGATGGTTGTTTGTCTATTCATTGTGTCTATGTATGTGTGTGTCTGTGTATAAAATAAAAATAAAACATTTAAATAAACGCAAAAAAGGTTTTGGATGCCTGAGAGCCCGATTTGGTCGTGATGACGTCCAATCACAACTAGTCCGATCAGGCCGAGAATATGACCATATCACAACATTTACTTGTGCGCGGACGGACAAGTACGTTCAAGAGAGCCCAGTGGGGTCGTGATCAGACTTTACTTCTCGTTTGTGCGTAAGTAATTGGTTGTGATATGGTCATATTCTGGGCCTGATCGGACTAGTTGTGATTGGACGTCATCACGACCTAATTGGGCTCTCTCGGACACGTCCGGGTCCGTCCGTGTTTGCTGGGAAACGATTGAGAATTGATTTAGTTAGGCCGCTGTGTAACTGTCAGAGATCAATGTGTAATCGATGTGTAATCTGTGATTCTGAATAAATATAAATGCTATCGAAATTTCGTTTGGATATCGTTATTATTGAATATACAAATCTGTAGATTAGTGACATTTTTTGAATGAAGGTTAGCGGTTGAAAGGTGAATGAATTAGTTACGACGTCTTAAACAGTGGAAGGTCCGCCGGTTACAATGGGACGAATGGTAGAATATGACGATTTGAAACTAAAACGGCGATACAGAAAAAAGTATCGAGTATCAAGCTATCGAAATTTCGTGAACACGGCTAGATAGATACAAATCTCTAGATTTGTTTAATTGTTTGAACGATGGTTGAAATTTGAATTAGTTACGACGTAAAGAATTGGAAGAATAAGAGGCTGGGCGGACGGCTTTGATTTGTATTGGAAAAATAAAGGTGGAAAAAGTAGAATAATTTGAAAAGTTGAATGAATATGAAAAATCTGAATAGATAGCCATAATGTCGTAACAAATCTGAACATTTTGATATTTGAATGGTTTCTGTAGCTGAAAGTATGAAGGAGAAGAGTGCCAAAAAACGTTCGGAAGAAGAATAAAAATAAAACTAATAAAGATTTCGATATCTAGAGTGTGAATGCTCGAGCATTCACACTAATAATAAAGATTTCGATATCTAGAGTGTGAATGCTCGAGCATTCACACTAATAAAGATTTCGATATCTAGAGTGTGAATGCTCGAGCATTCACACTAATTAGTGTACTGCATACTGCCTACTAAATGATGAATGGTATGCCATTACCAGCAGACCATTCACAGAAATTCTTGCTAATCTAGTATACATCTGGCATTTCTCACATACTCAAGATCCACACACTATGCAGCACTGGCGTAGCCAGAAAAAAGACATTGGGTGTGCACCAGCAAATACTGGGTGTGCCAAATTTATTTTCAAGTGTTACACCTCCACAAACATTCAAAAGAATGTATCTCTCGAATACAACATTAACACAAAACATATCCACACGTTGTGTGCGTTCTCATCAGTAATAGTCAACAGTAGTTCACAGCAGGTCTAAACATTCACACATGACGTGCTCTCAAATAAATCAATAACAAAGTAATACAAAAAGCACACTTTGTGTTCTCAAAAAAACACCGCAAAAACATAACACACACAGACAATGCGTGCCCAATGAGATGAACATAGTGAAATATAACACTCATGCGCGTACTCATGCACTCTCACAGAGCCATAACGTATCCACATTACGCATGATCAACAAAGCTATTTAACCATCTGAACACAACTATTGGACTTAGCAGCAGAGTAAAGGACACAACGATATTGCTGCTTACCTGTGCGCACTGCGCAGCTCTCAATTTAAAGGGCAAGACGGCGTGGCTTGGCCTTGAACGCATTTATTATTTCATCAGAGTCCAGTTTCTCCGCGAGCTCTTTTTCAAACATGATTATCAAACATCGCTATTAGCAGCAGTTAGCGCTCCCGCAATGCTTGCTGGGCGAGGGGTCACAGTCAGGTCAGTATGTTGCCAGGTGCAGGTGTGCCAGCTGCCTCTTTGGGTGGCACCGGCACACCCTGGCACACCTGTGGCTACGCCACTGCTATGCAGTGAGAACGCATTACATACTCAATGTGACGTGATACTTAGTATGAAGAGTAGTGGTGAGTGGTTGATGGCTGGATTAATCAGCCTCACCCGGCCCGAGTCAGACTGATTAGGCCTACACTCTGGGGCTGGGTGAGGCTGCACACCTGTGGTGCGTGAGTAATCAAAGCACACAGGATAAACCAGCTATCAACACTCAAGGGGAGAGAGCCTGTCATGATGGCGTGTAACATCTGCTCTTGTTTGTATCATCTTGCCATCTCAATAAACCGTTTTTTCTCCATCTAGCTGTGTAATTTTTCAAGTTAAACACAATTATGTATCATTTGAATCATCTTGCTGACAACGGTAAAGATTATATATTACATTGTTATATTACATTATGTTAGATTTTGTAACTAGTACACTATAGCCTATTCCTGAATCATGTTTCCATGTTGGTTTACCTGAAAGGTTGTCTTCCAAACAACACGCAATAAATGTATTATTTACTTGTAATTTATTATCACACCTGTAATTGTTTTCCAGTTAACCATTTAAGGTTTTATGAAACATGCAGAATTGGCAGTAGGATAGAGATATGAAATGTATAATAGACAAATAGCTGGTGAGGTGAGGTTAACAAGTTTAAACATTGCCAGGAAAAGTGTTTTGTTGATCCACTGGGATTAAATATTAAGCAACAATTGGACATTGATTTTGCTACAGTCTTACTGTAAGTACACCATGGGATTGGTAGCCTACTGGGAACAAACTAAAAAGTTACACATGCACGCACATACACACACACACACACACACACACACACACACACACACACACACACACACACACACACACACACGTACACAGGCACACACACACACACACACACGCACACACACAGTTTTCCGTTTGTAAAACATTGAGGAAGCGGAAGACTTAATGAAAGGATACGTGATAGGATTGTTTGAATGTGTTTGAAGATTTGTGAATGTTGGGAAAATGACCAATTTGAGAGAAAAAGACCAATTTGACACGCCCCCAGAGTGTCAGCAACAAAGGTTCTGGGAAGTTTTTTCTCTTTTTTGTATGATTGTATGCTTTGATTGTTCTCAGCCTCACTTGTAAGATAGATAATTAGATAATCCATCTGCTAAATAATTAGAAATGTCTAATGTTAATTTCATCTGAATGTGCGTTCCTTGATGTAGGCCTTCATGACATGACCATTTCCTGTAGTGTTGGAGAGGTAACATTAATAGGAAATATCTTCAAACAAACTTTGGGTTTTACATTGTAATAGCCAATAAGACATTGTAACAACGCACCCTGTGTTGGCCTCGAGGCTAGCTATGACTAACAACTTCATGTATTACGGGAAATGGGCTAAATGTGTAATGCTGTGTGTGTGTGTGTGTGTGTGTGTGTGTGTGTGTGTGTGTGTGTGTGTGTGTGTGTGTGTGTGAGATTCAGATGTGTATAGCTTACTCATGTCTTGGCAAAGGCCCTTATGTTTTTGGCAGTCGCTCGAGCGTGCGCCCCTCATACCTTTCCCCACCACTACTCCCACTCATTTCCTTCCCGAATCGTACAGTATAAACGACTGACCGGTTCTGTCATTCACTTCACACAGCGGCTTGGCTGAGCTAACACACACTCCTCTAGAAAACACCACGCTAGGTCACAGCCAGGATGTGCTCAGGAGAGCTGGAGTGTGGGATTTGTTACGAGCCCTACAACGCGGCTCAGCGGTGTCCCCGCGAGCTCCACTGTAAACACAGCTTCTGTGAGAGCTGTCTCGCGGCTCTGCGTCTGGACGACGTCATCGCGTGCCCTCTGTGCCGCCAAATCACGCACGTGCCCGGTGTCGCGAGGGTGCGAGCGGCGCTGCGAGTGGACGAATGCGTCTTGGAGCGGATGGTGTCGGCGGGAGTCCTCCTCGACCAGGACAGCACAGCCGATGATGGCGCGGATCACAGCGAGGGGAGTCGCGACGAGATGCCGGACGTGAGCTGTCTGGATGGGAGCAGTGACTCATCGTCGGGCTCAAGAGACGGCAGGTTTCGGCAGTCGTGGAAGAACATGTGGAGAAAGATCCTCGGGAGGAAACCTCGAGGCGACACAGCGCGAAGTAAGTAGCATAATAGTGCTATTAAAGACATGGTTTTACACGGATGGTAGAAGCCAATCAGTGGTCCACAATGAACGCATGCTTCTTAACGGTTTCTGTCTTTAATTCAACAGACTGCATCACCGACGAAGAATTCAGAGACTTTGCCATGATGTCATTCTACACGTTTTGACGAGTCTACTGCCATACCTGGATGACGTGACCAGGAGCAGCAAGGCGTCAGCAGTCCACTTATCTTCTGCCTATCTAAAAGAGATACGCCTACATTTATGGGGCTATATCGGGCTGGATTGATGTTGTTGTTGTTTTTACTGCTTTGACTTTGCCTTGAGGGCACTTTTTATGAAATGGCACAAGAAATTAAGCCCTAATGTATTAGAATAATTATATATATTAATTTAAATTATTTATAGTTTTTTTCTATGTAGGCCTATGTATGTATATATAGGCTAGGCCTATATGTAATGTTCTATTAAAGTGTAAACCCTACAACCCTGCATTTTGTGTTTTGTAGTTTATCACGCACACCAAATATGGCGGTTACCTTATTAATGGCTCTACCTTGAACAAGTCGTGGCGTATGGGTGTTATATGTGGTTGTTGTGACAGTTATTAGAGATTTGGTGAATGAAAAGCAAACGCTGAAAAGCTAAATAAATAATACACGAATAACAAATGGAAAAAAAAAAATATATATATATATATATATATATATATATATATATATATATATATATATATATATATATATATATATATATATATATATATATATACCATGGTCGGCGTGAATACTCGATTCTGATTGGCTGGCAGGTGTAGGTTAAAAAGTGTTAATGTACACCTAGGAAAGACGTTCGGGTCAAATTGCCTGATTACAGTTAGATTACTGCGCTGGCTCAAACGCTAGATGGTAACCATGGCAACGGAGAGGGAATACTCGATTCTGATTGGCTGCTGTAGGTTGGCCATTAATCCCTGCTATATGCAGAGCTAGCTCTGGCTATATGGACTCCTACTAAGTACTTGTCTGTTCAGCCTTCAAAACGAGAGCTGGTAAATTGTGAAAAATGCATTAAACTGTAATCAGAAAACGCGGTTATATGCTATAGACCCTATAGTATCTGTGGTATAAAGGCTGGGACACATTTCAAATTATAAATATGTACACTTTATTGAAAGTATAGACCGTCGCGATTCCCATTGAAACGAATGGCGCGGTGATTAGTCGTCAAAACGACAGCTGGTAAATTGTGAAAAATGCATTAAACTGTAATCAGAAAACACGGTTATATGCTATAGACCCTATAGTATCTGTGGTATAAAGGCTGGGACACATTTCAAATTATAAATATGTACACTTTATGTTGAAAGTGTAGGCCGTCGCGATTCCCGATGTACAACGCATTACGTCAGCTCTGTGGTGGCTCATAGCTGAGCGGACTAGAATACCTCCCGTTGCCGAGTCGTAGCTAAGGTCCGTCCTATTTACTGGAGGAGTGAACAACGTTTCCGTTGCATAAGAACCTTACGGGAGGGTAATGATTGTTCCAGGTATTAGTCAGACCCTCAGGCGTTACTAGGGAAGCTAAATTATGGCTTGTGAACAACTTTATATTTTGATTGTAAAACGCATGCAAATATTAATTAATGGTCTTAATTTATTTTCTTTGGCAAGTGACCATGGTATAAGCGGGATAATGCCCTTCGAGGTGTCCATTATCAGAAGTTAATGGACTTCGCGGAAGCAACCGTCGCCTCCGCGTCGTTATTATCCCTTACATATAGGCTATATATACACTCACCGGCCACTTTATTAGGTACACCTTGCTAGTACCGGGTTGGACCCCCTTTTGCCTTCAGAACTGCCTTAATCCTTCGTGGCACAGATTCAACAAGGTACTGGAAACATTCCTCAGAGAGTTTGGTCCATATTGACATGATAGCATCACGCAGTTGCTGCAGATTTGTCGGCTGCACATCCATGATGCGAATCTCCCGTTCCACCACATCCCAAAGGTGCTCTATTGGATTGAGATCTGGTGACTGTGGAGGCCATTTGAGTACAGTGAACTCATTGTCATGTTCAAGAAACCAGTCTGAGATGATTCACGCTTTATGACATGGCGCGTTATCCTGCTGGAAGTAGCCATCAGAAGATGGGTACACTGTGGTCATAAAGGGATGGACATGGTCAGCAACAATACTCAGGTAGTCTGTGGCTTTGACACGATGCTCAATTGGTACTAATAAGCCCAAAGTGTGCCAGGAAAATATCCCCCACACCATTACACCACCACCACCAGCCTGAACCGTTGATACAAGGCAGGATGGATCCATGCTTTCATGTTGTTGACGCCAAATTCTGACCCTACCATCCGAATGTCGCAGCAGAAATCGAGACTCATCAGACCAGGCAACGTTTTTCCAATCTTCGATTGTCCAATTTTGGTGAGACTGTGCGAATTGTAGCCTCAGTTTCCTGTTCTTAGCTGACAGGAGTGGCACCTGGTGTGGTCTTCTGCTGCTGTAGCCCATCCGCCTCAAGGTTCGACGTGTTGTGCGTTCAGAGATGCTCTTCTGCATACCTCTGTTGTAACGAGTGGTTATTTGAGTTACAGTTGCCTTTCTATCAGCTCGAACCAGTCTGGCCATTCTCCTCTGACCTCTAGCATCAACAAGGCATTTGCGCCCACAGAACTGCCGCTCACTGGATATTTTCTCTTTTTCGGACCATTCTCTGTAAACCCTAGAGATGGTTGTGCGTGAAAATCCCAGTAGATCAGCAGTCTCTGAAATACTCAGACCAGCCCGTCTGGCACCAACAACCATGCCACGTTCAAAGTCACTTAAATCACCTTTCTTCCCCATTCTGATGCTCGGTTTGAACTGCAGCAGATCGTCCTGACCATGTCTACATGCCTAAATGCATTGAGTTGCTGCCATGTGATTGGCTGATTAGAAATTTGCGTTAACGAGCAGTTGGACAGGTGTACCTAATAAAGTGGCCGGTGAGTGTATATGTAAGGGATAATGCCCGACGAGGTGTCCATTATCAGAAGTTAATGGACGACGCGGAGGCGTGAACCGTCCGACGCGAAGTGGAGGACGGTTGCTTCCGCGAAGTCCATTAACTTCTGATAATGGACACCTCGAAGGGCATTATCCCGCTTATACCATGGTCACTTGCCAAAGAAAATAAATTAAGACCATTAATTAATATTTGCATGCGTTTTACAATCAAAATATAAAGTTGTTCACAAGCCATAATTTGGCTTCCCTAGTAACGCCTGAGGGTCTGACTAATACCTGGAACAATCATTACCCTCCCGTAAGGTTCTTATGCAACGGAAACGTTGTTCACTCCTCCAGTAAATAGGACGGACCTTAGATACGACTCGGCAACGGGAGGTATTCTAGTCCGCTCAGCTATGAGCCACCACAGAGCTGACGTAATGCGTTGTACATCGGGAATCGCGACGGCCTACACTTTCAACATAAAGTGTACATATTTATAATTTGAAATGTGTCCCAGCCTTTATACCACAGATACTATAGGGTCTATAGTGTTACGACCGGCTCAGGTTCGTAACAGACAAAGAATACCAAACGGAGACCAAAGTTATCACCAATCAAATGTTTACTGAACAAAGCAACATATGTTTACAAAGGACCCAAACCATTTGCTCATCAAACCACAAACGTCCGAAGACCAAACTAAGCACCCCAACGATACCCAAACGATCAATCCAATCCACACAGATGTAATCAGTCCCTGGACAAGGCAGCCGCGAGTGTGGAAGCCCACGAGCAGCCGGCATCTTAGAATGTTCCTTGGTTTTATAGTCCGGACTGAGCGCACACGCAACCAGTTCACCTGCGCACGAAGCCCCGCCTCCTCACGCTCCCCGCTGCAGCGCTCAGAGGTAGCGCGGCCGCTCAGAGGTAGCGTGGCTGGTCGTCACACGCCCTCCCTAAAAACAAAACGAAGATCCTTCTGGGGATCGTAGTTTTCCCAAGTTTGGTTCAACATTAGCAATCCCGTCCAATCCAACATCGGTATCCAACCCGAATCCAGAGTTCATGAATCCATAGGACTAAGGGCAGACTGCAGTGCACGACATCTCTACGACTCTTCACTCCCGTTCCGACCAGCAACTATGGCACCTATAGAAGCATATTAAGGGGGAGACGAGAGGCAAGAGAAAACAGAACATAACACCCCACATGCACTACAGAAACACTTGCATTAAGACCGAGACAGGGCATCGGCCACGATATTATCCGCCCCCTTAATGTGCCTAATGTCCAAACAATAGGACTGCAGGAACAGAGACCAACGGACTAACCGCTGGTTTGGACATTTAAGTGAATTGAGAAACATCAACGGATTATGATCCGTGAAAACCGTCAATGACACCGCAGAACTAATGTATACCGCGAAGTGTTGCAGAGCCCAAATTAATGCTAACGCCTCTTTCTCCACTACTGAATAGTGGAGCTGGTATGAGCAGAATTTTTTCGAGAAGAAACATACAGGGTGGTAAATGTCCTGCTCATCCGCTTGCATCAACACGGCCCCAGCCCCTACATTGCTGGCGTCAACCTGTAACAAAAAAGGCTTATCAAAACACGGGGCAGACAGAACAGGAGCCGAGCACAGAATGGACTTGACATTCTCAAACGCGATTTGACAGGTTGTTGTCCACACATACTTTTCCCCCTCCCTTAAAAGGTTTGTCAGTGGAGCTACGACAGTGGCAAAGTTCTTACAGAAACATCTGTAGTATCCCACTAACCCCAAGAACCTCCTCAGATCCCTTTTAGTGATAGGAGGTGAATACTGCTGGATGGCTTCGATTTTTGCCTGTATAGGGCGAACTTCCCCATTTCCCACAACCTTCCCTAGGTACGTAACGGTGCCTCTGGCAAACTCACACTTCGCCAGGTTCACCGTTAACTGCGCCTCGGTCAAGCGGTCAAAAACGGATCTGAGCCTCTGCAGATGAGACTCCCAAGTGTCGCTAACCAAAATTAGATCGTCTAAATATACGGCACAGCCGTCCAGACCAGAAATCACCCGATTCATAAGCCGTTGAAATGTGGCGGGCGCATTCCTCAACCCAAAACTCATAACGGTGTATGAATACAGGCCAAATGGGGTTATGAAAGACGAGATCTCCCTTGCCCTGGATGTTAAAGGCACTTGCCAATATCCTTTTAGAAGATCAAGCTTCGTAACAAATTTTGCAGAGCCCACGGAATCTACACAATCCTCCATACGAGGTAACGGAAAACTATCACTTTTAGTGACACTATTTACTCTGCGAAAATCCGTGCAAAACCGCACGGTCTTATCCGGCTTCTCCACCAACACACACGGAGACGCCCACTCTGAAAAACATGGCACAGCAAGGTTATTGTCCAACAAATATTGAACTTCAGCTTCTAACAGCTTGCGTTTATCTGGTGACACACGGTAAAAGCGTTGTTTAACAGGAGCAGACTGGGCTACATCGATGTCATGCTCTATCCAGGTGGTTTTGGATGGCGTGTCCCCAAACAAGCCAGGATATTTCCGGATCAGCTGAATCAACTCCGTTCGCTGTGTCTCGGGTATATACATGAACATGTTATCCAACTGTGCTACACACAGAGTTTTTCAACCGGCCCCGCAGAATGCCATCGTTGGGAGAGACAATCTCCGCCACAGTTTCTTGACCGGCACCAGCAGGAGCAGAGGCACAGGTTAAAGCCGGTTTTACGCCCACAGACGTATAATACGGTTTCATCTTATTCACATGATACAAGGTAGATTTTTTTCTCCGGGATGGGGTAGACACTAAATAATTCTCGTCCGAAACTTTTCGAACGACCTCGAATGGACCATCAAATTTGGACTCAAACGGCGAGCCCACTAAGGGACGGATCACAAGGACTTGATCCCCGACTTCAAAGGAGCGTCTCTCTACGGTCCGATCATACAAGCGCTTCATTTTATCTTGCGCGCCCTCCAAATTTTCCTTGGCTATATCCCGCACTCTAGACAGTCTGTCTTTAAAGTTAAGAACATAGGCTTCCACGCTCTCAGGTGGTGCACTGGCTTTTCCCACATCCCCCAAAACTGACAGGAGTCCCCGAACCTTGTGACCAAAAACCAAGTCATTTGGACTGAAGCGCGTCCCCTCTTGAACTACCTCACGGGCAGCCAGCATGAGCCAGGGTAATGAGTCTTCCCAGTCCGCGTCTAGTTGTACACAATACGCCCGCAAGAGGGATTTCATTGACTGGTGGAATCTTTCAATGGAACCCTGCGATTGCGCGTGATAGGCTGTAGAGGTAAGGTGTTCTATGCGCAGCTGTTTTAAGGCGTCAGCAAAAATACGGGACGTGAAATTGGACCCACGGTCACTCTGCACAAATTTGGGAATTCCAAAGACCGACATAAATTGAACCAAAGCTTTTAGTACCGCTTTCGTGGAAATAGTGCGCAAGGGAAAAGCAAATGGATAACGAGTGTTCAAACACATAAGTGTGAAAATGTAATCACTACCCCACTTCGATCGTGGTAGTGGGCCTACGCAATCAATTACAATGTGTTCAAATGGTTCACCGATAGCTAGAATCGGATGCAAAGGAACTGGCTTAATCGTCTGGTTTGGCTTACCCGTGATCTGACAGGTGTGGCATGTCTTTAGGTAGGCCGACACATCCTTTTTAACCCGTGGCCAAAAGAAATGCCTGAGAACGCGGTCATAAGTCTTCCTCACTCCACCATGACCACACTGATCATGCGCAACCTTCATTATGGAGTCCCTGTACTTCGTTGGGGCTACCACCTGGACTATAGCTTCTCCCACAAACTCGTCCCAATGTGGCACCCACTTACGGAACAGGACTCCGTTGTCCATGAAGTATCCACACGCTGCACTCAGTGCGTCTGAGGAGGAAAGAACATTTTTAAACAATTCCACCAATCCTGGATCATTAGCCTGTTCGTCGCGCAGTTCTTTGGCTGAGCACGGGAACGGCAGGCCAGACAAGTCCGGAACACATGACACCAAACCAGAGCTCCCCTTTTGATCGCCAGCAGGGGACGCTACGGCACCAGAGCTATGCATCGACCTGGTAACCACACATACTGGATTCCCCCACTCGTTATCCACGTTAACATCTCCCGGCGTAACAGATACAACAGGTGCAGGCGTATCCCCCCAGACGCGTTGCCCCGCAATGTCATTCCCCAGCACAATGTGTACCCCGTCCACAGGCAGAGCTGGACGAACACCTAAAACTACCGTTCCCTGCACAAAATCAGACCTAA
Source organism: Merluccius polli (assembly GCA_030340625.1). NCBI lineage: Eukaryota > Metazoa > Chordata > Actinopteri > Gadiformes > Merlucciidae > Merluccius > Merluccius polli. Next base: position 40,886 of record JAOPHQ010004554.1, read on the forward strand.
TGCCAAGTGAAGAGGCACCGAAACAGTATTCAACCCAATCCCCCGAATTAGTACATTATCCCCAGTGTACGACTGGCTTGAAAACGGTAACACAGACTGTAAAATAAAAGAATCCACAGCTCCCGTATCCCGCAAGATTTTTACCGGAACACTGTCGTGCCCAGGGAGAGAGACACAACCGTCCGTAATGAAAGGCAGGTACGACAGCAAGCAATCCTTTGCTAAATCATTCCCGCATATGACCCTTTGTTCGGTCGTTCTACCGATTTGGACGGGTGTAGCTAATGCGTTCGGTTTGGTATACGTATACCTAGAACGTTGTGGACTCCTGTTAAGGGCAGGGCAGTCCACTTTCCAATGTCCCGTGTTCCGACAGTAATTACACACCAAACCAGAGTCAGTTTTTGGTGTCGTCATAGAAGACCTGGCGAAAGTTTTATAAGCGCCCTGCTCTGAGTTCATCATAGGCGCGCCACTGAAACTACGGAAGCTGCTCTTATGGGTCAAGGTGAAATCATCGGCCAACGAAGCTGCTTGCTCTGGCGTTTTAGCCTTATGCTCGGAGATGTATGTGGCCACACGCCCAGGTACCGACAATTTGAACTGCTCTACTAACATTAAGTTAGTCAAATCGTCCAACGTGTCAACCCCACTGGCAGAACACCATCGACTGAAATGCTTCCGCAAATCCCTGGCGAACTCTAAATGAGTTTGATCCGCCCCTTTGTTACCTGCGCGGAATCTCTGCCGGTATGCTTCCGGGACCATCTCATAAGCCTGTAATACAGCATTTTTGACAGCGCTATAGTTCGTCGAGTCCTCTTTGGACAACGACGCATATGCTTCCTGTGCTCTACCTGTTAACACACACTGTAGCAATAGGCATCTTCGCCCCGGTGACCATTGTCTTGCTTCTGCCAAACGCTCAAACAAAGAGAAAAAGGTATCCGGATCATCCGTATTGAACTTTGGCACCAACCGCAAGTCTGCCGCTGTTTCACTGGCCCCTTCACTGGCCCCTTCATTATCCCTTTTTCCCTGGTTAGCCTCTCTCTTCCCCCTCTCGTGGTCAAGTTCGGCCTGATGGTTAAGCCGATCCCGCTGCATGATTCTGTCCTGCTCGTATTGTAGCATTATCAATTCCTTCCGCTGCTCAAAAGTTAGCCCCTCAGTATCAAGCGGCGCATCAGGAGTGAGTTTAAGAGTCACCTCCCCGACCAAAATTCCTTTGTCCATCAACGCACTTTTCAAGGCATCTTTAACCCGGTCTTTTAATTTCCGATCTGCATCGGATATGGCAACCTTATAATAGCCTGCGATCTGTAGTAATGCCTCTTTTGTGCAGCTATCCAATAAAGCCTCAGTAGGCGATTCAATAAACGTATCCACATCCATTTTTTTTTTTTTTTTTGGACAAACACCAGGTACCCACGCACACACACCAAAAAAAAAATATGATTCTTCTCCCCCAGCTAACTAAAGAGACGGCCCCCTATCTAAACTCCCCACTAGTCTTCATGCAGTTAGTTGCGAGGGGTATTTATGCACTATTTCCAGCAGGGTGTAGGCTGCGACTGGCAATCAGCAACAGCTTCTACCCCGCGGAGGTGCTCCCGAGCCAAAAGCTCTACTCGCTTTCACCGCAACACTACAAACAATCCCAGCTCAACGTGTTTCAAAGTGAAACCGCCGCTCACCCTACCCCGGGGAAAAAAATCACTTACTTTTTTTTTTCTTTTTTTTTTCCCTTGGCGTGGTTTAGGTACCTCTGTATTCTCCCAAAACTGGACCCAGGCAATGCCCAACAATACTCCGACCTCCTCCGAATCTATTGCCACAACTCACCACAACCAAATGTTCACGTTTGAACGAGCCCCCATGTTACGACCGGCTCAGCTTCGTAACAGACAAAGAATACCAAACGGAGACCAAAGTTATCACCAATCAAATGTTTACTGAACAAAGCAACATATGTTTACAAAGGACCCAAACCATTTGCTCATCAAAACCACAAACGTCCGAAGACCAAACTAAGCACCCCAACGATACCCAAACGATCAATCCAATCCACACAGATGTAATCAGTCCCTGGACAAGGCAGCCGCGAGTGTGGAAGCCCACGAGCAGCCGGCATCTTAGAATGTTCCTTGGTTTTATAGTCCGGACTGAGCGCACACGCAACCAGTTCACCTGCGCACGAAGCCCCGCCTCCTCACGCTCCCCGCTGCAGCGCTCAGAGGTAGCGCGGCCGCTCAGAGGTAGCGTGGCTGGTCGTCACAATAGCATATAACCGTGTTTTCTGATTACAGTTTAATGCATTTTTCACAATTTACCAGCTGTCGTTTTGACGACTAATCACCGCGCCATTCGTTTCAATGGGAATCGCGACGGTCTATACTTTCAATAAAGTGTACATATTTATAATTTGAAATGTGTCCCAGCCTTTACACCACAGATACTATAGGGTCTATAGCATATAACCGCGTTTGCTGATTACAGTTTAATGCATTTTTCACAATTTACCAGCTGTCGTTTTGACGACTAATCACCGCGCCATTCGTTTCAATGGGAATCGCGACGGTCTATAATTTCAACATAAAGTGTACATATTTATAATTTGAAATGTGTCCCAGCCTTTATACCACAGATACTATAGGGTCTATAGCATATAACCGCGTTTTCTGATTACAGTTTAATGCATTTTTCACAATTTACCAGCTCTCGTTTTGAAGGCTGAACAGACAAGTACTTAGTAGGAGTCCATATAGCCAGAGCTAGCTCTGCATATAGCAGCGATTAATGGCCAACCTACAGCAGCCAATCAGAATCGAGTATTCCCTCTCCGTTGCCATGGTTACCATCTAGCGTTTGAGCCAGCGCAGTAATCTAACTGTAATCAGGCAATTTGACCCGAACGTCTTTCCTAGGTGTACATTAACACTTTTTAACCTACACCTGCCAGCCAATCAGAATCGAGTATTCACGCCGACCATGGTATATATATATATATATATATATATATATATATATATATATATATATATATATATATATATATATATATATATATATATATATATATATATATATATATCATGGTAGCCTACGTCACACCTGGCCAACACTTGCAGGTGCACAAAGTTGGCTAGCTTAATCAATGACGGGAAATGGAGAAGGTACGAGGATAATCTGGCAGTGCACCCGATGTAGGCCTAGGATTGTTAAGTACATTTCCTTGACGGTTAAAAGTAACGCATTTAGGTGACAACTGCCAATCATGTCATGCAGTAGCTCTATCGATTTTTATTCAAGGTAAGTAGGTTTATTAACATTCGTTTGTGTGAACTAATTAGGCTATGTTTGATGCGTAAAAAACAATCTGACTTGAGTGTTTCTCTTAACAGACTTGTCGTTCTGATGGTCTGTGGGGGTTTAACGTCACTTGTCAGGGTGTCTGCTGGAGGTAAGAAACTTCGCTATGTCGCTGATAGGCCGAAACATGACTGCATTATAAATATTATTGAACAGGTTAAAAAAAGGCTATTTACCTGAAGTAAATAACAATATATTTTCAGAAGTTTGATTGAAAATAATGATAACGACACATCTTAACATGATTGCTTTAGCATGATTTATGTGCCTTAATATAATTTAATGTTTAAACCAATTTGCCAAAATATCATAACATGCAATATGGTTTTAATGACTATAGTTTAACATCGGCCTACTTAGACTTATGCGGTCCCATTCACAATTCCCTCCTTTTTGTTACCCAAATATCATATTTAAAGAGGTCTAGACAGAATGGTTGCATATATAGATTGTGTGTGTATATTAAAAGTAGGCCTACATTTCTCAATGATTCGTTTTTTATCCCCTCCCCCTTTTCTAGTGGGAACAATAACAACAGTTGGGGAGGAAAACAGATTTAAGCGTGAGACACAGAGCCCTTTACACAATGTGTACATTCCTGGTCGCCACCAACGCTTTCCTGTTTTACCAATACCCAGCCAGCATGAGAGACGACTCCTTCCAGAAACCAACGGCCATGAGGCAAATGATCAACCTCATCCAGACTCTATTATTGTCCGTGCATCACGTCTAATCGGACACGGGAAACTCAACCCTCACAAGGCAGCGCAACATGACTTGAGGGTTCCCCGAGGTGGCAATGGTGGTAGCCATGGTAGCAAGGCCCGGTATTTGCAGCCTAGAATCTTTAGAGGAGACAGGGGCCCCGGTGTGGGTACAGGGAAGTCAGCTAGCAGCTCAAACCATGGCCGCCTCAATCCCAAGGAACCAACGATTGAGCAGAGGCACGCAAGGGCTAATCGCCCCCCTTTCACTTTCCTGGGCCCTTCCAGTTACCGTAGCATAGAACCTACTGGGTTTAGAAATATTCAAACTTATCAGATGAGTTCTGATGAGACCGGTTCTGTGCACAAGTTAGGTATATCTGGGGGGAGTTTTGGTGACATCCTATCGAATGATGGTAAAGCAACTCTGCAAACAGAAGGCCCGGCCGACGCTGGTCGTTTCTCTCCCAGAGTCATTCCTCCATGGACTGGAAATCCAACCAAGGTCCTGCTGGATCCTGTTGACGAAGCAGGAGTTCACCAAAGTGATGCTACAGTAGCACACACCCAAAGCAGAACCGGCCACTGGTCACAACGCCTCTCTCCTCAAGCACCTCCTTGTGTGTTCCACCCCCTTTCAGCCAAATGTGGTGCATTCTGGAAGTCTCAGTCTGTTGAGCCTTCAACACAGAGTTCTACTAGAAGTGTGTTATCCAGAAAATCTCAATTAATCAAAAGTCATAAAAAGGCACTGAGTGATGGTCTAATTTCCCTGGGTAATAAAGGCAGCACGCTAAACACACCTAAGGTGGATAATCGGGCATCGGGCAAAGTGTCCGAGCCTGCACCAAGAGAACCTAATGAGGGCAAGCCAATTGTTAGAAAGGCAGGCCAGTCGTATCTATTCAGCTCCTACCAAACCTCTGGCAAACATGAGGCGGCTAATAATGTTTCTGGTGACAGGCAACACACTGGAAAAAGCATTTTCCCATCCACATGGAGGCAAAACATGTCGCCTTTCCTTAAAATGGCCAGCCAGCAGTCATCCTCTTACAGCCAGGTTCAGTTATCAGAACAAGAAACACCCAGCAGTGATGTACACATTTCTTTTTACAAGGCCATGCTACCTGGCACACAAAATGGAAGCTCCATGGCTTATTTTCAAGCACCACCTACACCCTTTGGGGGACCCACCTGGCTTAAGTTTCAGCAATCGGTTGTGGAAGACTATAAGAAACCACCTGCTAGTCCATATGGCGGTTTGAGCAAAAAGACGAGCCTCCAGCGCTACAGCTTGGATAAAAACACACACCAACAAACTGAAAATGCTCGTAACTTTACCTTTTTGTCTCGGAAGTATGAATTCAGTCGGGGGGCTGGAGTCATTGTCACCACCACCATGGCACCACTGGAAGCTGAAACAGAGAGAGGGCCCCAGAAATACCATATTCAAATGGGGTCCAACAGTATTATAGCTCCCAAAGCTATCTTTAGGTCCAACAGTGAAATGCCAAATAAGTCCATGCTATGGGCTAATGATGTGCCTTCACAGCAGGGGAAATCTAAGGCTTTACAACACTCTAATGTCCCACTTAAACCAGTCTTGTCTAAAAGTGAATACAAGCCGGTATTTAGAGGTGTTCAGCCTCTAAACCTCAACATGGCCTCCAAACCTTATCTGCAGGAATACATGAGTAACAATGAAAAATATCGTGTTGGAGTATTTACTGGCCTACCTTTCCGCACATACATCTCAGGGCAGCTAGAGGGTGCCAACGCTTTAGCTACACACACCACTGGAAATGACTTGATATTAAAGCCACCCACAAATGGGTTGATTTCTCTTAATGCAACAATGGAGAAGGCCCCAAGTCTCAGTCAAGGTTCTCTTCAGGGGGGATCAGCTGTCTACATGATTGGTACCAGCCATGCTAAAGAGATAGCGGCAGCTAGTCTGATCCAGTCTACACCTGATGATGAAGAGAGATCATTAAAAAGTATCTCTATAACTGATGGCCATTTCTCCAACCGAATGCTAACCACGTCTAATGCTTTTCTGGGTCCTCGAAGCCCAATCCGTCAAGGAGGAGGGATGGTTTTGCATGACTGGACTCCTTCAGCTTACAAAACCGTGAAACATTTACCAAGCCGCCGTCTCTCTTTCCCCGAGCCCTTCGAAGGTCAAGTGCGTGACGATTTTGGAGAAACTGTGCTCTCCAGTGAAACACGGCAGTCAGAAAAGCACCCCGGATTGAATGTAACTGGGCCAAAGGATACTGAGCTCCCTTCAGGGAATGCAGAATTCACTCAAAAACATCTTAAATCGACTCCAGTTAATGCAACAAGCGCAGAATCACGCAACTACCTTAAAAAGCCCCACTTCTCACTCTCAGACACGGTCCATGCCGGAAAAGGTCCCACACCCCTTTCCCCTGACCCGAGATGGGCCATAGAAACTCCACTCGCCCCCGTATTCTACCCGGCTCCCTGGCCCAGGACCCACCCGGACACCCCGGCCGTACCCATGAACGGCAACCGCCTTTACAACCCCCGGCCCTTGAGGACCATGGTGCGGGGCCGACGCGTAAAGGGCAAACGAGTCAAGGTCAAGACCCCCGTGGCCTTGTCCAACGGCAGCAGCACTCACGGGCCAACAGTGCAGCCAAGCCGTCTTGAAAATGTTATATATGCAGACATTCTGGGAAGCGCTTCGTTCAGTAGCGTCACAAGCAAAAGCCAAAATGGCGGCAAAATGGCGGGTAGACACAGCGGCACAAGAACCAAGCCCAAAGTTAACTCTTTCAGTGCGGCCCGCTTGAGTCCTTGGGAGGGCAATGCCTCTTCATATGGAATGGATTCCAGGCAGGCACCCAAGCAAATTGGTGTGAAGGGCTCCGGTGAGCAAGCAGGCCGGGGAGGCGAGAGGGTTGAGTTCAGCAGCGTCAGGGTGGTGTTTGGAGACCAGTGGAGTGGTGACAGCACCCACCTGGATAAAAGACCCACCCAGTCAACCGGGGGTGGCCGCAAAGTCTTGGCCAAAGGCCAATCTGGTAACTTTCTGGACATTTCTTCTCATGCTTCAGAGAATCTTGCAGCAGCGGATGAAGAAGAGTTGCTGGAGTTGAACTACCTAAAAACTTCAGTTGGTAACACCTCCTTCAAGTCAGCTAAAGTGCCCCATTCAGATGAAGCCACACAAACGTGATGTTGGGATAGTATTAAAGGACCGTTTTGCTTTGATTGCATAATGTTTTGGAATTGTAATAAAGAGCTGAATAATTTATTAAATTTTCTGAGCTTTGAATCCAAATTCGCCTGGAGTTTTGTTGTTTGTTTTGTTGTTTGTTGAATCTTTCAACAAAATTATGCACCGTTTTTATTTGGGCAGTTCAATTTAAAATCTCCAAACTGGACATTAGGGTATAGACAAAATACTTTGCTTAACCTGCTTTGAATATGACAGGGGGGGGGGGGGGGGGGGGGTTGAATGTTGTTTTGGGTAAATGCCTTTTTTTTTTTTAGATAAAACATTTAAAAGATAGTGTCCCACAATGATACATTAATCAGGGCAACTATGTGTCCAGTTTGATATCTGTTCAGTTAGCAGTGCTCACAAACCAGCTATTATAGGAAAGCAAACGTTGCTTCCTGAGCGTCATTTAAATGTTTAAACGTCTTGTATAAAACATTTGCCACGTTGAGTGTTAGCCAGACTGGAAACGGAGAAAGGACATACCACAAACGTTTTTTATTTTTTATGTGGATATTAAGATGCCTTCTTCATTTGTAGTTCCCACACCAGAGTGATGGTGTCCATTTTGCTGACGGAGACTTTCCATCCCCCGCAGCGAGCTTAGGGAGAGTTTCGGCATGCTGGTCTGTGGGTCGACACATCACCAAATGGAAATTGAATTTGGTTAACTTAAGGGAAAACATTTTTTTTGCAAAGACGCCAACAGTATTTGAGGGAAAGCGGCATGATGTGGTTTGCAGCTGTCATCCCGAAACTATTAGAAACAGTATGAAATGGAAATGTTTCAATATAAGATGAGAAGGAAGCATTAACATAATCTCCCCATAATCATATGTATAGGGCTTTCGGTGTTTGACATGGAAATGTCTTCTTGGTTTTTATTTATTTAACCTTTATTTCACCAGGAGAGCCTTTTGAGATTAAAATCTCGTTTACAAAAGCAATAAAACCGCACAACAAATCAACAAGTTCAGTTTGATAGTTTCCTTGGGTGGATTCATCAAATATATGCCGTTCATAGTCATTTTAGCCACAAAAGATCTGTTATTTCAAGAAAATAACCTTTTATATTGGAGTTTATTTGTCCCACTTGAGCAAAACATGTTTTAAATCTTCCACATAACCGCATGTCCTTCTGCAGAACGGAATGTCCTTCTCCTTTTATAACTAAATCTGCAGAATCTTTCACAGATTTTGTTATATTCTCCATTCATTAAACTGATCTTTCAATATATAAAAAAAGATGACATGGTTCACTCAATTGTTTCATAAGTAGACACTTTGATTACCCATATAAATATCAATGGTAATTTCCTAATTGTCTACACATGGGGAAAACTATAATAGCATACTGACTTGTCTGATTTACTGTCTTTTTGCTTTTTGGCTGTGCTGGGAACTGTTAGGATCCGTTATTTTAAGACCCTCTTGAGAAGGAGATGATGCAGCTCAAGGGGTTTCTCAATCACTTCCATGTAGGCCTCTCACTTCTCTCCTCCCGGGTTGCAGGTGCGGGCCGCTCCACTAGATGGCGGTAGGCATCTTCTTCATGACAGTTATCGGCATATCATGTTGTAGTACTGGCCGCGTGGTGTGGCTCATATGGGAAACTGCAACAGGAAATGCAAATGCGATCAGTCATGCTATAATATAAACTATTGAACACCGCTATGTAACCCCGCTATAACACCACTTCTAACGTGTCCTTTCATGGCACGTGACCTCCGCGGACCCCAGCCCCCTCACCTTACCGCCTGTTTCCCAGACGGTGCGCAAAACACCCCGTTCCCGCCTGTCCTCAACCGCTTTTCGGTGGTGGTGGTGGTGGTGGTGGCGGCGGCATAGGGGCCCCTCAAGCCAGGGAGGTCTTGTGAGGGGGGTTATGGGGGAGAGGAGGCGGGGTTTCGGGGGAGGTGGGGTCGGAGAGTTCTACCAATCCCAAATTAAATACATTGCACGTCGGATTAACATGCCCACACACCCCCACCACCACCACCCCCACCTCAAATATCCGTGGAAAATGGAACGGTCCGCTTTCCCATACAGTCTCTTCTGCAGAGTTGGAAGGTGTATGGTAGCATAACACATAAAGGGGCTTTAATGGGTTTAGGAGCTCACTGGGTGTTGGCATGCCTGCTGCCTGACTGAGAACGGTTCATACATGCAATATTACAGGTAGGCTATATATATATATATATATATATATATATATATATATATATATATATATATATATATATATATATATATATATATATATATTACATGCAGGTACCCCCCCCCCCCCCCCACACACACACACACACACACACACACACACACACACACAAACACTGTGCTGCATAGCATATCTTCTCTCTGACCGGACCCCTCTAGCTGTGTGCATAAATGTAACTATATATGTGTGCCTCATTTAGTGTCGACTAGACTGAGTGTGTTGTGTGTTCCCTCCCTGCAAGCGGCCCCTCCTCCTTCTCCTGTCCTACAGTGAGGGGAATTCTGGATGGTGTCTTGTGGTTTTTCAGGGAGCTCTTAAAGAAAGAAAGAAAAGAAAGCGTAGAGGCCCACTCGGTCCAACCTACTCTCCCCTCCTCCACCTCCAACCTGCCCCTTCTCACACACACACACTCTCACACACACACACACACACACACACACACACACACACACACACACACACACACACACACACACACACACACACACACACACACACACACACACACACCAGTGTGCAACCTCCTCCTGTTTGGTCGGTCTCACTCACCGTCGGTGATGGTCCAAAGTGCCACACTCCGTTTGGCACTTTCTTCTTCTCATGTTTTTAAAAAATTCCCACCTTTTTTTTCACTGCCACTTTTCCATAGCGCGAGGGGAGGGTGTGTGTGTGTGTGTGTGTGTGTGCGGGGGGGGGGGCTTTATGTCACGAAGAAGACAAATCCATAATCGTTTGTGGCATTCTTTCAAGGAACAAAAAAATGAGAGAGGGCGACGAGAGAGAATGAGCACGAGGAAGAATAGAGGAAGGAGGGAAAGAGAAAGGCTTTTTGTCTGGCTAAGTACACTGAGTGGATGCGGGGGTGGATGGGGGGGGGGGGGGGGGGGTGGATGCAGGACACTGGTGGTGTGCATTAGAAAACAGTGGTGGTTTCGACGGCTGTAGCATTCCCAGATCGGTTTCCCTCACATGCCATGCGGCAGATTAGGCATCGGATCCGGTGAGTTTGACCATGACGCTCTGCACACAAAAAAAGTACAAAAACACACACACACACACACACACACAACTTCATGGGCCTGTGGTGCTGGCCTCTGGGAGATGGACTGGAACAACTGCAGAAATAAGACAACACAACTCCTGTTCGAGAGAGAGAGAGAGAGAGAGAGAGAGAGAGAGAGAGACTGGATTAGCAGAAGCCGCGACTGCATTCTGTAATCCAGTCTGATTTGAAGGGCTTTACTGGTTTGCGCCAGGAAGAGGTTTTACGTCCAGCATGGAATTGACTGGTGAAATAAATGCCTTACTTACAGTATACACACGTCACTTGTATCGACCTATGAATCCCAGAGGACAAGGACACTCACATAATCCCCTACATTATCTTTATTGAAGTGTGCTGTTGAGCTGTTACTTTCCTGGGGCCTTATAAAACAACCAAGCCTACATGTGAAATGTTTTTACTGTGAGTAAAAATGCCTCAGTATAGAATAGAAACAAAATAGAAATAGCTTGCTAGCTCCTAGGCAGGATTTTGTTGTCAACTATATGGCGAGTATAGAAAAACTAGAAACATAAATCCTCGCCCCCATATCTTTATATGCAACCTTTATTCACTGGATCTGAAGGCCGTCGCTCATACACATACACACACACACACACACACACACACACACACACACACACACACACACACACACACACACACACAAGGGGAGAAGGAAGTCATTATTTTAAACTGGGGGACGACGTCGTCCTCCATTCCCACGTCTGTCCCGTGAGCCCAGGCTATTTCCATGTCCTCCGCTCGGCCAGCTTCCTGCGGTCTGCATGCCAGGCAGGAAGTCATAAAGCCAAGGAGACTTCCTGAATTGCTTCTAACTCGAGGACTGCACAGGCTTGCTCCCACCTCATCATATAAGCAGTATATATATATATATATATATATATATATATATATATATATATATATATATATATATATATATATATCTTTGACTGGCATTTGTAGTAGAGGAGTAAGAGTAGTTACACAAAGAAGACAAAGAATCTCTCTGATGATAGTCTGAATTACACTACAAATAAAACGTTTGTTTGGCTTTCTTTGGTTGATTTCCAAGTACATTTTTCAGCTAAGACGCTTCTATGATCCCCTTGTGGTTCTTTGTTTTGTTTTTTTTCCAAACAGAAAATGATTTTTCGAATGTTCATATGTCCCTTTATTCCTTGTCTCTTACCCTATTTCATTTGTCAGAAAAATAAAACAAAATGTATCTAGTTGTTGAAATGTTTCTTTTGTCTGTATGTTTGTAACCGTATCTACTATGGACCTCCTCTGAGTTTGCAATAAAGAATCTTATCTGATCTATCTTATCTGTTATTGTTAAAAGATAGGCCTCATATCCATACAGACCAGTAAGGGAGAGAGGTTGCATAGGCATGACTCTAGATTCTTTATGGAATTGCTTAGTCACTACATGAGCTTATACTGTACGTGTGCACAAGTTAGAGCATTCATAGATTTGAGTGTTTGGGGCCTTTGCCAAGCACAACAGTGGGCGCCTTTAGTTTCTAGGGCCATTTACTGGAGTGTGAGACACGCACGCATGCACACACACACACACACACACACACACACACACACACACACACATACACATACACAGACAAGGAGATGATGCGCTGGCTGGATGCCAAGCAGGCACAACAGACCCACCTGTTGCCCACTCCCATCCTTCTCATTTGAACTCAATGTCCTCTCTCATCGGCTTTCTGCCAGTATCGACCCCCCCCCCCCCCCCCCCCATCTCCCTCGTTCTCTCTCCTTTTGACTGGTGGTCTCTTATCACCGCAACAACCACATGAACTCTTTTGCCTTGTTTTTATTCTTTGAACCCCAATTTAATAATATCAGCAAAAGGAAGATGAAAGGGTTTATCATTGAATCAATTTCTACTGTGAGAGGTGGATGGTATTTTGTCCTTTCTCCTGATCAACAGGAGGGATTTCTTCTTTTTTGTGCTCCTCCTGCCTCCTGCTTGTTCGATTGGACTTTGACCACTCTTATCGAAAGTGTGTTGATATTGTGATATAGACATTGTGTAAATATATATATATAGACATGTTTTCTGTAAATTGTAGTTTTATTATCTATTTTTAATTATATTACTGTCCTGTGGTTTTTGTTACACCCTATTCCCCTCTGGGATTCATAAATAAATCATGAATCGAATTGAAGTTCCTGGTGGAGGTTTTGTAGTTTAAACCAACACGCCTCTCTGTCCTTCATCTGCCATCATGCTCTGCTCCTCCCAGGGCTGTAGCCTGTGTGATTGTCTTTAGGGGTTGACCTGTGACTGGTGCCATGGTGGGTGCCACTGCCAAGCTGCTGCTGGACTCCAGTATCAGGATGTGGGTGGTGCTGCCCATCATCTTCATCACCTTCTTCATGGGTGTGCTGCGTCACTACGTCACCCAGCTCCTCCACAGCAACCAGAAGATGGACCAGAAGCAGCCCTCTCCCCAGTCTCAGCCTACTCCACCCCTCCCCCTCCAAACAGTAAAAAAACAACTACAAACTGGACTCTCAGGGTTACCATACCTACACAAAACCTGGACTCTTTACAGGGTTGCCATACCTAAAATAAAAATACAAGCAACCCCCAACCCCACCCTCCCCCTCCATCCTGGAGACCGGTGGCCTGGGGCTGCTGCCTTGGCTGGCAGAGGTGTTTCTGGGCCGGCCGTTTGCAGGGGCTGGCTGGATGGGTTTGGAGTAGGCCTGACAGTTGGGCCACAGTTAGCTCTTCAGAGGGCCTGGAACAGCCCTGGGTAGGTCCCCTCCCTCCGACGACGCTTGATCCCCATCTCCTCCTGGAGCATGGGGCCTTGGCCTGCTGTGCTGGCTGGCAGAGGCGTGGCTGGACCTGGCTGCTTCAGGCTGGATCCGGGGGAGGCTAGCCACAGACGGTTGCCCATGGCAGTTGCTGTGCTGCCTCCCCTCTCCTCCGCTGGCCATCGCTGCTTTTGAGAAGGGCTGGTGCTGAGGTGAGCGCGGCCGGTGACTCCAGAGCGGGTTTGAGCAGCCCTTCCATGTCCCTTCCTGGTCGGAGAAGCCCCACGTTGGGCACCAGTGTGGCAGTTTACCCCTGCCACACGCCACCTTAGTGGCTTTTGCTGAGGCCCTCCAATACAAGACACAGGTAGATGGTTGTAGAAGTAGGCATTTATTGGAAATGGCATGGTGGTATATGCTGCCATGACAGAGGCTCTCTCTGGAGTGTGTGTGTGGTGATTGCTGGTTTATCCTGGGTGCCATGTTTGCTCTGCACCACAGATGTGCAGCCCCACCCAGCTCCAGAGTCTAATCAGTCTGACTCAGGCCAGGTGAGGCTGTAAACCAGCTATCAAAAACACACACTCCACACTATGTTTTAACCCACAATTGATAGAAATGTACTCTAAGAGTGAATTAATCTTTGTCTGTGTGTCACACACACAAATGCACACACATGCACACCCTGCATGCCTTGTGTTTCTGCGTCCTGGTATTTCCTCAAAGTGTTCGGTGTGAGGAGCATATACAGCCTACTGCTGGGGCAGGACAATGGTGAGTACATCCCATAATGTATCATGTTTAAAGACCACCAGGTGTGAGGTTAATATGCCATCTGAAACCATTACAAAATTGACCCTCTAAGGACACCACAAGTGGGAGTGCCCACCCAGATGCATGATGGACAGATCAGCTTATCAGTTGGTACAGTCCACTGGGTAGGCTGGTAGACAGATCAATCCATCCTGCATCTGGGTGGACAGTCCCACTTGTGACGTTACTATAGGGCTTGAAATGGCTAATCAACGTCACACCTAGTGGTAAACTAGGGGCCATTTAATGTCCCTGGTCACCCAAATCCGTCATTTGCCTTAATTAGGGACCGAGCCAGTAAAACTGGAAGGTCCCTCTTGAAATTGCTTCGTTTATTATTATTATTATTATTATTATTATTATTATTATTATTATTATTATTATTTTTCTGCGCTTTGACGGCGATTTTGACCATCTCAACGTATACGAAAACTTTTTTATTTGGCAAAGTTGTCGGGCCTGGTGAAAAATTATATATTCTATGCGTCACGTTCATGTCGCACACTTGGAAGACCACTAGGTGGCGCTATTTTTGAGCAAATTCCGTAACGCTAATAACTCCTGCATACTTTGTCCCACATTCATAAACCTTATATCCACACATGCAGGAATCATTGCTGCACCTCCTCATGTAGGCCACGCCACTTCCGCCTAAACATGTTTTTCACTAGAGCGCAAAAACTCCAAAATACTACGTTGACGGGTTCCAACTATGCGCCTTTCTCTGAGTCACACGAAACTTCACACGTAGCATCTCCAGACTGTCCCATGAAAAAAGTCATTGGAAGTATTTTGATATTTCATAAAATAAGCGCGCTATAAAAATTTACATTTGTGTACATTTTACATCAAAAAAGCAAGTGCACCATTTCTCCACTTTGGTCTGTCGTATCGACGCCAAACTTGGGTCAATAATTCCTTATACCTCCATTAAGCATCGTACAATTTTTCAGACCATCACCACTAGGTGGCGCTCTTTAAAATTAAGAAGTTTATATCTCCACATCGGCATGTGCGATTTAAACGAAACTTGGTAGGATGATAGCCCATGGCCCCCTGAGGCTCACGTCAAAAGGAGAAAAAAATTCCGCCACTAGGTGGCACTCTAATGGCAGGGTATACCATTGTACAAAGACCGTAATAGTTATGAATATGAAATTCACAGGAAACGTGTAGACTGGTGCCCGAAGCTCAGGTACCAAAAATCATGTTTGTCGTGGTTGTAGCGCCCCCTACAGGCTATAAAAAAACAGCCCCGGCACCACGTTTCACAGTTTGAATGTCAAACTGTGATGCCATTTGTGCCATTCCCTAACCCTAATGTTAGCTACAACAAGTCTCCCTGTGAACGCCCCGGTCTACCGCACACTGCATGGACCGCGACGGAGGAGAACCTGTCACGACACGATCCATGACACACCCCGACAGACTCGGCGAGGTCCCGCCCACAGATCCTTGGAGCTTTAATTTAGGTTTGTTTTAGTGTTGGCGTCAACTGTTGTTGAGTGTATCTCTAACTAAATGAATTAGGGTTATAATGGTATTTACTTATTACATGTTGTTATGATAAGTATTGTATTAAGTATTAGTTAACATATTACATGATGTAACAATACTAGTATTGAAAGGATGTAGTTAATGTATTAAGCATTAACCTATTACACAATGTTGTTACTTTAGTAATATTGAAGTTATCGTGTTAGCAATGTACTAAGTATTAATGTTGACTGACTGTAGTACCTAGTATTGTAGTGTTGACTGACTGTAGTACCTAGTATTGTAGTGTTGGATGACTGTAGTACCCAGTATTGTAGTGTTGACTGACTGTAGTACCCAGTATTGTAGTGTTGACTGACTGTAGTACCTAGTGTTGTAGTGTTGACTGTAGTACCTATAGGTACTGTAGTACCTATAGGTACTACAGTCAACACCTAGTATTGTTGTGCCGATTGACTGTAGTACCTAGTATTGTAGTGTTGGCTGACTGTAGTACCTAGTATTGTAGTGTTGACTGTAGTACCTAGTATTGTAGTGTTGACTGTAGTACCTAGTGTTTTAGTGTTGACTGTAGTACCCAGTATTGTAGTGTTGACTGACTGTAGTGCCTAGTATTGTAGTGTTGACTGACTGTAGTACCCAGTATTGTAGTGTTGACTGTAGTACCTAGTATTGTAGTGTTGACTGTAGTACTTAGTATTGTAGGCCAATCACAGCGTGAGGGGCGGAATCGGAAGCCGGGCTACCATGACGACAGAGTTGCGACGGTTCTGTGTTAGAGGTAAACAATGGCTGCTGCTGCTGGCGAACAGCTGTCTTTCGACTCGGCTTTGGCCGCGACTCTTCAAGACTTGAAGTTAACATTTTATTTCACTATTCTTCCACAATCCACCATACGGAACACTTCCCCATGGACTAATTTCCGTCGCTCTGACTACGTCACCTTCTTCGTTGCTCTGATTGGTTGTAGCGCTATCCTATTGCGTGCAGAGGGAACTTGAAAGACAACCGTTTATCCCGCCCACACTGCCAATGGAGCAGTGCCAGACCCTACATGACTGTAGTGACTGTCTGTAGTACCTAGTATTGTAGTGTTGATGCTGTACCTAGTGTTGACTGTAGTACCTAGTATTGTAGTGTTGATTGACTGTAGTACCCAGTATTGTACTGTTGACTGACTGTAGTACCTAGTATCGCAGTGTTGACTATAGTACCTAGTATTGTAGTGTTGACTATAGTACCTAGTATTGTAGTGTTGACTGTAGTGCCTAGTATTGTGGTGTTGACTGACTGGAGTACCTAATATTGTAGTGTTGACTGTAGTACCCAATATTGTAGAACTGTGTAGTGTGAACTAGTATTGAGTATTGTTGCCTGTGTGTTTCAGACTGTGGACCACCTCTGCGTTCAATGTCCAGAGACTTCAGGACCCTCTTCAACATGAAGGCGTGAGGTGTTGGTGTCCATTGACCAATTAAGAAGTTATCTCATCTTACTGCTTACTCAAGCAGCTCTCCAGAAATTCTTCAACAGGCCCCTTTCTGCCTCTCGTGACATTTCCAAAACTACATCATTATCTTAAGTTTCCATGGACACAGCCCTGGTGGGAATTGAGCCCAGATTTCCAGAGCTGATAAACCAGAGCTCTCCCAGCTGTGCCACCAAGACGCATGCTGTGAAATGGTTGGAGGTTATATTTGACATTAAATTCACACATCGTTATCATCGTTTCCAAAATGACTAGGTTTCTATGGAGACCACCCTCAGCAGGACTTCAACCTATATCTCCAGCGCTGATATTCAACAGCTCATTCCACTGTGCCACAGAGACGCCTGCTATGAGCTGGTCAGAGGTTATATTTGACATTAAAAGGTTCTGTAGCTAAGATTTGAGAGTTGTAAAGAGTGAGAGAGCAGAAAAGCGTGGAAGAGACCTAGATTTTGAAACTAAACAACATAAAAAACATCCCCACCCTCTATGCTCCCTCCCCCCCTACATTTCTCTGCCATTGAGAAGGGTTGCATTTCACGCAGGCGCGTAGGAAGGACTCAGACATTGGGGGGGACCGATTTGTGGATGGAGCCGCCATCGCCCGGTCCTAAACCCCGACGCTCATACAAGCCTATCACCAACCATCCACCACCATCACCATCCACCCATCACCACCCATCACCCCCCCCCCCACCCAGTCACACACACATACATAATAAACGGGCCTACAGCGAACCCATATAGGCCAATACAGGCATGTAAGCCCCGATGCATTCACGCCGATAGACCAGCCGCCACCTCCACCCTCAACACGATGACGGGTGGAGACAGTGAGGATGGATGCAGAAGAGGACGCCGCCCGCCGCGGCAGAAGCGGCGGCGGCGGCGGCGGCGGCGGCGGCCGCGCGGTGCTTACCTCAAAGCAGGGTCGGGTTCATGTCTCGCTCCGTGTGGGTGGGGGGGGGGGGGGGGGGGGGGGAGCGATTACGCCGGTTAAGACTGGGATGGGACTGGGGATGGGACTGGGATGGGACTGGGAATAGGACTGGGCTTTTTCAGTGGAGACGTCCTAATCGCGCGCGGCGCCTCCGCTCTGTAGCGCGCGGTCTCCGCCGGCCTCCATGTTATCTCCGACCCAGTTCCGACCCACTTCTCTGTCGGCTCGCGGCGGCGATGGTGATGGCGATGCACCAGAGCAGTGAGTGTGTGTGTCTATGTCTATGTGTGTGTGTGTGTGTGTGTGTGTGTGTGGTCGTGTGGAGGGGTTGATGTCGTGACTTCGCGGGAAAATATACTTTGCATGAATAGTTTGTAACGGTGTACTTTGCAGAGGTTGTTTGCACAAAAAAAAAAAAAAATATATATATATATATATATATTATAATTTATATATGTTTTGCGGGGGCGGGGCTAGTGGGTGTCAACATTGGGGGGGACGCGTCCCCCCCGTCCCCCCCCGGTTCCTACGCGCCTGATTTCACGTAC
This sequence comes from Merluccius polli, assembly GCA_030340625.1. Lineage (NCBI taxonomy): Eukaryota > Metazoa > Chordata > Actinopteri > Gadiformes > Merlucciidae > Merluccius > Merluccius polli. Next base: position 59,555 of record JAOPHQ010004554.1, read on the forward strand.
CTGTAATTGACAAGCAAGATGGATACCCCGAACCAATCAGGGAAGAGATGCCCTGATTGGTCAGAAATGAGCAGGGAGCGATCTAAAATTTAAATGGTTCCATACAGAGGCAGGCGGAGTCAACTAGAAACAGATATTCTCACAGAGCATTTCACTCACTAATAGCTGACGGATGGCTATGCCATTTTTTAAAACAAATTACACTCAAATAATAGCTGTTAATTCTTACCTACAGCACCTTTGAATTCACAGAACATTTTCCAAAAAGGCAAGGTTTCCAACTGCCCTTGGCGGGACTCAAACCCGGATTTCCCGAGCCAATAACCAAGAACTCTCCATTGCGACACCAACTGTGATGTGGTTTATAGTTGACATTACAATTCACATTACAGCGTTATGATTCCAAAAGGACATCATTATGTTAGGTTTCCATAGAGACAACCCATGTGGGATTTGAACACAGGTCACTAGCAGTGTTGGTAATAACGGCGTTAGAGTATAACGGCGTTACTAACGGCGTTACTTTTTTCAGTAACGAGTAATCTAATTAATTAGCCTACTTTTTACCTCGTTGCAACGCCGTTACCGTTACTGAGCATGTGAAGTGGCGCGTTACCGGTTTTTCAAAGCCCTGTCCGGCGCAGCATCAAGCCGGACGCGTATTTGTCCTCCTTTTTGAGACAACCCCGCCGGTCATAGGTCCGCCCGCCGGTCATAGGTCCGTGGTGTGTTACGATCGCGCACCCCCTCCCCCCCCCGTCGGCCGTAGGTCCGCGGTGTGTTACTATTGTACTTTTTGGGAGGAGTAATTTGTAACTGTAACTAATTACTTTTTTTTTTTTTAAAGTAAGATGACCAACACTGGTCACTAGTGCCGCTAAACCAGCAGCTCTCGCCACTGCGCCACCGAGATGCATGCTTTGAATTGGTCGTAATTGACATGACATTGTTACATTTCCAAAAATAGCATGATATCATTGCATTAGGTTTCCATGGAGACTGCCCTCGGCAGGACTTGAACCCATGTCTCCAACGTGCATAACCAACAGCTCACGCCACTGCGCCAGCTACGACCTGTTGGAGTGCCATAACAATTACATGATATTGTTAGGTTTCCGACATGACACTAAAGGGTGCACCAGAAAGAAGCCATACGGATTGTACCTAGATATACATACTGATGTAGGCTACTGATATGCTCCCTGATGCTGCTGGTTCAGCTGTCACTCTCTCGGATTACCCACAACCCCCTTTACACCCTATGGCTTTCCCTAAAGAACCTCTTGTGATATGTAGGCCTACTGATATATCTAAAACGATATACAGGTATATGTATTTAGTTTACAGTGTTTTAGCCACAAGGTTACGAAATAAGGCCTTGACTGAGCTGAAAAGGTAATAGTAAACATACATCCCATAATAATAGTAGTATAAAAACGCCACTTTATTACTAGCCGAATCAGGCAAGTCACCCAAATTACCATCCAAAAAACCCCTTGTTTGCGTCGCTGTATAATGTCTCTGCGCCTCGACGGCAGTGGCTGCAGTATCTCCTCCTCACTGTCTGACCTCCTTTTCCACACCGCACTGAAAAAACAGACGATAGTGGCTGTCTGTGTGTCGTAGAGCTGCGGGTGGTGGAGGCCAGGTGCGGCAACAGACAGGTGAGTGTCTGGTGTGTCCGAGTGCTCTCTCTTCCCTATTCATTCCTATGGATGGACTCATTCCGTGCTGGGCCCGGGCTGCCGTCAGCGGGCCTATCAGGTTACCTGGGCCATCTGTGCTGGAGCGAGGAGTCATCGAGAACGATAGGAGATCCCGCGCAGGTGATTACAGCAACACAGAGCAAATTACACAAAGGCAGGGAGGACAGAAGACAGACAGAAGGGGGGGGGGGGGGGGTTGAAAGGGGGAAGAGGCAGCTCAAATTCATCGTGCCAATAAAACGTATCTGATGCAATTTAATTGAGATGGAGATGGGGAGAGAGAGAGAGAGAGAGAGAGAGAGAGAGAGAGAGAGAGAGAGAGAGAGAGAGAGAGAGAGAGAGAGAGAGAGAGAGAGAGAGAGAGAGAGAGAGAGAGAGAGAGAGAGGACGGGGGGGGGGGGGGGCGATGATCAAAAGCAGGGAGCTGGGTGGGCACCCACCACCGAGTTGGTCAAATTACCGTGGTGACGAGTGGCTTTACTCCACTGGCCACCTGCCCTGGAAATGATGTTCATGCGGGGATGAATGACGAATGAGGTGTGTGTATGTGTGACTAAAACGCAGGCTCGGCGAGCAACAATTACAGCATGAGCGTCTTTTCCATGCAATCAGCGCAACTGTGCGGTGGTGGTCGCAGCCTCTGTGAGTTATTTGCGTAAAAGGAGAAGCTGTAGTCTGGGTCGGTCACTCCCCTGAAAAAAAACTAACCCCCCCCCCTAAGGCCACTAATAAGTTGCAACTGGTGCGTTTAACCCCGTCATGAAGGGCCTGTAGCTCTTTTCAAACCTGCATCTTTTCCCATTAATTCACATGAAAAGGAAAAACCCTTTTCTCCATCAGTCAAAGAAACCACAACTTTAATTTGTTTTGACATTTGTTTATGTCATCATCTTTTTTTTCTCAAGCAACAAAAGTGAAATCATCTACATCACAGGCAAATAGGACAACGTACCCATTATTATATATTTTTCACTTAGCACCATCCCTTTGGGGTCTGCGAAGGAAAATTAAAAACAACATAAAAACACTGGGAATTCATCAGCAGCACTTGCCCCTCCCTCCCTCCCTCCCTCCCTCCCTCCCTTCCACCCCCAAACCACGAACCCCACCATTCATTCAACAGACAACATATAGTCAAACAAGCTCTGGTACCCCCCCCCCCACCACCACTGCCGCACAAGCCCCGCCCACCCAGGAAATGTGAAACCCCTGATTGGACGTGAATGTGCACAAGATGCCGGCTGACATGTATGGCCATCTGAGGTTCGACGGTTCGACGGACGTGTGTGGGTAATCTCAGAGCTGAAAGTGGAGGAAGAGGAGAAGTTTGTGGTGTCTGTATGAAAAAAAAACCAACCCAGACACAAATGTCAGGATTAAAAGAAAAACCAAAAAACCAAAACAAAACCACCCGTGTGCTTTACTGCAAAGTGTAATGCCTCCAGCGTGTGTGTGTGTGTGTGTGTGTGAGTGAGTGAGTGAGTGAGTGAGTGAGAGAGACAGAGAGAGACAGAGAGAGACAGAGAGAGAGAGAGACAGCAGTCCTCCCTCGCATGGCGTCATTCAGCAAAGTCTGCTTTGAATAACTCAAGTGCACTGAGGTTGAAGTCCAATCTGTTGGGTGGGGCCGGGGGGGGGGGGTTTCTTCCTCTTTCTTGAATTAGGGACTATTAAGAGGGGAACTTTCCAAAAACGCAGCTCCTAAGCTGCTTACAATTACAAGCTGCATTTTTTTTCGCGCTCCGGGGCCGTGTCACGTGACTCAGAATGTTCCAAGAAGCACAGCCGCTTTCTTTCAGTTCATGCGTTTCATTTACTCGTGAAATCCACCCGATCTGAAATCCCCACGGCCCAACTGATATCAGACCTTGAAAACGCATCTCGAATGTCCTTTGTCGTTTTGTCACCCAGGCAGGCGGTCTGCGAGGTAAAACATATCACAGTTTGTTTTCCTGCACAAGAACAAAAAGACCACCTGCAAAAAAAACATAACGCTTTAAAAAAATCGCAGACGAGCAGGCAACCCTACATACAAAAAAAAATCAAAACAAAAGATACAATACAAATACATCGTAACTTGAGTACTGAGGGTTTGAAGTTTTCTTGAAGTGCCGGTGTCGGAGAGAGAGAGAGTGAGAGAGGATCACAGCCAAGTCATTTCAGTCACTCTTTTTTCGTGTGTGTGTGTGTGTGTGTTTTGGCACTGATGACCCTGTGAGACAGGGTCCTCCATGATCCATCACAACAAGCAGAGTGAAAACAGCTCAAAACAACGTCCGCTTGGGCCAAATGGCTTGTGTCCCACCATGCCATCCCCAAAAGTTAAGTGTTGCATCAATAACAACAAAAAGCCTAATGTCGTACAAACCAAACTGTACAGTGGCTGGTGGGCGACGGCCATTGGACACAAAAATAGATTCATCATATTTATGCTAGAACAGGCCCTATAGTGCTAGCTGCTAAGGTAGCTGCGAGGAATAGACGGACTCTGATAAATAGGACAGAAGACAGGCACTTCAGTACTAATGCATAGCAGAGGAGATTAAAGTAAGAAAAGAGAGTGCTGAGAGCAAAGGGGGGCAGTTGTATCTTCTGGCACAAAAAGCTAATATATTATTCATATTGTCAGTTTACAACTGTTCAACATCCCTAGCATTTGGAATCATAAAATCCTCATCCTCTTATCTTGAAAGTATTCTGACCTCGGCTAAATACCTTGTTTGGTTTTTTTTTAGAAACAAAGTAGCAGTTGCTATGGAGACCAATGTTGGTCATACTAGCATGACTAGTATGAGCACAGTTATTGTTGGCAGTGGCTGTCATCTCCGAAACATAATGTACATACTGTTGGCATCCTGAGGATTGGAGATTATAGCAAGATGTAATGCTGGCGCTAATAGCACTAATGGGATTTGCTCAGCTCTATATCAGGGGTCTCAGCGCAAAGCTAATGTTATTCTGAGCAAGATGGCCTTAGATAGCCATAGCAACAGCTAGTTAAATGTCTAATAGTGCGTCGGGTACGGGCTGTGTATGGCTTTTTGTTTGCGGTTCCGAAAGCATTACATGTGACGTATTAAAGAGGAATTAAGAAATAGGAAAAGAGACAATAAAATGAAGGGAAATGTAGAAGAGAGCTCAAGTTACAACCAAATATTAAGCAAAAAGCTAATAGCAATTATGCTCATGGTATTTCTCACAGTAGACAGTAAGGCCAGCAAATTGCTAAGATAATTGTATCCTTTTTTTGAGCAACTTTTTTTTCACTGCTATCATGTGTTGATATCTTGTGTCCATAAGCATCACAAAACTGAGGCTAAATAGACATTGTTGTGGTAAAATGGCTACAATCTGAACGTGAGGCACTTTGAGCAGAAATATAACGACAAATTTTCTTCATTATAGGATATATATTTTCAGCCATCATTGAGCTTTTTTATGATTTTCTTTCTTCTATATTAAAAAATATCATTCTGTGTTTAGGTGCCTCTTTTGTATTGGCTTTCCACTGTCAGAGTCGGAGAAGCCGACTAGAATTTCGTTTGGCACACACACATACCCCCCTATTGGTGTGTAAGACCATTATGCAGAAAAAGCCCCCATCCATCCCTTCACAAAAAGAAAAACAAGTTCTCCATGAGTCTTTACAAAGTGCTACTGGGGGGGGGGGGGGGCGTGTCCAATCCACCTCTCGACGTGATTGGTCAACTGCACAAAAGGAGAGGAAGTGCATTGGAATCCTCCGGGAACGGTGACATCAGCATTCTAGAAGAAAAAAAATAAAGTTTAGCAAGTTGAAGAATAAATACATGAACAAGATATGAATAAATATTATGACGTGTGTGTATACCGTCTCTTATGCTTATCGGGTTAATTTAAACACATAACGTTGAATACCGGTGCCCAATCATCTTGAGAACTCTGTGACCGTAAAGTGAACAACTTAAAAATACACAATGCGTGGGACCAAAGTAAATAAAAAGAGAGGAAAAGTGAATGGGGACATATCATTGTAGGATAACAGTCAACTTTATACACAAATGTATAGGTCTGGCTGATAAAGACAAAGGTCAGTATCTCTGTATATCCATTGTCAGGGTATAACAATAACAATAACAGTAATAATCCAGTGTCATAGTTTACATATTCACATTTTCAAATCAAAACAACATGCGGATAAGATGGCCTTTCTTGCGTTTTGGAAAGATTAAAATACCCAGGAACAAATCAGAGTTAACACATATTGTGTGGGAATGTGTGTGTATTGGTGTTGTCGCTCTATCTGTTTATTTCTGTTGACATGAGTGAATATAAACCGAGAAGAAAAGAAAAAATCTTGCCTACGTGTATGTCTCACTTCTAATCACAGCATGTAGCATGAGCATGTAGCATAAGTATGTAGCATGAGCAAAGCAACATTGCCATGACCGATGTCAAAAACTCTAAAAAGTGTGTGCTCTTAATTTCCTTGTGCCTTTCACCAGTGAAAAACGCGGTCTGACCAGCCGCCATCCCCCTAGTACTCCAGCCTGGCAGAGTCCAGGAGGAGTTCCCCAGTGCTGCTGTCCCCCTAGCATTCCCCAGCTCCTGACCCCCCCTGTCCTGTCCTGTCCTGGCGCAGTGTGCTATATTTAGTCTCTCTCTCTCTCTCGTTTCCCTCCAGTGCAGACAGTGGCTACCACTCTCTGTGCCAAGCCAGGCGACGGGCACCGACCAGAACAGAACAGAACAGGGGGGTGGTGGGGGCCGACCAGGCCATGTTTAGTCAGCCAGTGAGCCGGGACAGAACCAGGGAACACACCGAGACAAGCCTAGCCAACCTGGGAGGCAGGGGAGGGGGGGGGGGGGCATGCACGTACACACACACACACACACACACACACACACACACACACACTTTTAGACAGGCATGCAAATACACACACACACACACACACACACACAGTGAAAACAGGCAGGGACATGCACATGAAAGAAAAGCTATAATTATGTGGATGACATATGCTCTACTGTGTGTGTCTGTGTGTGTGTGTGTCTTTCCAAAAAAACACGCTGGTGCGCAGACACACAGGAATCCAGTGAAACACAGTTAACCCCTGGCTGGCATGGAGCTGAGGTCACTCGGTACATCTGTGTCTGTTTAATGAATCCACACACACCCAGTCCTCCGTTTCACACTCACACACACACACACACACACACACACACACACACACACACACACACAGTCTTCTCTCTTTCTCACACACTCACTCTTTCTTTACTGACACACACACACAGACAGTCTTTCTTTTCTTACACATGCACACACACACACACACACACACACGCCCACACGAATGGCGACCAGACAGGAAGTGCTTCCTTCTCTAGCCACTCTCATCGGATACTTTTTCTTTTCTTTACTTCGCCCACAGCATGTTCATCCCTCGCTCCCAGCTGTGCCCCCCCAGCACCAGCCTATCGATCGCTAGTCTTTTCTCCATCTGTTAGCTAATCGATATCATAATGGCAACTCGGTGTGTGTGTGTATATGTGTGTTACACAAGAGGGCAGACAAGGCTATCTAGCTCTGTCAAGCCAATAAATTATTTGTGAGTCACCCATCTGTGTGTGTGTGTGTGTGTGTGTGTGTGTGTGTGTCTGAGTGTGTGTTGTGTACATGCTTGGGGGGGGTCACAGACTGTCTTGGTGACGTCTCAATCGAGAGCTCAATAAAAAGTGAAAGCCGCATTTGTTCTCGACTCGTAAAACTCACCAATGTCGAGGGGGGGGGGGTTGTTGTGGCGGGCCAACAACATCCAGAGAGAGGGGGGCGTGAAGACGCTTTCCTCCCCGCCAAACGTGGGAGTTTAGAGCCACTGGGTTCATCAGTGTCTGGAAGGGGGTCATGTTTTATTTGGAAACACCTGCCTGTGTGCTCGACCAGGAAGAGCTACGTTACCCAGAAGCTTTATCGCCTCTGGCTGGCTGCAGTCTAGCATGGATCTTTCCTTCCAACTGTTCAGTGCAAATGATGTGCAAATCTGAAGTTGACCTCAGAAAATGTTCATTACCACGGTCTGGTTCCCTATTCTCTCCGTCTGAGTTGCTTGCAAACTCACAGGGAATCCAAACAACACACATTTACAAATAATTTGAAGTCTTTCTTCGCATGACCAAGACTTAGGCCGACTTAAAAGAAGCAGTACAATTTAACTGCCATAGATATGGAAACAGCAATCTCTTCTAGTGGTTGTATCTCTGTTTTGAATAACAACAGCTCACAGCTGTTTATATTATGTTTTTCTTTTATTATCTAGGGAACATTTCACAGAATCCTTGTGTCTTGGAATGTCTTCGCCTCAGTGAACATATTCCAAGACTTTGCCATGAACTTTGCCATAGTTTACATTGTGTTGACATTTTGCATAGACGACGATTGCGTAGACAATTTTGCATGGTTTTAAACCGAGAGAATGTTTCATGGCTGTGAAGGCCAACACAAGACGGATAGATACTGACACCAGGGGACAAGGGGCTAGATACCATCAGCTCACATTCTGGGTGTGGGTGTTTGACTCTGGGTTTGATCCCGGTGTCCACGGCTTTGAACAAGATGCCTAATCTTCCTATCCGCTCCTTAATGACCTGTATCTATAGTTACTGGAAGTCAATGAGCATCTGCTTAATGATTCTTCCTTTGACTTGTATTTCTTGTGAATTGAAATGTACACGGCGCCTACCTGCATACAACGTGTATTATTGACATGTTGAAATTTGATTGCACAACAAAAAAAAACAGACACACGACAAAGCGCTGAGAGCAAAAGACAGATGAACCCCTTCTCTTCTTCCACATATTTTTGCTGGGGCTGGAAGAAGTTTCACTTTTTCTACAAGGAATGGTCTCTTGTGAGGAGGTTTGCAGGGGTCACGAACACGCGGCCAACAGTTGGTTCCACATGGCACTCTTTGGTTCACATGCACATGTAGTCCCCCAGACCTTTGACCCCGACGCTGTCAATCACTGTGCTGGCTCAACAGCCGCCGCCACCGCTGCTAGTGCGGGAGTTATGTAACAAGCTATTTATCCAGGTGTGTGTGTGTGTGTGATGTATGATTGTGTACATACCAGTATGTGCTGAGGGCTTTTGAACTAGAGGGTACTGTTGCATGGTAACATGGAAAGATCACCATAGGACACGCATGCATGCACAAACACACACACACACACACACACACACACACACACACACACACACACACACACACACACACACACACACACACACACACACACACACACACACACACACACACACCCATGCACACACACACACACACACACTCTGCTCTATTTAGAGCAGGGAAGGGCTCTTCCCGCGGTGTGAGAGCAGTGTGTTATTAAATCCTCTCCCTGGGAACAAGAATGGCAGAGTACTGGGAGAGAATGCAGAGAGCTGGACACAGCTTGACATGGCTAAGAAGGGGAGGGGGGCTAAATACAGGGTAACAAGGAACAGGAACTAATCTGGGATCCAACAGTCCTACTATGTTATAGCAGAACTTCTGGGGGGACAAACAGAGCCTGGACCGGAAGCCAAAAACTGAGGGGCGGAGTTATGCTTTGTTTCTTGTTTCGTTATTTTTTCTACAGAAGAAAAACTAATTTGCGAAGCTTTCAGAAGAGGATTTTAATGAGTGTTTTTCTACAGTGGCCAGTCTACACGGTGTTGATTTGAAACCTTTACAGACACTCTTTTACTGTTTACTAGTTCTGGCCGAGTTTGTGTTCGCTGTTAACAGCCAATTACGTGCCTATAGAGCCCCGATTCTAGCAACATGATTGGTCGAAACACATACAAAGCGAAAGAAAGAGCAATGCATCCCAACCCATGGTGAAGGTTCCTATAACATGCGACGCTGTGAAATAGGACAGTGACGTGAAGTGTAGCGGGGCGGCGCGTCGCTAGAGCCGCCGGTGTGGGGGTGCACATACAAAATAATAGGGGCGGCTGTTTTGACGCCTATAGACAATCAGTCGACTATAGGCAAGACTTGACGAATCAGATTCGACTATGTAAATTCTTAGTCGGGGACACCCCTAATTTAATGTATCAATTATTATTATTAATTACATTGACATGATACTTTTCAATTGTCAAAAGGAAGGACTGGAACAATGCTAGCTAGCTCTGCTGTCAGGGCGACACCAGAGTGCGAGACAGAGAGAGTGAGGAGTGGGTGTGTTCTGCCACATGGGCCCGTTGGAATGTGTCGGGAAGGGAGAATGTAGAGAGAGAGAGAGAGAGAGAGAGAGAGAGAGAGAGAGAGAGAGAGAGAGAGAGGTGGGAAGATAGCGATGGAGGGGTTGAGATAGCGAGAGGATGAAAAGATAAGGGAGGGTGAGGTCAATGAGGAAAAAAATACCAAAAATAAACAAAAACATGCCTTTCTGTCCCATTAGCTCTGATGATCAACTAGTGATATCATTGGATAGATTTTGACCAACAAGGACCGTATATGCTCTGTGTGAATTCATATTGAGTTTGGGACATGATTTAAATATATTGGTGCATGTGTGGGTAAATAAAGAAGGTTTCTGTGTTCTTTGCCATCGACGCGTGTGTGGAGTGTAAAAATATACAGACTTACAGGACGTCCTGTTCCTCTCCACAAAATAGAATACTGAGAGAAGGAAAGGCAAAAGCCAATGAGGGCTTAGGGCTTAGGTTAGTCAGCAATATTATCTCACACCCACACACACACAAACACACACCATGTTACAAAACCCAATGTGCACTCGACCAACAAAAAGTAGTTCAGTTTAGTGGCATTTTCTATCCTCTTGCAACACCAGTTCTGCCACTTTTTTAGAGTGCACACACACACATACACGTGTGTTGGTGAAGTGATTTACTACAGTGAAAGGCTGAACAGGCATGGTTCTCATTTTCTTTTCCCCAGAATGCTAGTAAGAGCAACATGGACGCACGCGCAGAGACAGACACACACACATATACACACACATACACACCACGCAAGCTACCTCCACATGGAATCACAGAGAAGTACAAGCATAATCAAGCAAATCTATTTGTTATTCTTTCTTTCTTTATTCTTTATGGACAGGGAAATGAAGAAAGCAGGACAGTGGGTTGAAAGACAAGCATGACGTATAGGCCTATCATAGGACTGCATGGAATCAAGTCTGCGGCCACTATAAGCGGTTGGGGCCACTGAGCTGTGCTTTCTAGGATTTTATTTCACGTCACCTCATTCCATTTCATCGCTGTTTCATGATGGACATGGGTTGATTGGCTGGGACTTTTACATGTTGATGTTGTCAAAGTGTTTTTTTTATTTAGCGGAAAGCCGAGACAACACGCCCGCGATTAAACCTGCCATGCTAATATGAACAGTAATTATACACCAGGGTTTGGTAAGGCTGTGACAACAAGCCAGTGGCTATTGAAATTTGCCACCGCACAAATGTTTCACAATTGGTGTAAACACGCTAGCAATGAATGTTGCAAAAAAAAAAAACTACATCGTCCATCTCCATAATGAAAATGTGAAAGTAGTAAAAGTCATGAATATTTTTCTTGCCGTATTTTATGTCTCTTAAACACCAAGGCTGTGTCTCAATTGCGAGGATGCTTCCTAAATAGGTGGCGAATATAGGCAACATGGCGGCCCAATTCAGTAAGAAGCATAGGGAACATCCTAACTCGGTACCAAGATTTGGCAGCAAATTCCCAGAAGCACCAGATGGTTCCTTGGTCGGTGTAGTATATCCCATAGGCACAAGGACCAACGTAAGTTGTCTGCTTCATCGTTTAAATAAACACATGTAAAGGCATAATTACATGAATTTTTCAATGTAACAAAGTTTATTTAACCAGCGATGTCGTGTTTCTTTCACTTAGTTATTTGTATTGAATCATTTTCAAGAAAAACTAAAATTGCTGACCAGCTGGCTCCCCATAGTGAATAGACCCGATGTGACTTTTTTGTGTAGTCATGTGACGTGATACCTGGTTAGGCTGTCTCGCTTCGTGAACCACTTTCACAAAGTCGGTACCTAACAAGGAAGCTTCCTAAATAGGTATCAAGGTTATAGGAAGCCTCCTCGCAATTGAGACACAGCTCATTTCTAGTTTTCATTGCTACTAATGGGGACAACCACAATATAAACAACCAGGCGACAATTAAAGGTGATTAAGGAAGATGCTGTATTGACTATCAACACACAGTACTGTGAGTACTGTGTATTGTTATAATCAGGAATAGAGTTTATGCAACATTAAAATTTGCTATTTATAGAGTTTCCTATTGTTTTACCAGCACCAGCTATAGTATATTCAAAAATGAGCTGCATTATCAGTATTTACAGTATCTGTGACACGGTAACTGTGACCAATCACATCGTCTCTTGTGGCAGCCGGGCTTGCGACAGAGCCGTAGAATGGGGCTTGCTAGCCACAGCTATCTAGCTAAGGTTGACTAGCGTGTCTGGAATCCTGTGAGATACAGTGTTTTCTCCATTTTAAACTTTGATTTGCAGACAGTGGTGAGGCAGGCAGTGATGCAGGAAGCACAGAGAACACAGAGAGAGGAGGGACAGAGAGGGTAGGAACAGAGAGAGGAAGAACAGAGAGTAGAAAAAGAGAGCGGAGGAACAGACAGAAGAGGAACAGAGAGAGGAGAAAGAGGACAAACAGAGAGAGGAGGAACAGAGAGAGGATGAACAGAGAGAAGAGGAACAGAGTGAGGAGAAAAAGAGAGGCAAAAAGGAGAAAGGAACAGAGAGAGGAGAGAGAGAGAGAGAGAGAGAGAGAGGAGAAAAAGAGGACAAACAGAGAGAGGAGGAACAGAGAGGAGAAAAAGAGGACAAACAGAGAGAGGAGGAACAGAGAGAGGAAAAAAGGAGAGGGGAACAACAGATAGAGGAGAAAGGGAGAGGAGAACAGAGAGAGAGAAGAGACGGAGAGAGGACAAACAGAGAGCAGATGCCACCACACATTTGGACCGAAAAAAATAAAATAAAAATGTACCACTACACTACCCTGGTATTAATGAATATTGTACATATGGGCACCGGGCTCATTTCTGGGGCCATGCTATTGGCTGATTCCAGATTAATTAGGGTTGAAGAATAAGATGACAGACAAAGTCATGGCCAATCACAACAAAGGGGTTTTAGCAGGAGGGGGCAGGCTTTATGGCCGCATTTGAAAATCTCAAGTCAGTCATTGAGTGTGTTTTCTGTGTCTAAATGCCAGCTCCTGTGTGATAATTATGAATAGAAATAAAAAACCTCCCCTCCCACACACACAAACACACACACTTAAATTCACACAAATTCACAGTCAAAATAGTAAAGCTTCATTACCTGTGAAGCTTCATTTAATTGTGTGCATGTTGGCATGCACAGGAGTGACAAAGTGAGTTTGTCAGTGTGAGAATGCAAATGTAGGTCTCGCAAGTGTGTGTGACTATGTGTGTGTGTGTGTGTGTGTGTGTGCTGACTAGGCTAACAAGACCCTGCAAATATTTATCTCCTTCTCTTTCGCCTGGTGTATTCTCTTCCTTGACCCCCCCCCCCCCCCCCCCCTCCTTCCTAACCTCTTCATCACACGCATTCCATTGCCTCTCCTCCTCCTCTTCTTCCTCTTGCTATGGTTCCACCAGCCTAACAGACAGCCATGTGTTTGTTGTGTTGGCGGAGGTGCTGCTCTCTCTTCTGCTTCAGGAGCTTCTGCTGATGTTTTGGTTGACCACAAAGTGTGTGTTTGTGTGTGTGAGAGTGTGAGTGTGAGTGTGTGAGAGAGAGAGAGAGAGAGAGAGAGAGAGAGAGAGAGAGAGAGAGAGAGAGAGAGAGAGAGAGAGAGAGAGAGAGAGAGAGAGAGGAGTCAAACGGTTGCTCGTCTGAGGTGGCCGATCTAGTGAAGCATGTGTTGGCTTATGTGTAGTGTGTGTGTGTGCAGTCTGGGTGCCTTTGATAGCAAGGGCAGCAAGGCAAGGCTGGGGACAGTTTAAGAGAAGGGAGATGGATCTTCATCAAATTCAGCACAGAATGATCAAAGACACACACACACACACACACACACACAGCAACCGTGTGCCGGTGACTCATTTATCAAGGTGTTTTAGTTGGACATATATGATTCATATATTCAGCCTGGGTCCCAGACCGTACCCATCACCACACCATGTCACACGCACGCACACGCGCGCGCGCACGCACGCACGCGCACACACGCACACACGCACACACACACACACACACACACACACACACACACACACACACACATCCTGTTTTAATCCGGTGATGGTGGTGGAGGCTGTGGCGTGCCTGATGGCTATTATGAACTAATTTACCAGGAGAACACCGAAAACAACAGTGACAATGGCCGTAAACACCTTAGCAACACAAGAGACGTGGGAGGAGAGAGAGACAGAGAGACAGAGAGAGGGAGAGAAAGACAAACAGAGAGAAATTGAGTGACATGTCTGTGAATTACATAAAACAGGAGAAAGAGAGAGAGAGAGAGAGAGAGAGAGAGAGAGAGAGAGAGAAATGGAAAGAGGGTGGGAAAAGTCTGTGAATATATTTGAGAATAAATGACACATACAGACAGACATATTTTACATGGAAAAATAAATATAGACAGAGAGAGAGAGAGATGGAGAAAAAGAGGGGGATACAAACAGAGAGGAAGATGAGACAGAAAGAGACAGAAATGCTCATTCCAGAAATCAAAGAAAAGAGTCAACAAAGCCAAGACAGAGGGGCACATACGTATTTGGACATAAAAGTATATATATATATATATATATATATATATTAGAGATGGGCATAGATTAATTTCTTTAATCTAGATTAATCTAATTGTAATCCTGAAATTAATCTAGGTTAATCTAGATTAAAGTGGCTCATTGGAATGCTGTCGAAGGCGTGCATAATATGTGTGTGCTACCTAAATAATGACTTACAATACCTAAATAATGACTGAGAATAGGTCTGCGCGATTGTTGAGCGGGGGGGGGGGGGGGGGGGGGGGGGGGGGGGTTGGGGGGGGGGTGCTACCGGAGGGGTTCAGTTGCGCGATTGTTGAGCGGGGGGGGGGAAGGGGACAATAGATTAACGGCGATGATTTTTTTATCGCCGATAAGAGTCTTGCGTTATCGCAGCGCGGTAACGCCGATAACGGCCCATCACTAATATATATATATATATATATATATAGATATATATATAGAGAGAGAGAGAGAGAGAGAGAGAGAGAGAGAGAGAGAGAGAGAGAGAGAGAGAGAGACTTAATTCCCTACTTGTCTCTTTAAAGTGGCTCATTTCTTCTTCTATGGTGCCGGCAGCGCTTATACAAAAAAGGAGGCACTACATTCAATTTCCTGTCCTCTGTGGAACCGAGGCGCCCAAACGCGCTGATTAGCCGGAGTGGAGGAGAACATTGTGTTAAGAGGCAGTGACCGGCTCAACACGCACGCACGCACACACACACACACACACACACACAGTCTGTCAACTCCCCTAGTTAGCTGGGGGGGGGGGGCAATAATGGCAGTGCTGGGTAAACATATCGCTGCATTCACTCGGTTGACGCAGGCTAGTTACATAAAGCCGCTGTTTGTTCTGCGCTCTCTCTCTCTCTCTCTCAATTCAATTTCAATAAAATTCTTAAATTCTCTCTCGTATGTCAATGAGAGAAAACAACTGCATCCATCCATCCATACACACACACATACATGCATGAGTAATATCAGATGACACATGCATTTATGCAGCCCCTTGGAGTCAAAACCAGCGCAACCTGTTGAAACTCAGATTGCCACCACCCAACACCCAAAGACACATCAAACAGGCCTCAGGCGACAACACTCAGAATACTGGAATGTTAACGACACATCTGGGAATGAGTTCGTTAGCGGTTCCACAGCACACATCAAAGCAACTCCCGATATTAAAAGGGCGGGAAAAAAGGTGACTGGCACTGCCCCCATGGCGGTTTCTCAGCAACGGCATACGCTCGAAGGAACAACGCGGCGTACCCGCCAAGCATATCTCTCTTTCCACCACCAATCTTACTGCATCATTCCGAGACGTTGGTTCTCGTCACTTATGGAACCAAACTTTGGGAAAGAGTAATGAAAGATAGTGTCTGGTCAGTTTTCCTTGAGATGTCTCAAAGAGTATAGACAAAGGAAAGATAGTGGAGGCACCAACAAACTGTTCAACTTACAGCATTAGGTAAGCACAGGAAACACAAGGGGGAAAAACTGTGTGCCGGATGTGAGGGCCGGCACTTACTCAGCAAAGTGGTGGGGCCCCCATGCATGGTGGAGAGGGCCCCGTGCAGGACCAGAGCCACATGTTAGGCAACCACACCACCAAGCTAAATCTGTCCCTGTTCCTTTTCTTACACACGCGCACACGTCATTTCCTTTCAATCTAATTTGGTCCTTGTTCTTTTAATAGTTAGTTATGTATCATGTTTCAGTTGTGCCAATGTATCGACTTCTTGTTTTGACAGTTAGTCACTGTGCTTATTGATCCACTGAGAACACTTTTCACCTGAACACATAAGCATTGCATGTCTAAAGGAATTAAGCAATATAGATTCTAGGGAGGGGGTTGGGGAAAGCTTTACAAGTGTTGCAATGTGTTGTATATTTAACTGGACTACAAATCACGAAACGGAGATAAGGATTTTCCAAAGTCCTTTCTTTTCCAGATTTTATTATTTTATTATTCAATTCGTGGCAAATAAAAGCAATTACTGCCAACAATTATTTTCATTGTTGATCTATCTATTATTGGCTGAAAAGCAGCCAAGAAAAGCGTACTTATTATTGATTTTACTAATGACCTATAACAGCAAAAAGTGACCAAATATTAGCATTTGTTAAGCAATATAAGCAGCCCAATCTGTGCTATTTTCACTTAAACGGAAATGGACAAAAAAATGATTGATTGATTGTCTTTATTCATAAATTAAATGATTAACAAAACAATTATCAAACAATGATTATCAAAACACTAATCAATGTATTTTCTGTGTTGACCAACAAATCTATGAATGGACTAATGGATTCAGCACTCACCGCAACACATGACAATGTCTTTGACAGTTTGATTAGCGCTATAGCATCTAGCAGTATGCCGGATTCACATGAAGATCCCCCCCCAGTTCAGCACTAGACTCTACTTATCCAATGCATGGATGACCCCACTGTGATTGAACCCTTCACCATCAAACACACGCACGCGCAGGCACGCACGCACACATGCACGCAAGCATGCACGCACATGTACGCACGCACACAAACATACATGCACACACACACCTGCGTAGTGATGAAAACAAACATGAGCTCTAACACCAAGACAGAGGATCATGCACACACACAGGCGTGTGCACGCACGTACACACGCACACGCACTAATACACACACACGGCCCATGTGAGAAGTGGCTCATTAGCAGATAGTAATCAGCTTAGTTGTCACCGACGCCCCACTGGTGCTAAGCTCTTTACAGATAAACCCAGTTAGAGAGGAGAGCAGCTGAACAGCTCAAACACACACACGCACACACACACAGGCATGCACAATACACACACACACAGTCATGCATAGACAAAAATACAACCCTACACACATACATACACACACACACACACACACACACACACACACACACACACACACACACACACACACACACACACACACACACACACACAGTCGTGCATAGACAAAAACACAACTCTACACGCACACACACACACACACACAGGCATGCACAACACACACTGTCACATATAGACAAGAACAAATCCACACCCACTTTTAACTTTAACAGAAAGACACACACACACACACTGAAGACATGTGCGAGTGTGTTTCACTCATGAAAGTGTAAAGCAAGTGTGAAACAAAGAATTGTGAGAAGTGTGAAAAATGACAGACGCACACTCACACACTCGCTAACACAAAGTAAACAGAGAGGGGAAAATAGTTTGACAAGCACACAAAACACTGTCAGAAGAACACAATCCACAAACAGAATAAAATGCCTAGAAACAACAGAGTGACAGACCAACAGGTTTAAGGGCGCAGTATACTCGCCGTTCCCAAGCTGTCGTGCGACAATGTGATGTCACAGGAGCGCCGTAACTATTTATACTCGCGCTGGTGGCCGCGACAGTAGTTGCAGTCTTCTCCTGAACAGAGGTGGCGCCACTGAGGAAAGGCTACCGACTCTGCTATTTCTACGCATTAGAAGAAGAGATCTACTAATACTGGTACCCATAGACATCGTCTATGCTGGTACCCCTGTGTCTTTAATTTCTTACACATCATTAGACATTCAGTTAAGGTTTAGTTCACCGGGATGTCTCTCACTATACAGCATTATGTCTATTACTTTACATTGCTATTATTCTACATCACTGCCACACCTGGTCAGCCATCAACAGTCCAGTGTATGGCAGCAGTTCTCATATGAATAGTGTTTGTAAGCATCTATCTTAATAACTTAATGATTATTTTATATAATTGTATTATATAACTTAATGCCGCTTTGAGATTTGGTTAGGTTTTTCAGCCACGTAATTTCACTCGTCTTTGACCACAACTAGTAGACAGCACTTACGTAAAACCACGGTTTATTAGCGAAAAAATATACACCACACAACAAAATAGAACATATGAAGAAAGAAGCCTTAGCAATATGGTGCGTTAAAATGTGCCTTCGAACTCATCCAGTTTCCCGTTTCCGCTTTGTCGCGCTCAGCTGAAAAAAAAAGAGTGGTGCGCGACGACGCGACCGGGCTAAAATCCTTTTGACGGCACATTGTCGCGCGACAGCTTGGGAATGGCGAGCATACTGCGGCCTTAACACACAGAGGAGCGTAGAGAGAGAGAGAGAGAGAGAGAGAGAGAGAGAGAGAGAGAGAGAGAGAGAGAGAGAGAGAGAGAGAAGACAAATAAGAAGGCGTACAGGATTGAAAGGGATGGAAACCCTTTCACCCCCTTACACACACACACACACTTGCAGGCTAGTTGTCTGGCTGGCTAGCTGGCTGGTAGTCTGGCTAGCTGGCTGCTGTGGGTAGCCTGTTGCTTGTCTGTTTCTTGTCTGACTAGCTGTCTGGTTGTCTGGCTAGCGCACTGGTAGTGTGGCTAGTTTGCTGGTAGTCTGGCTAGCCTGCTGCTTGTCTGACTAGTTTGCTGGCTAGCCATCTACTTGTCTTGTTAGTTCGCTGGCTAGCCTGCTGCTTGTCTGGCTAGTTCGCTGGTAGTCTGGCTAGCCTGCTGCTTGTCTGGCTAGCTCAGTAGTTGTCTGGTTGGCAACATGGACATTTGATGGCTGGTTGGTTATGGACTAGTTGGCGGGCTAGCTGGCCAGCGGACAGGCTAGAAAGTGTAGGTAGAGGCCCTGTGCTGGCCAGGCTCCACATACATCTCATATCTCACATCTCATACCACAGCACACAATCAGCACTCTGTGGCCCAGTGACGCGAACACACACACACAAGATGCTGGCCAGGTGCCAGGAACTCGCTTAGCAGATCTCACACGCACGCATGCATACACACACACACACACACACACACACACACACACACACACACACACACACACACACACACACACACACACACACACACACACACACACACACACACACACTCTTATAATCTAATATGCTCTACAGTGGCGGCATATACACCTAGCTTGGGTGGTACATGCAGCGGACTAAAACAACCATTGTAGTGTTTATTAGCTCAGGGAATCAGACATGCCTTGCAGCTTTTCTGGAAACACCCATCTGTGCTCTAATGAAATAATAATTAAAGACCGGCAAAGCCGGTTCATTCATTCAGCTGCCTTGTTCATTCATTCCAACATGAAATAATTGACTGAGTCATTCATGAGTTCATTCATTCATGAGTTCATTCATTCAATTCAAAGGCATCAGACTGATGGGCTTTACACAAGCACAAATGGAAAAAAATGTCTCTTTCATTCATTCATCTATTACGCAATCATTCATTCGTTGGTCCATCTGTTCATTCAGTCGTTTTGTTCACTCATTCATTCATCCATCTGTGCCATTCATTCATCAATTCAGACACAAATCTCCCCCATACAGAGATACATCTGCTCCAAGGTCTTAGTAGAGAGAGGGAGAGAGAGAGAGAGAGAGAGAGAGAGAGAGAGAGAGAGAGAGAGAGAAAGAAAGAAAGAAAGAGAGAGAGAAGAGAGTGAGAGAGAGAGGGAGAGAGAGAGAGTGCGAGCGAGCAAGTGAGAGCGAGCATGCGACCACATAGGAACCTACGTGTGTATATGTGCTTGTGTCTTTGTCTGCGTGTTCTTATGCATGTGTGTGTGTGGAGATCTTTGTTATGCCTGTGCCTTTGCACTAAAGGTTACTCTGACCATGAGGGTAAGAAGTGGAAAGCACTTCTGCTCTCTGCTCTCGTTGACTTCTCATTGAAAAGACAACTGGTGAAACCCTGTCTTCCTGGGGCACGTGTGGAGCTGCGTGGGGATGTGTGGGGAGGCCACGGAAGAACACCTGCATTACGGTTCAAAATGTCAGCCGGAATTTGAAAGGAGATACACAGACATTTTGGACAAAAGTGCTCACATCCGCAACACACATATTAGTGACGCGCACACATGCACGCGTAACTAGGTCCACAGCAGGCACACACACACCACACACAGCTGTAGTCTGTCCAGTGACGCCTCTATGACTGGCCGAGCTGCCAATACGATTCATTACCCACTGCTGTGTGTGTGTGTGTGTGATCTGTTTGCCAAGTATCACCATGTGAACAAGACACCAGTCAATCACAACATGAGCAACCTACAGAGACGCCAGCTCGGCCCTCAACCTACTTACCATTCACCCTAGCTAGCCTGCTAGCATACAGAGAGAGAGAGAGAGAGAGAGCGAGAGCGAGAGCGAGCGAGAGAGAGCGAGAGCGAGAGAGGAATTTACTGCTACTGTTGAGGAAGCATGCATCTCCCGTCTAACCAGGAGAGGACAAGATGGCAGAGCCTCTAGTCTCCTATCTCACCACCACATCTCTGGTCTGACAGCTTCTAGGTTGGCTTACACTCAACCATCTGACCCAATGAAAGCCACCCTGTGTTTGTTTAATAGGCTGAGCTGTGGTACCGCCGCCTGTCTGTTTGTTTAAACACAACACAAGAGATTAAAAACTATTACGGTGACTGTGAGATAACGTATGTGCTTGTGTGTGTGTAGGTGATGCCTGTAAGGTATAGGATGGGTAAGTAGTAGTGTGTGTTACGTTTGGCCCTGGAAATGAGATACACACCCACACAAACACACACCCCACCCACACACACCCCCTCTCTCCGGGAGATCTGGAATTCCCGAGCTGACCTCACACACACACACACACACACACACACACACACACACACACACACAGGAAGGCAGGCAGGTACACATCATTCTAATGTTATCAGTAGATCTAACCTTGTGTACTCAGCCCAACATGTGATGAACTTAAGAATGAAGCCACTCAAGTCTTCTCTAAGACACACACACACACACAACCAAGATCCAAGAGAGAAGATATCTGCCAAGTCCACATTGAACAGGAAGGAGACTTATTGAATTAGTGTGTGCACGTGTGTGCAGCTTCCTACTGGTTTTCCGACCGCTGTTAGCTCCCTGGGGTGTCAGTGTTATCAGTGTCAGGACACACACACACACACACACTCTTCTCTTCTCTTCAGTGGTGAGAGTCAGCCATAGGCTGACTCTCACCACTGAGTGAGTGAATGCCATTCACTCACTCATGTGAGTGAGTGGCTGAGTGAGTTAAAGAGAGACAAAAAAGATTAGAGACAAAGAATAAAAGTCAGACAATGGTGGGGGGGGTCTGTGGGAGACAAAACAACAGCAGGAGGGAGAGAGGGAGAGAGAGTGAGAGGGAGGGAGAGAGATTATTGAGAGGTTGGGAACGCCACATCTGGGGCTTCACTGGCATCGCCAAGGCAACAAACACAACATTTAAATCGGCTCCGTTGGCAATTATCAAAAGTCCTCACATCACCCCTCTCTCTCTCTGTATCTTTACCTCGCTTTACCAATCTCCTGCCTTTTTCTACGACTGCAATACAGCTCGCCTCTTTTCTATCCACCTCTCTCCATCTTTCTCCCTCCCATCCTCCTGGTTAAAACTCTACTTCCTTCCTCTCCTCCTCCTCCTCCTCCTCCTCCTCCATGACGTGTGTGCGTGCGTGTGTGTGTCTGTAACCAAGAGAACATCTCTGTTCTTCATTTTGCCGCCGGGTTAACATCCCAGTCTGAACAGCTTTCCCTGCCAACACGTCACACACACACACACACACACACACACACACACACACACACACACACACACACACACACACACACACACACACACACACACACACACACACACACACACACACACACACACACACAGTGTCTTCTAGAGACAGGCCATGATGAAGCTAGTTAGGTAACATGTCATACGTGAGCAAACAGACAATCAATAATACCAAGAAGAGGGGAGAAGAGAGAAGCATTTGTGTTTTTAATGTTCCGCATCAGAGGTACAGCAAATGCATGCGCAGGATTGCATTTTTGGGGGGCGGGAAATCCGGGCCAGCACATCAAAGGACCTCGATCCCTCGCCAGAAGAAAGACGGACAAATGGACAGATGAGGAGGTGCGTGTGTGTGATGGGAAAGATGGGCTTTCCCCCACTCTGCTACTATAGACTTTGCACAGGGGCCGTGGGTGGGGTGGGGGTGGTGGGAGGCAGGGAGTGTGAGCTCACCCTGACCCCCCCCCCCCCCCCCCACACACACACACACACACACACACACACACACAACACCAGACAGCAGAGATTATTGGACCTCTCTCTGAGCTAAATCCTCCCATTTACTCATTTGTGTTGTCAATGAAAGACGAGTCCCTGCCAGGGGATAGCCCAGGCATCACTCACACACACACACACACACACACACACACACACACACGTGACTGAGCATCCCATGACAGTACCATAAAAAAAAGCAAAAAAAAGCCTTTGGCTCAAACTTTTACAACAGATGTTTAACTGCCTCACACACACACACACACACACACATACACACACACACACACACACAAACACCACTGTTGAGAGCCTTGGCTAGCTAGCGCGCTTAGCGATGTTGGAGCCAACGCCTCCTGGCCTTGGCTACACCAGCCAATCACAGCCGGTCGCTGCTCCATCACAGATCTGCCTACGTGGAACTGTGTGTGTGTGTGTGTGTGTGTATCCACCAAGGCGGGTTCGGACCAAACATCCGTCGCTCCTAGGCAGCGTTGATATGAAGCTAAGGCGCGCAAGGGAATCAAAACAACCACGGCTAGCTGCTGTTGCCACGGCGCCTTGGGATGACCTCATCCAACGGCATGTGCTTCGAGTTCCGCGGCGAGACCTCCGGCAGAACCTCAGTATATGCGCACATGTGCACACACACACACACACACACACACACACACACACACTCACACAGCCTTCAACAAAAACCCAAACAGCAGAGCAGGGTCCGCGTAGCACGGCAGTGTGATGGCGGTGACTCCCACAGCGGACCACCATAACAACACACAACACAAGCACACGCACATACAAACACACACACACATCTGCCGTCCTTGACTGTGGTCAAGATCTGTGGTGGGCCACGTGCACAATAACCTCCTCTGCGATATTCTTCAACGAAATCGAATCGAATATCCCCCCCTGCAGACGGAAAACACTTTGACCACGGCAAACAAAAAACGAAACAAAGGTCAAACATTGAAAGGAGATCTTCGGTTGCTCTTGGAGGAATAGAATTGAAGAAATGAAGTAGAATTCTGGGTAATTCTACTTCATGTTTGTTTTGTTTTTATGTCACAGAGTTTTTTCCGTGAGGTACACATTATCACATCCACACAGCTGGATCGCACATGTCAATGAGGGCATATATGTGCTTCCATTCAGAATTTCACCATGAACCTTTTGGGACGTTTTAATCCATCGACACACAGCCACAATGAATTCAGATACATGTCATTAAGGAACTAAACCGTTGCCTACAGATTGGGCTGCAAACATGGAGGATGGCACGCAGAAGAACCTTGCAGCTGGGTGTCGAACACTGTAACCACGACCCTAGCTATATGGGCATTTTGTACGCCTCTCTCTCTTCAGTCTACACATTGGGGATATTGTTTCTGATATCCGCCAGTCCAATATTCAAGGGATAATGTACAGCAAGCCGGTCTTTGTTGCGAAATAAACCCTGACAGGGTGAAGCAGGTCTTGAATCACTCTGAAGGGGTTTATTTCGCAATAATGACCAGCTCGCTGTACGTTATCCTGCTACACGGCTACTTACTAAAGAAATACAAAAGAAAAAGAAAAGAAATAAAGAAATGGCTGTCGACACAAAATATAACAACTGATTTAAAAATGATTTTATTGTTTCCACTAAAAAAAATCTACAATTGGAAATAGTGTCCATAGCAACCGTCTGTAATTCATAGCAGCGGTCTGCTATTCAGAAATAACAGACAGCAGATTGGTGCAACTGACCAATCAGAATCGAGTATTTGACAAAGCTGTGTAATACTGATCACCGAGGGTGATGATTTCGTGTTTATTAACCACATTATTTGGAGGCAAATTAAAATGAGCGTTTCAAATGACACCACTCACATGAGTCATGTCTGCACTGATGAAGTCTCCACGTTTATTTACACAAATGTCAAATATCCCTCGAGCCACACGTGCGTGTGGTGGGTGTGTGCACCTGGGTGTGTGTTTAGTGTGTATTTTATTGTGTGTGTATCACTGTTCAAATGGGCCGACTCCTACTCTAGATGGCTACAATGAGGCCCTACCTTAAAGCATGGAATGTGAAAACATACAAACATGGACACATTCACACAAACACACACACACACAAAAACACTTTTTTTTTTCCCTGCCAAGTTGTCCTCCTGTGTCAGTTGGAGGCTGTGTGATTCAGGGTCAACACACACACACTAAACCATGTGGACTGCTCGTGACCCCTGAATCGCCTACAAGGCAATTGCTCGGGGCAGTGCATGTGAGCGAGCAAAAGACAGCCAGCCAGCGAGAGAGAGAGAGAGAGAGAGAGAGAGAGAGAGAGAGAGAGAGAGAGAGAGAGAGAGAGAGAGAGAGAGAGAGAGAGAGAGAGAGAGAATGTATGTGTGCCGTTGTTTGTACCTTGGAATGTATAGCGCGTATGTCGTCCTGTGCTACGAGCAGGCGCATAGCGGGCCACTGTCCAACCCAAATGGCCTCTCCTAAGCCTGACGAATGGTCTAGTCACGCCAGTGGGCCACGTCTAATTTAATTATACCCCCACTCTAATTAACTGGAAAATCTGCCTCTATTGCCTGTTGTGGACACGACCACCATCATCTGGATGTCAAGAAGACAGCAGCAGTTGGAATCACACACACACACACTAAGATACACGATTTTTGTTTGTTTGCACATTTATGATAATGTGTTATATATACATGACTAAATATGCATTTAGGATTATATATATATACTGTATATACAGTATATATATATATATATATATATATATATATATATATATATATATATATGCATAAATGAATATGCATATGCAAAGACATTGCTGCAGGTGCAAAAGAAGAGACAACTGAAATCGGGAAAAGCGAGAGAAGAGAGTGACAGAGACAGAGAGACAGAGAGTGAGTGTGTGTGTGAGCCTCGATCTCCCAAATCTCACACACCCCGACAACACGGAGAACCAATGTGTGTGTGTGTGTGTGTGTGTGTGTGTGTGCGTGAACCAGACAGTGTTAAACATCGTCTTTCGTTTGTTTGTTTGTCCGAGAGTAAACCCTGTTTTGTTATCTTCGGGGCTCAACCACGTGTGCGTCTTACTTCCGTCCCCCTCCTCCCCCTGTCGTTGTCGTTGATGTTGTTGTTGTTGTTGTTGTTCATTTCGATCTGTTCAGATGAGTGCATCGGAGCTTAGTTAGCTTGACACAGACTAGTGCAGTCGGGTGACTAACATCTAACATAAACAAGACGGCGTTATAATAAGAGCTAGACACAGGGTTCCCCCTTGGGTGTTGTCAACGGTGATGGGTTATGCTTGAGTTATGTAATGTGTGTGATAAAGATCAGCATGGTGTGATGCCACTTAACAAACAGCAGCAACAACAACAATAATAACAGCGGTGGCGACATAAGTGTCCACGTTTGAGGGACCCTGGTCTATAAGGAAGATTCATCTGAACAGGTTCATCTTTGTAACCTGTGAGGACATACTGCTGAAGCTCTGCAGTTCAACAATGAAAACAATAGGAATACTGACTGTGTGTGTGTGTGTGCGTCTGTCTGTCGGTCTTCACTACAGACAACAGACCAGGCTCTGTGTCTCCATCCATACGAGTGTGTGTGTGTGTGTGTGTGTGTGTTTCTCTTGGGTGGATGGCCACAGCAGGCCCGGTTGGTTATTTAAGGAGCGAACCTCATGGCACACCAGATGGTGAAGAGAGACGATACGTAATTGGTCAGTGAGAAGCAGGAGGGAGGCGACTCTTTTTTATACGTCTGTCCTGGCTCATTCCTTTCCCTTGGTGGAGGAGGCGTGAGGATCTGTGATTTGATTTGATTCTTTCCCTGCTCTTTAGTTTTGTAAACGAATCACACACACAGCACATATACACACACACGCATACACAAAACATATACATAAATAAATACACACAGGATCGTTGGTGCAAACACACACACACACACATACACACACCCTGCCACCCAGTAATTCATACACATGAAGGCACACGCACGCACAGACACACACACACGCACACACACACACACACACACACACACCCCTGTATAGCATTCAGATTATAATGACCGGCTAAACCATTTTAATGAGTGATACATAACCTTATATGGACGCGTGGCAATCTATGAACATGCATGAGCATGTGTAAATGTATATCACATACAGGGGTGCAGGTCTTACATACACACTCACACAGTAACATGCACCAACACACACACACACACACACACATGCACAAACACATGAACCAACACAAACACACACACACACACACACACAGTAATATGCACCAACACACACACACACACACACACACACACAGTTATATGCACACACACACACAGTTATTTGCATACACACACACACACACACAGTTATTTGCACACACACACACACACACACACACACACACACACACACACAGTGATATGAACCAACACACGCACACCGATATGGCCCTGAGTGCACATCACACGGCATCTGATTGGATGCGCTCTTGGCCCATAGTCTCTCTGCTAACATCCAATCTGAGAGCTAAAATAGGACCGCTGCTGCGCCACAGACTGTGAAGCTCTCTGTTCAGAGGCTGCCTCTTCCTTAGCTAAAGCAAGGAAGCAACACCAAACACCCTTCTCTAGCTAAAGCAATGAGAAACTGGATAGGAGTAAAAGACCAGACACTCTTCCCTAGCTAAAGCAAGGAGTAAAACACCAAACACGTGTGAGACTCGTGTGAGACTCGTGTGAGACACTGAATAGGGTGACTTGGAAGGTGAAGCCATTGACGTATTGTGACACTGCGTGTTTAAAATGATTACACACATTTCGTCACAACACTGCAGGAGTGTTCCTCTCATTCTGATTATTGTGTATGCAGGGTTTTCCCTGTGTGTGTGTGTGTGTGTGTGTGTGTGTGCGTGCGTGTGCATGTGCGTGGTGTGGGGTTGACTGTGACCTAAAATATTCAAGACAAGAAGCCCAGTCGTCATGGAGACGCAATATGCCCGCTCTCCGAAAATATACCAACGCCTAGATTGTTCAAAGTTGTTTTCGTGGCTTTAGTGGTAATCTGCATTTACACAGTGGTATGTGTGCTTTGTGGGCTATGTGTGTATTTATCTTGTGTGTGTGTAAATAAATCAGTTTTAGCCCCTGGCTTTCCACACACACACACACCTTTGGAGGTCCTACGCAAGCAACTGCTTGCCAGGAAACAAACGCTATAATTACCGAGCACCAGGTCTTCTGAACGTTGGAGTTAAAATATACGCAGACAAGATAATTCTGTGCCCCTTAGACTGCGCTTACAGTAACCAATAAATGGTTTGGCATGTGGCCGTGGGGCACTTTCATTGCTCCGGTGTCTGTCTGTCTGTCCTTTTTCCATCTGTAACTCAGGAGGCTGTATTCAGCCACACACCTCCGCAGCACAAGGTGAGACGCATTATGTTCAAATGTCCTCAATTACCAAGACATTCAATCGCATAAATGACTATTATTATAAAAGTATTTGACAAACATAATGATTCATTATTCTCACAATTAACTAAATGCTGACCAAACATGTACTACCAGACATAAAAAACATGCAGGGTTAAACATTGGGCAACATATTTTGGTCTTGTCGCCATTTTTTTCTTCCTCTTGGCTATCCGATGGAAATAAATATTTAAATATAAATAGAGATCACCATCGGTAACGGTAACATTGTGTAGCAGGATAATGTAGTGGCTAGGGTGCACGACTCCAAGCTGTAAAGGTACTGGGTTCGATCCCCAACTTCGGCATCCTAACCTATAAGCATCCTTGAGCAAGATGCCTCTAACCCTCTGCCTCCTGCTACATTTACATGTATCTGTATCCATGGGAAGTCACTTTGGATAAAAGCATCTGCTATGTAGATAAGAAGATATGTGGCTAGCATGTTCTGAAATGACCCCCTGAGCCTGTTTGGTAAAGGTGTGAGGAAGGAGAATAAAATGGAGGAATACAAAAGAAAGGGTGACCATTAAAGTGAACCACAGAAAGGAAAATAACAAAACGCCCCTTTAATTTGGAAAGGAAATGGTTCAATAATAAGCAGTGGTGGTGCGGTTTGCCTTCTGCACAGAAAAAAACAGCAATCAAAGAAAAAAAAAAGTATACTTAAAAAAATGAATAAAAAGAACAAATAAAAGAACAACCGCGTTGATAACACGAAAGGAGCGCCCAAAAAGAAAAAGCGACACAAACAAATAAGCTGAAGGAAAGTAAGAAAAAACCTGAAAGAAAGAAAGGGTTCTTTAGGGTTCATGAAGGCAGTCTAAATTGGAAGCAGTTTCAGGAGTGCCTCTCTCTCCCTCTGCCATGGCGAGGCCCACCGCGGCACAAACACTCACACACACAAAAGGATCATTTATTGAAGGAGAGGAAAGAGGGGGAGGAGGGAGGAGTGTGTTGGGGGGGGGGGGGGGGGGGAAGGCGGCACTGTACAGAGGCATTCGGGAAACTGTGCGAGTGAAAAACTCTGGCCCCAGCCTCACATTCACAGCCAACGTGTAACATTCTCCCCCCCCCCACCCCCCCATGCTGCCATTGCTGACGTATTAGCACTAACAGAGCTCCATATGGTAGACCCAGTGGAGTGGCTAGCTAGTGTGTAGGTGTGTAGTGCAGCTCTGGAACACACACACACACACACACAGCTGACATGGCCTAAATTCTCACAATAACCCCCCCCCCCCCCCCACACACACACACACACACACACACACACACACACACACACACAACAATGTATTTGGCGCTGGTTAAAGAGGTATTTCTCTCTTCGGGGGGGGGGGGGGGGGGGGGGGGTAAATTAGGTTAAAATAGAAGTCTTTAGTACATGTTTCCATGGCACTTGAACTTGAAAAAAAATCAACCTAGAATTTTATTAACACGAAAAGGTGAAATCCTTATTTTTTCACCCTCATGGTAACGTTACTCGCTTTGTGTGTCAAATAAATCTTGTTTTAAATCTTTAGTATCTTCCGTCATTATTACAAAAAAATTTACAATTACAGCAAACAGTGAATATCATTTCTAGGGGCTTAAAAATATATATTCAATGTCGTGGATAATGTGATACTCTTGAAGGGCTTTATTATGCAGCCGTGAAATGTAGCAACTGTGGATGCTCAGCATTTGCTCACCGCAGCATTTAGCTCATGCTAACGCTACTGTAAAAGTGATTGAATGCAACCAAAGACGCCATTTACAAAATGTTCACCAGCTGCGAGAAACCTTCTAAGGTCGGCGGGTGACCATCGTTTTTAGTGTTTAAATCATCGAGGAGGAGCGGACACCTCTATCTAAGACAGCGGTATGCATCGTAAGCTAGCCCAAGATACATTACTCTGCACTTTCGCTGCCATGTATAGATCCGCCATGACTCGACTGTAAAACAGTGCGCTTTCAAACTTACATTGTTAGCCGTCCATGTCTTAAGTACTTTGTCAGAGGGTTTAAAGAAATATATGTATATAGGTCTATCCTTATTTTTATATTGCCTTTTGGAAAACCCAGATGAAGTTCAATGAATGGTTAGAAATATGTAGATACCCATGACTACCTGTCTGCTCACCAACACACATAAACCCACACACACACACACACACACACACACATAAAAAAACTATCTAGACACATTTACAGCCAACGTGTAACATTTCCCCCCACCCCCCGGCGCTGCCATTGCTGACGTATTTTTCTAACAGGAGAGCTCCATATAGACCCAGTGTAGTGGCTAGCTAGTGTGTCGGTGTGTAGCACAGCTCTGGAACACACACACACACACACACACACACACACACACACACACACACACATTCACACACACACACACACACACACACACACACACACACACACACAGCTGACACGGCCTAAATTAACCAAGATTTGTATTAACATGAAAAAGTAAGGTGACGACACTGGAACGTTACTCGATTTGCGTGTCAAAATCTTGTTTTTAGTCTTTAGTATCATCCGGCATTATTCGAAAAAAAAACACTACAGCAAATGGCGAATATCATTTCTAGGGGCTTAAAAATAAATATTCAATTGCGTTGATAATTTGATACTTTTGAAGGGCTTTAATACACAGACGTGAATTGTAGAAATTCTGCGGACGCTCGGCATTGCTGTGAGAAGCCTTCTAAGGTCGGTGTTGTTTTTAGCGTTTAAAAAAAAAGCTAGCCCAAGATAGATTACTCAGCACTTTCGCTGCCATGTATAGATCCACCATGACTCGACTTTAAAACAGAGTGCTTTCAAACTGACATTGTTAGCCATGAATATCTGTCTGCTAACCAACACACACACACACACACACACAGATAAATAAGCCGAATCTAGACTTCCCCTCTAAAACACCCAAAACTACAACTATGGGGCCAATGGAGCTCAAACCGGAGTGTATAATGCATTTTATGACGTCGAAGCTAACCGTATCTCCGTGGATAAACGTACAACAGACAGAAACACAATTTGGACTGGTGTCTTTGAGCTAACCTGGCGCCAAGGACTGCTGGTCTTGAAGTAATATGTAGCGACAGAGCGGTGGGGCTGCTCGGCGCCATTTGGATTAGCACTCCACAATGGACTCGTATACGATGTATAGATGCTACGCGTTTATATACACATGAACGACAGGGGGTGGATAGAGGAAGGAGAGGGAATGTTAGAGAGAAAAAGAGTGAGAGACAGACAGAGAGAGAGAAGAAAAGCCAATGCCGACAAAAACTATGAGAGAGACAGTGGCGCCGTCACGGTGTGTGTGGTCCGTGTGGTCCGTGTGTCATGTGAGTGAGTGAGAAGCGTCCTACCTGTCCCCTCCTTGCTTCCGTTCT
The DNA here is from genome assembly GCA_030340625.1 of Merluccius polli. Classification (NCBI taxonomy): domain Eukaryota; kingdom Metazoa; phylum Chordata; class Actinopteri; order Gadiformes; family Merlucciidae; genus Merluccius; species Merluccius polli. The sequence continues at coordinate 91,065 of JAOPHQ010004554.1, forward strand.
GGTGGCTGCGCAGCTCATCCGACTTGTAGAAGTCGATGCTGGCATACGTGTTGAGACTGGCGCCACTGCTGCTGCTGACCCCTGCTGCTCCTCCTCCTCCTCCCGCTCCTCCTCCTCCTGATCCAGAACCCCCACCTAGCATGGCGAACAGGCGGGACGGGGCGGCCTGGATGCCCGAGGGCCCGTCCGCGGCTGGATGAGGGCTCTCCTTGTTGGCCAGGTCCAAGTCTATGTAGTTGAGGCCTTGCTCGGTGCACAAAGCCTGGGTGACGGGTGGCGGCTGCTGCCCGGGGAGGTGGAACTGTCCAGGGGGGTCAGACAAGCCACCGCTGCCGTTGTTGTTGTTCCCCCACAACATTCCCTCGAAGCCATGGCGTCGGGCCACGGCCTGGGCATGCTCTGGGAAGAGGGAGGCAGTGGAGGAGCTGCTGGAGGAAGAGGAGGAGGAGGCGAAAGTAGAGGAGGAGGGTGCAGGTCCGGAGGAAGTAGAGGCCAGGAACGTCTCGGAGCAGTGGCGGCGGCGGCCCTGGAGGTCGGCCCGGATGACCTTGGCTCCATGGTCAGGGTTAGGCAGCGGCTTGGCCAGGGGGAAGTCCAGCCCCAGCGGCAGTCCCAGGACGGCGGGGGGCGCCGGCCGAGTGGGGGACGGGGCCTTTGCCGGGAAGGTGGACGATGTTACCCTGGTGGAGGCAGCGGCCTCTCGCTTTAAGCCAAAGACCATCTCTGTGTAGTCGCCGCAGGACGGCGAGGACTCGGACTCGCTCACCGAGGGGACGTTCTCCCTGCTCTTCCTCCGGACCGGCCCTCCTCCTCCTCCTCCTCCTCCTCCTCCTGTTGCCACGACAACCACCACCTCCTCATCTTCCTGGCACGGGACGCCTGGCGCCTGGCTGCGGCTCTTGGGTGTGTGTGCCAGGGTGGGAGGGGTGGGGGGTGTGTGGAAGGAGGGGAATCCCAGCGGCATGAGGGAGAGTGGGGAGGGGGAGGGCGAGGGGCCCAGGTCCATGTTGACGTACTCCGAGGCCACAGTCGCCGTCGGCGGGGGGGGGGTGAGGGGGGCGGAGGGGCTGCGGGAGAGCGGCAGGCAGCCAGAGGCGGGCCGGAGGCGGCCGGGCTGCGTGGGGGTGCTGGGGCCGTGTCTCAGGCCGCCGCCGCGACCTCCTCCTCCGTTCTTCTCCAGTCCCTTGAACTCAATGCTGACATACTCCCCGGGGCTCTTGGGCTCCGGGAGCAGGGGGTTCTCGCGCACCCTGGGCAGCGTGTTGGCCTTGGACACGTCGACGAACAGGCTAACGGGTCTGTTCCGGGCGTGGCTGCCCTGCTTGGAAGCAGCGCTGCCGCCGCCGCCTCCGCGCCTCTGCTGCAGGCCTCCGCCACCGCCGTTCGCCTCTTTGGAGGGGGTTCCTTTGAGGGGGCCGCTCGGGGGTCCCTTAGGGGTCCGTTCCTCGCTCTCCCCGCCCAGGCTCTCGTTGCTGGCCGAGCTGGAGGAGTAGGAGGAGTAGGAGGAGGACGAGAGGGAGAGGTGACGTCCCACCGCCACAGAGCTCCCGGCTGCCGTTGGCTCCGGGCGCCCACCACCTGACGCTAGACCCCCGTCGCCGCCACTGCTGCCACCCCCTGTCCCTCTACTGCTGCTGCTGACCGCCCCGTTGGGCCTGCGGCCACGGGCCGGCCCCTCTTCGAAGTGTCCCTTGGAGGGGTTGTGTTTGTAGGAGCGGGGCAGGGAGTAGTACGAGTACACCATCTTGGGCCCCGGCTGCCCCTGCTGGGCATGGGCGTGGTGGGGGTCTGACTGGCCCAGGTGGAGCTCGGAGGCCGGGGGGCTGCCGTGGACCGAGCGAGCGCTGATGGGAGACATGTTCATGTAGTCACTGCCGGCGCGGCTGTCGGAGCTGCTGGGCCAGGCGCCGCCCCGCTGCTCGGGCGAGCAGCTGCTGTGTGGTGACATCATCATGTAGCCGTCGGAGGCGTGCGGCGGCCGGATGGGCTGCGGAGGCGACACGCTATTGTTGGGTGTCATGGCCATGTAGTCGTCTGCCAAGATCTTTGCCGACGGCGACTCGCCATCGGGGAAGGATGCGGCAAGGGAGCCGGGCGGCTGGGAGACTCCCGGCAGCATGGACATGTAGCCGTTGTCCACACCAAGGCCAACCCCCCCCGTCGCCGCCGCCGTCGCTACGCCCCCTTCCCCTCGAAACTCCCCCCCGGCCACATCCAGGTAGCCGCCGCCACCGACAGACGAGCCGCTGACCACGCCTGAGTCCCTCTGTGTGCAGGAGGAGGAGGCCGAGGAGGTGAAGGACTCACGGCTGGTGCTTCGCGACATGATGGCGTAGTCAGCCGAGTCCTCCTCCTCCGGCGGCGGCGCTGCTGGGCCCTCGCTGCGCCGCTGCCGGGGGGCCAGCCTCTCCAGGGCCATGGGGGGCAGGGAGGCCCGCTTGCTCAGGAGCCTCCGCTCCGCCTCGCTCTCACGGCTGGAGGATCGCCGCAGCACCCTCTTGGTCTGGGGCTGAGACGGGGGGGTGCAGACGCCCCCGTCTTGGGAGGCCAGAGAGCTGGCAGCGGAGGCCCCCTCCGTGGCGCCGCCGCCTCTGGCACCGCACTGGCCCATCAGGATGTAGTTGGCCCCCTCCTCGTCCAGGGACCGCCCCCCGACGCTGCCCAGCGAGCCTGGGCCGAGGCCGGGGGAGGGCAGGAGGCAGTGCTCCCCGGGGCTGGAGCCATACTCGTCCGAGGAGCCGTAGTCGCTGGGCGAGCCCGACACCGAGGCACGGTGGGAGGGCACACGGCCATAGGGGCCCGACACCGCTCCGGTGTGCGCCGGCACCGGTGCCCCTGCCCCACCGAACTCTGAGCCATGGCCCGAGCTGGAGGACAGGCTGGCGGCCGGGGAGGGGGCGGGCGTGGACACGGAGCGCATCAGGCCCAGTGGTGTCTTGGTGGCCGGGACGGGGGCCGAACGAGCCGACTTGGACCGGAGGATGGGGGTGCCGGAGCAGGAGCCGTTGGCGGCAGGGCTGGAGCCGGGGGGGCCCTGGGGACCCGGGCATCCACCCCCCCCGGCCCCCTCCTCCCCCTTGGCGGCGTCGCTGGCGGTGCGGGACCGCGGGAGGCTGTGGCGGGGGGTGGGCGAGGCATTGGCGCTGCCAACCCCCCCGCCTCCACCGATGGGGGGCTCGGTGCGCGAGCGGCGGGTGAAGCCCACTTGGCTGGGGGGAGGGTTGGGATGGTGGCGCCGCGATGGGACACTGATGGGGTTGGAGGCGGTGGCCCCACCCCCCGGGCCGGAGCTGGACTGGGACTTGCTGCGCTGGCGGAACTCGTCGCTCAGCGCCTTCATGGCCTCCAGCAGGCTCTCATGCATGTTCTGAGCCACCACCGAGTCGTCCACCTGGGGAGACACACACACACACACACATAAGTCATTTTATAAAGTACACGATTCAGCGTTTTTTTGTCCATAGTCACGGTCATTAACGCACACACTTTAAACATATGGTTTATATTTCCGTACTTTTAACATATAGTTCACAATATACAGCAACTATTATTTACTCATGTTAACTTTTATTATGGTAAATTTTACATATACACTTTTTTATATTTAATCAGTGCTTGGAAAAATATTGTGCACAATCCAAGGCACTGAACTTGAAAAGTCTTGAAAAGTCTTAAAAAGTATTATATTATTTAAAAAAAAGTATTATAAAGTCTTACAAAAGTATTAAAAAGACATTGAAATGTCTTAAAAAGTATTATATTATTTGTTGTATTAGTAAGTATTAAAGGGGCTGTAGACAACTTTTCCCACCCTAGCGTTTCAAAGTGGTATTATTTTTGCGCAGCTGTCGCAAAGACAAACCGAATCGCGTTTGGTTTCCTCAGATCCTAGCAACCACAAACAACACAAGACCCACATTTGTTGGGAAATTTCAGCGAAAGAAAAGATCAACACTTTAGAAACACTGGAAATAAGAAAGAAAAACCATGTTCACTAAGGAGGTAAAGTGAAATTGGCATAATTTTATTTGGGAACAGGCAAAAGCTATTGTAATGATATTGTGCATTGCATAGTAATACCATAGTTTGTGTATTGCTTCGCACAAACAAGTATTGGCAGCAGGGGTTGGCGTCGGGGTGGAGGGGGGAGTAGAAGAAAACATTAGGAGGAAAACCATGAGTTTATTCATTCATTTTGTCTCTTATGGAGTCATGAAAGCAGATACAAATTCTTTAGTATGTGTTGAGAAAAACAAACTGGGTTGGGTAGCCTGACTGGATTGACTGGCGAGTCGCGATATGAGGTTTATTCAGGTAGTATACTCAATGCAAAAACGTAGCGTATGCAGATATAAGTAGTGTCATCAGATTGGCTTTACTTCGGCTGTTCCACCATCGGACATTTCCACTACTGGGGATAGCTAATCGGGATAGCTACCTATAGCTACCGGGGTAAACAAAAGCACTATTCTGCCTGGTTTGGTTGCACGCACAATGGTTGACGCATTTTCTTTGTGCCGTAAATGGAGCCTTAATTTTCCCCGAGATCATACCCGGTGGCAGACAGAGCTGCACAGTGAAAGCGAGGCTTATAGGGAAGCTAAGGGAACCAATCTAAACGCCGATGGTGTCATTATTCTGTAGCCATTACACTGTGCAATCAACATTTACTACATATTGATACGTTAAAGCAAAAAAGTTGTCTACAGGACCTTTATAAAGTATTTTAAAAAAGTCTTCAAAGTATTGAAACATGGTTGAAAGTCTTAAAAAGCATCTTGACCTGCATCCAGAACTCGCCGGGGCCTGTGACGGCCGAGCGGCCCACCTCCACGAAGAAGAAGTTCTCCGAGTGTCCGCAGCGCCGCACATTCATCAGCTGCAGCACCACGGCCGCCGCATCCGAGTGGAGCTTCACAAAGTTCACCGTCTTGTCCGTCAGGCACAGCCGGTAGATGCCCACCAGGTTCTTGGCCTGCCCCAGACCCTTGGGCCACACCTTCACCTGCCACACCTCTTTGAAGGCCGGGCCCGGGTTAGGGACGGCGGCAGCGGCCCCGTAGTCCCCGGTGGCAGTGGCGGCGGCCATCACAGCAGCCGTGGTGGTCTCGTTGCCATTGTTGTTGTCCACCAGGCTCTTGCCTGATGGGGAGGGAGAGAGAGGGAGAGAGAGAGAGAGGAGAAGAAGAAGAAGAAAATAAAGATTGGTTATTTACGGACATCCTCCATTTTGAGCTGTCTTCAGCTAGGATTAAGAGTTAAGCCTAATTCATACTCCTGCGTAAAGTGCTCTACGTCGGTTACGGAGAGCCCTCAACGTCGCCGGAGAGCCTGTCGGAGAGGCTCTCCGTCGTCTCCGGCTGCATGAAATATTTTTTAAGTGTCCGTCACTCCGTCAAGGGACAACGGAGACGGCAAGGGCTGCGATTGGTCCTCTTAAAACATCATTTCCGGAATTACTTTTCCAGTTTGACTACTATCACAACGTAAACACTGGCAACGCCAGTGGAAATTGCATTGCGTATCCAGCACCACGACGGAGAACTATGAGGGCTCGAGGGGTCTCCGTGGTTACGCAGTTGGATAGCGCATTACGCAGTTGTAGAAGTATAGCCACCGCTTTAGGCCGAGCACAGTTGAAATGTGGAAATGTTTTTAGCATATCAGTCAAATAACTTATTTACTTGAAATAACATACACATATATTACATATATATTACATATTTTCACAGTGTGTGTGTGTGTGTGTGTGTGGGGGGGGGGGGGGTTACCTAAATTTCCTTCCTTCCTTACCGAAAGAACTTTACCTAAATTTCCCTTCGGCAAATCCTAAACTCTTATCTCATCCTCGGAAGAGAAAATGGATGGATGGATATGATGAGTGAACATTACAACATAACAACTACACGTTGTGTACCACCAGTATATACATTTCCAACCTGAACAGAGGGTTAAATTAACTGAACCAAGAAGGGGCGGGGGGCCTGACATGATCTTCATGCACCTGCGCCCACTGAGGAAGGCCAGGTGAGACCTTTATTAAATAGAGCCTGCATAATGTAACATGTCCTGGTATTGGACTTTTTCCACCTCAATCTGTGAGCTAGATCAGTCCTGGACAGCCAGAGCATGCAGTGACTTGCGAGGGGGTGGGAGGTTGGGGGGTGGAGATGGGGGGGCAGCCACCTGCACAATTCACCCAGGGTCCTGCATGTCAGTCACACACACACACACACACACACACACACACACACACATACAGGCGTCTACAATGTGCGCACACACACTTTCACACATACATATGCACGTGAATACATGCATTCATGTGTGTGCACACACACACACACACACATAAAAAGTGTGTGTGTGTGTGTGTGAAAGTTAAGCAGTTAAAGACTATTGAAGTGAATGGTGAAGATGTCAATCAAACTCCAAACAAAACAAAGAAAACCTCTAACTAGAATAACTAAGATTTACTTGGATTTAAACTGTACTAAATACACAACATTATTGCACTGAATACACAATAGCAACGCCAATGAATCAGGAAATTCTAACCGAACATTAGTTTAGTTTTGTAGAGCCCTATGGGCACCTACAGCAAGTCTCAAGTCCAACTTACCAAAGACACTCAGTCAATATATCCTGAATGACAAGAACAGGGAAAAGCACATCTAACTTGTTTGCATTAATTTTATTCATGATCATTTTTAATTGAGCCTGAGTCAACTTGTGCTTACTGCTCAAGTAATCTAACTTTCTGTAGCTTTCTTCTTCTTCTTCTTCTTCTTCTTCTTCTTCTTCTTCTTCTTCTTCTTCTTCTTCTTCTTCTTCATCTTCGTCTTCTTCTTCAAATTTAAAGGCATTCTAGAATGCCGTCAGGCGCATCGCTGCCATGCACAGGTTTGTAGGTCACCCCTATTATGGATTCTGCAGCAAACTTTCACACTGCAGCAATCACGTTTGTTTGATTTTCCCACGGGTGGGGTGGGTTTTACCCTGTGTAGAGAATCAAGCAGTCGATACATGCTGGAACAAAATGGCTAAATGTGGGGCTAACAGTTTGGCTACAGTGAAAATGTCATAGTTCTGGGTGGTGTTGTCATTTTTTCTATCAACAGTGCTAGGCTCTGAGCTAGAAGCGCACACCAGTCAAATACATCTACAAACCCGCTGGCACAAAACCCCAGTACAACCGGACTCGCCTGTTTCTGTAGGAACAGTCGCCTTCTCTGTATGAGACAGAGAGACAGGTGAGCTTGGGCACCTGTTTAATTACTCGTGTCTTATCTTTTACCATGACTTATGGACGTCATTATCAAATGGAATGCTAAATGCAGAATGCTGTATTATGATTTTAGATAATTTTATGTACTTAGGAGAAAAGAAAGGTTGACATAGCTATACAGGGATGAGCTCAGAGGTCTGTCTGTCTGTCTGAAAAATTTAAGCGATTGATCATCCATGGATGCCAGATCCTGCGATGGACATATGTAGGCAGATACACCCACGCTTGCCTAACGTCTGTTACCAAAACATAAGGCAGAGCCTGAGTGTGTGTATGTCTTTGTGTCTATGTGTGTATGTAATTCTAGCTCGCTTCCCTAAATTGCAGGATCGACTGCTTCTTACAGGAGAACTAAAATAGCATGCAAGGCCATGCATTACTATTTCATGTAGTGCAGTGTGTTTGTGCACACAAGTGTGTGTGCGCGTGTGTGTGTGTGTTTTAGAGTTACTACAGGAGGAGATGGCGGCGAGATCCCACATTGAGGAGCGATGGGAGAGTGCAGCGAGCAAACGAGACAGAGGAAAGCAATAAGACAGAGGGAGAGGGAGAGTGAGAGAAACAATTGGCCTTGCAGCGAAAGGGTTTTCACACGACTAGGTTGCTGCAAGGAGGTGTTGCATATATGGTTAGCTTAGCGCACTAGTGGGTTGAGCCACCGAAGCTACACCAACTGTACTTTTTTTTAACTCTGCATGTACAGAAGGCAGCTGAACAAACCTTGATCCCAACTCCAGTGTGTGTGTGTGTGTGTGTGTGTGTGTGTGTGTGTGTGTGTGTGTGTGTGTGTGTGTGTGTGTGTGTGTGTGTGTCTTTTTCTGCCAATGAAGGCATCGGCAGCCACCTAGAGTGGTTTGGGGGCATGCATGCACATGAGGGAAGAAAGACATAAAATGGAAATTAAATGGTGAAAGTGCCATTTTTAGGACCGGTCACAAAGACACACAGAGAAGCACAAGCATGTTGTTGACCGAGACTGGGCATCCCTAACTAATTTACCACCCCCACGGTACACACACACACAAACACACACACACACACACACACACACACACACACACACACACACACACACACACACACACACACACTTTGAAGAGGCTGTGGACCTGCAGTAGTCACACTCCTATCCTAGAAGGGGAACAGAGGAATTGTTGAGTGAGATTTCCCCCAGCATTCTATCTACACCTAACAAACACCACTTAACCCTTTCTCATCCTTACATAACACTTTGATTTGGCTCTGTTTGTTGGAACGGGTGGGCGAGTGAGTGGCGGGGGTGGGGGATGTTTGTGTGAATTATAGATGGCCCCCTTGGCTTTCGCCCGCGAAGAGTGGTTCTCAGTTTTTAAAGCAGCACGCACCCCCCCCCCCGCCCACATCGCCCAAAGGACGATGAGGAGGGGTTATCAAACGGTCAGTGTACGGCAAAATGTACATGCACACACACACACACGCACACACACATCTTGTTCTATGTGGGGGTGATGAACACACAGTCCCTACATTGCTGTCTATTCATACCTATCTTATTTACTGTGCTAGCTGCTACCTCCCTTGAGATGAAACATAAGCGCTAAGCTAATTCCCCTCTGGGCTGAAGGCATTACTCCTGGAGGGAGGGGGGGGGGGTAGCTATTAGCTGTAACTTACCATAGAAAAAGTTGCATTTTCATTTGACTTCATACTGCTTTAAGGCGATATTGCTTGGATGTATGTAACGTTCACTCGCCTCGTCTGCCCTCTCTGGAAGTGGCAGAGGTGAAATGACACATGTCATAAAGTGGCTTGGGTAATGGCTTTATGGCAGGTGTGCAGCTTTATGAACCTCAGTGTGCAAAAAGGTACTTTATGAAGTACTACGGTAGAGACATTGACATCCATTCAGAGCAGGGCACAGCATAAAAAATGCAAAAAGATAAAAACTCAAAAAGGGGGATTTACGTTGTAGACAATGGACAAGCTATGTATCATGTGTGTGATTCAAGGTAAAGCAACATGGACAGGGCGTACAGGAAACCAAAGAAACTGCAAGAACTTCAAACTCACTTCAAATGTATAGCATCTCAAACAACAACCCAGAAAGCCTTCCCTCTCTTGTGCATTCAGCCTTTTAAATCATCTAGCATGTAGCTCTCTCTCTCTCTCTCTCTCTCTCTCTCTCTCTCTCTCTCTCTCTCTCTCTCTCTCTCTCTCTCTCTCTCTCTCTCTCTCTCTCTCTCTCTCTCTCTCCATCCCTCTCTTCCTCTCTTCCTCTCTTCCTCTCTGTGAGTGAAGCCTAGTGGCTCTCGCTCGCTTTTCCGTTTGAAGTCTGTGACCTCATTGCCCTACAGCACAGCACGCCACACCCTGTCCATGACAAACAATGCTAGAAAAAGCCCAGCAAAAACACAGGCTAGACTTGAGGGGCTCAAAAGCTCATTGTGTGACCCCCATCTCGGCCATGCTTTCCCACCTACATCTCTGCTCCCGCTCCCTCCTCTCTACTCAGCTGTTACCATGGCAGGAGACATGACACAGCTGTTCATCAGTGCGTCTATTGACGCACTGAAAGCTGCCCATCGTCAGAACTGTTTGGTTTGTTTCAAGTTCCATACGTGCTCCATGTGAAACAAATGTTGCACCAAGCTGGCAGCCATGTTGAATATTGTAGACTGATGAGGCCCAGAAGGTTGTTCTTTGACCGGACCACATGAACACAGAATGAATTACAAGGTAATTAGAGGACGGGAATGTTTCGTTCCTAAAAGACAAAACTTATATTTTGAAAGTACAGAAGCCTGTCTTTATATCTAAAAAATAAACACCAACACCAAACAGCCATTAAAGTAAACTATCCCCAACAGTGAGGTATAAAAACTAACCTGCGGGTAAAACATGTCGTTTCTTGCCTCGCTCTCTCTAATGTTGTCAGTCTCTGTCTGAGGCGCCGATTCTTTCTTGTCCTGTTGCTATGAACCCACCAACCTGCGTGACGACCAGGCGCTGGCTCCTCGTTAATGGGCAGGTATCGACCGATGGTGATCAATAAGTCACACCATTAAGGATTACAGTGCATTAAAAGCCAAGGTCAGGTCGGTCAGCCCGGGCGGACGTAACATATGGGCGATCATTGAGTGAATTGGAAGGCCGTTTTTTTCCCCCCTACTGTTGGCTTCCGTGCTAACTGCCTATCACGAGCACTTTGACTGACTACGTCTACAACAGCGGTGGTCCGACACTGTCCTTTATAGAGTCTACCATTTCCGAAGTTTCACTCCCAAATGTGGTGCCCGAAGGTGGCGCTTGGGTGATGGTGATGGCGGCGGTGGGGGAGTGTGAGTGGGGGTGAGGTTATCAGGAGGCCAGGCCGGGTAGCCTGTAGCCGTTAAATTAAATTACAGCGTGTTAAATCTATTTAGTTAAAGCTATTTGTGCCGAGGAACTGAGGCTCCTCAGAGCTCATCATCCCAGATTTAGGCTCCATTATAGCACTATGGGGTTCGAAGGTCAAAAGCACTCCCTCCTCCAGCGGTGGTCAAATTAAGGTGTCACTGGTAAGTCATCCGTTACTGCAGCGACGTTGTACTATGGATAGCGCTTCGGGAATTTTCAACCATTTTAAACAGCTAAATTGCTAAATCTGGCTAGCTGACATCTGTTGTCTTCGGTGACTGATAATGGAATGACTGGCGGTTGCCATGTAACTTCAGACTGTGCTGTGTCCTTTGTGACTAACCCTAACCCTATAATAAACAAACAAACAGGTATCAGACTGATGAAGCGTTTCTCCCTGGCCTTCTGAGATAACCCGTGCCCTCACTTCACTTTCCTTCACTTTCTTTGCCAGCATTCAGACGCCCCCGCAACCGCCTGACCCAGGACGGTAATTATGGGCTAATTAGGGAGATGAGCAACGCTTAAGCGAGGGGTTTAGCTGCTAATCGCCAGACTTGGACAGCGGGCGGGAGAGAGAGTGAGTCAGATCTCTCCTGGCGAGCTAAACCGACAATGCTGGATAAAAATACCGCCGTGGTGGCCACTAGGGTTAAAACCTCTCCCCAAAACATTGCGGTTTACAGTTCAACCATAAAGAAAAGCCACTTGTATACCTTAAGCGAGAGCACATCTCATAACGTCCGTTTCCAATGTGCCATGAGCTGCTATGCTCTCTTCCGCCACAAGATGGAAGCAATCATCTGCAAAACACTTTTTTCCCCATTCTTGTTTCATACATAATACACCATTAATAAATCTAGTATAGTATAGGCTAGGCAAGGCCTATAAGCCGTAAGGAATTATTAAATCAGCATTCTATCTGGCTATCAGTTGCATTACATTTACATTTACATTTAGGGCATTTAGCAGATGGCTTTGTCCAAAGCGACTTACAATAAATACATTTGTCAGAAAGTGTACCAATATATCGCTGTTGGTACAGTAAGGACTTCACGAGAACAAGTTTAAAGCACGCCCAATTGCTACGTTAACCCACCGCTAGTATACAACAGAACAGCTTGCTAAGATAAGACGCTAAGTGCTAAGATACTAAGTGCTGAGATACTAATGTAAGTGCCAGGACATATGAACATACAAGAAGTGCTTAACAGTTGTTGTTTTTTATTGGGGGGGTGGGTGGAGTAGAGGAAAGAGTCTAAGCAGAGTCCAGGTGAACTCTGAACAAGTGGGTCTTGAGTCTCTTGTAGAGGTGCGCGGATGGCGGTTACAGCCGCGGACTCCGCGGTTAAACCGCGGATCGGGCGGATGACCTTACGAAAAATAATATTTTAATTAAATTCGGGCGGGTGGCGGTTGAACCAATCAAATGAAAAGATATATATAAGTTATATTGTTAAATATTGTTACTTGCATCCGATAAAAACGAGCACACTTTTTTTTCTCGCGTCAGCAGCGCCCGCGGATGGCGGGCGGGTGCGGTTTTGAAATTGGTCAAAAAACGTTGGTGCGGATGGATGGCGGACGGATGATGAGTTTTGTGATGCGGTTGCGGATACAATAATAGCCCATCCGCGCACCTCTAGTCTCTTGCGGAAGCTGGTGATCGACTCTGCAGTCCTGACATCGGCAGGGAGCTCGTTCCACCATTGTGGCGCCAGAGAAGAGTTGTGACTTAGCTGTGTGACCTTTGCTAGCTCTTAGCAATGGTGGTGCCAGCTGGCCAGCTGAGGTAGTTGTGCGAGTGCTCGAGCTGGAGCGTGGGGTCTGACTAACGAAATTGTGCACGTGGAGAAGCGTCATGTTACTCTTACATACTTTTGATTCACAGCAAATCAATCCCCCCTAGGCTTGCATGTTGTCCAGCGATGGCAGTGAAATAGTTTCTACCGTGATGCCACTGGCATAGCCAGAAAAAAGACATTGGGTGTGCACCAGCAAATACTGGGTGTGCCAAATTTATTTTCAACAGTGTTACACCTCCACAAACATTCAAAAGAATGTATCTCTCGAATACAACATTATTAACACAAAACATATCCACACGTTGTGTGCGTTCTCATCAGTAATAGTCAACAGTAGTTCACAGCAGGTCTAAACATTCACACATGACGTGCTCTCAAATAAATCAGTAAGGGTGTGTTCACACCTAGCGTTTTTTTTTTCTGCCAGTGCTCGTTTTACATTATATTCCTATGTAGCAGAGCGTTTTTGGAAAAAGTATTTTTTAAACGCCTCTCTCTGCATTTTTTTCTCCCGCACCGAGCGTAAAAAAAAGACAACTGACCAATCACAAGCGGAGCATTGACACTTGTCGTCACAAAGGAAACTCGTCTTTCAGCAGCTGTCAAAACAAGAAACAATGGCGGACAAATCACTCATGAAAGTGCCGGTGGAGCGATTAGTAGTATTAATTACTGAACATGTTGAGATATACGACATGTCTAATAGCCTGGATACATAGTAGGCTAGTAACGTCGGAGTCTAGAGTGGGTTCGTTGCTAGGCGATAGAAAAAACACACTCAGCGCTTTCAGGACAAAAAACGCTGCCAGCTTTTTTTTTTATTGAAAAAACGGTCGGCACAACTTTTCCCTATCACAAAAAATGCCAGGTGTGAACACGCCCTAACAAAGTAATACAAAAAGCACACTTTGTGTTCTCAAAAAACACCGCAAAAACATAACACACACAGACAATGCGTGCCCAATTAGATGAACATAGTGAAATATAACACTCATGCGCGTACTCATGCACTCCCACAGAGCCATAACGTATCCACATTACGCATGATCAACAAAGCTATTTAACCATCTGAACACAACTATTGGACTTAGCAGCAGAGTAAAGGACACAACGATATTGCTGCTTACCTGTGCGCACTGCGCAGCTCTCAATTTAAAAGGGCAAGACAGCGTGGCTTGGCCTTGAACGCATTTATTATTTCATCAGAGTCCAGTTTCTCCGCGAGCTCTTTTTCAAACATGATTATCAAACATCGCTATTAGCAGTGCTCCCGCGATGCTTGCTGGGCAAGGGGTCACAGTCAGGTCAGTAGGTCACCAGGTGCAGGTGTCTCAACGCATCGTCTGACGGCAATTTTTTGGGTGTGCCAGCTGCCTCTTTGGGTGGCACCGGCACACCCTGGCACACCCGTGGCTACGCCACTGCGTGATGCTGATGGATGCAAATGGTAAAAATAGTAAAAAAGTATTTTATTTTGAAGGCGGTCAGCTACTTCCTGCGGGAATATATATATATATATATATATATATATATATATATATATGTAAGCCAGGGTTTAGCGTTGATCGCCTATTCGCCAGTGATGAAAAGATGGAAAGGTTTTTATTCAAAATTCGATTCAAAATGATGGAAAGCTTATTCTATGCACTTGCACTTGCAATTGTGGCAAGATATCTCTGTCGAGCTTTAATCGGACCAATGCATGTTTACTCTCATCATAATGATAACACTACCTGAGTTTCGCTTTTTAGACTTCAGACAGCACAATAAGCAAGCCTTCTGTTTATAGTCTAGTGTGTGTGAATATGATGAATGATGATAAAACAGAGAAGAGTTGTGACTTAGCTGTGACCTTTGCTAGCTCTTAGCAATGGTGGTACCAGCTGGCCAGCTGAGGTAGTTGTGCGAGTGCTCGAGCTGGGGCGTGGGGTCTGACTAACGCTTGGAGGTAGGTAGGGGCAGTTCCGTTGACGGCCTTGTAGGCCAGTACCATTGTCTCGAATTGCCTCACCATTGTCTTGAGTTGCCTGGCTCAAACATGGTGATTTTGACAAGCAGTTTCTTCAGGAGATGGAGCAATGTTGCCAACCAGCTTAAGAACAGCAATAGAGCATCGTATTTCATGTTTTTCCATATCCATATTCTGCATGCATGCGGAATATGAGATATGTATATAGTTTGCATGCGTATATAGTTTGAGACATAATTTTACCTTACTCATTCGCACATCTGGCATTCAATTGAAGATTTAAAGTCAACAAATTAATTCAATGTATGCTAAAGGTTATTCATTAATTGTGCCTTTACTGTCTGCCACACGCAACAAGCATCCAGCTTTTTGCGTGTGTCGGGGGAATAATCTAATTCTACTCTGAATGTCTGCAATTGGATTTTACTTGTTCACAGATAGGGGCCGTCGCATATTTTTTTTTTTTTTTTAGAACTAGCTCACTCGTGGTGATAGTGCTAGCTGCCATTTTTGCGCCATCACTATCATAGGCTCGTATCTCGTGCTCAAGCACATCCAGTCTTGTATAAAGTACTTGAAAGTGATACTTGAGTCAAAGTACAAGTATCTTACCAGAAAATGACTTTGGTAGAAGTAAAAGTCACCTTTTAGAATATTACTTGAGTAAAAGTCTGAAAGTACCTGACATTTACTGTACTTAAGTACCAAAAGTAATTTTCTGATATAAAATGTACTTAAGTATTAGAAGTAAAAGTAAAAGTATTTAAACAAAGTGAGCAGTTAGAATTTTGATTATGAAATGTATTTTGGCTCCTGTAATATCCAGGTACAGTACAGGGGAGAGGCTTCAACTTGTTCAACATTAAAATTAAATAAATAACAATAACTATAAGTCGTACACATAAGACAACACTGGACTGATGTTATACTGATGTAATACTCAGATTAACACACTGCCATGTAAACAGCATTCCCATAGTGGGAGTAATCAATACTGAATGAAGACATGTGGAGTATTCCAGTCTTATTGGCATTATTGTAGACATGTAAACACCTTAATCACACTGACGTCCTATCAGAGTATTGTAGGGTGACTTATGAGTTGAGTTGAGTTGTTGAAAAGGAGGACACCTCAGCCCGGGGGGGGGGGGGTGCGTGCCTCGGATATACGGCCGACGTGGGGGGGGGGGGGGGTGCGCGCGCGTGATCGTAACACACCACGGACCTGTGACCGGCGGGCGGACCGGCGGGGTTGTCTCAAAAAGGAGGACAAATACGCGTCCGGCCTAAAGCCGGACGAATGGCCGCCCTAGACTATTGGCAGCATGCCGGTGTAGCCGTGGCGTTTAGACACACACACACACAAAAACCACTTTGTCTGGGAAAAGACATGTCGCCATGGCAACAGTAAACAACAGCCACTTCCAGTTTGGGTTAAAATACCGGTTGATGTCGTCACTGTTGATCTCGTCATTTGTGACCGGAGAATTAGCAGAACCTGCCGCAGCTGCAGGTGCTTCTCTGGTGCTTCCTGATTGGCCAAAGCAGATCTTCTTCTTCGTCGCGCGCGGTGTTTTTTTTTTTCTTCGCGCTTGGAGGTTGATAAACAGGAAGTAGGTCACCAACTCGATTTTTATTTTGTAGTAACGAGTAACGAAGATGGTTATGGGAAATGTATCGGAGTAAAAGTACACATTTTAGTGAGGAAATGTAGTGGAGTAAAAGTAAAAGTTGTCAGAAATATAAATAACGAAGTAAAGTACAGATACGTGAAAATTCTACTTAAGTACAGTAACGAAGTATTTGTACTTCGTTACATTACAACACTGAGCACATCCCACTTATTAGCTGACAGCAGATACAATTATCTCGCGTCAAATGACAGCAGCGGACAGTAAGCACGACCCCAGACCAGTGGCAGTGGCAAAAATTCAAAGTGTGAAAAAAATGTGTGTTATAACATATTTTGAGACTTTATTGATATGGACACCATCATAATTGTATACAACAGTGATAATACGTTCTATCGGAAAATTGCCCAACCCTTGTGGCTAAAGATAGTTCTGCGCTAGCGCTCTACAGTTTCACTTCTGTGTTTATGTTTTCAGGCCATACCTAAACTCAACACACGAGATGGTAACGTAAATGGTAAAGTTAAATATCAACATATTTTTAAAGTGTGTGTGTTTTATAGTGTGTGCCTGCCTGGTTTCACGTGTGTGTGTGTGTGTGTGTGCCTGCATGTGTGTGCGAGGACCTGCGTTGGCATTACTGGAGTTGACACAGCATGTTACCATGATGCTGGTCGTTTCAACATCCGATGCAGCACTATTGTTTTAAAGACGGTTTGTGAACAGGTCCTCAGAATGCGATTGCGGTGCATTCAGCCCGGTCCCCACATTTTGTCATAAGTTAAGCTTTTACACACCAGACTAACTCGCTAATAGCTGAGCAAATAAGAGACCTGGAGCTCCCTACAGTACCGGCTGCCCAGAGGGGCCTAGCTCAACTCAGCTGAATAAATAACCCTGATCCTAATATCAGTGTGGACGGCAGCTGGCCTGTGTTTGTTTAATTACCGTTTGGTTTTTGGAGGGAAGCCTCTGTGCTATTGGATGGTTCCTGGGCGGCTTTAGCAGCGCTTTCCTTGGGCCCCGGGGTCCAGCAAGGACCGCCTGGTGGTGGTAGCGGCAGTGGAGGAAAGTCAAGTTCACAATTCATTTTATCAAGCCAGGTGAAGTGCATGCATAGTATGCGTGTGTGTGTGTCTTATTGAGGAGTGCATGTGTGCATGGGCGTGCACGTATTTGATTGTTTTTGACAGTGTGTATGTGGGAGGTAACACATGCATATGGTCTCATACGTCTTAATAAGATGTACCTCATACATTTTCCTACACGAATAATACTGCATAAAGCTTGAGGCACACACACACACACACACAAACGCACGCACACTTCCAAAAAAAAACATAAAATGAATTTGACTCCACTTCATGCTGTGGCACGCCACCACTCAGAACTCAGTGCCCCATTTCAGATGGGAACTGTTGAAAGGGACATTGTGAGCCAATACATCACTATCAAGTGAGGGAGTGGTCTATAGGGAAGTATGTGTTGCTAGGCAGCCTAGCTGGCATGAAGACGAACCCCCCCCCCCCTCCAACCAGGGTGAGAATACTTCTGCCTCCCACCCAAACGAAATTGTGCACATGGAGGAGCTTCATGTTACACTTACATACTTTTGATTCACAGCAAAGTCAATCCCCCCTAGGCTTGCATGTTGTCCAGCGATGGCAGTGAAATAGTTTCTACCGTGATGCTGATGGATGCAAATGGTAAACCAAGTGCCATTAAGAAGTCTGACTTATTTATGTTATTGCCTCACAGCTGATCTTCCATCTTTTAGTGAAAAAGTATTTTATTTTGAAGGCGGTCAGCAACTTCCTGCGGGGTGCTACCGGAGCTTTTTCTTCTACGGGGGGTGCTACTGGAGCCTTTAGCTGCCCGATTGTTGGGGGGGGGGGGGTGCTACCGGAGGATTTCAGTTCGCGATAATATCGGCGATAAAAATATTATCGCCGATAAAAGTTTCGCCTATTTGCCAGTGACGAAAAGATGGAAAGGTTTTGATTCAAAATTTGATTCGAAATGATGGAAAGCTTATTCTATGCACTTGCAATTGTGGCAAGATATCTCTGTCGACCCGAGAAACTACGCTTTAATCGGACCAATGCATGTTTACTCTCATCATAATGATAACACTACCTGAGTTTCGCTTTTTAGACTTCAGACAGCACAATAAGCAAGCCTTCTGTTTATAGTTTAGTGTGTGTGAATATGATGAATGATGATAAAGTTTCAGTATTAGGTCTTTTCATAGGCAAAAGGAAGAGATGTTGGAAGCCATTATAAACATTAGGACAACAAATTACAGCCATCACACTAAACCATTTTGTCTGTGTGCATTTTATTTTTTCATAACCAAGCC
Source organism: Merluccius polli (assembly GCA_030340625.1). Lineage (NCBI taxonomy): Eukaryota > Metazoa > Chordata > Actinopteri > Gadiformes > Merlucciidae > Merluccius > Merluccius polli. The sequence goes on from JAOPHQ010004554.1 coordinate 109,492, forward strand.
AAGTGTTGACATTTATTTGTTGATATTGAGTCGGTTTTATGAGAGTATGAAATATTTAAAACGTGGGTCAAACAGTTTCACATCTACATGCCAGACCTAAATAGGTCAAGTGCTTATGTTCGTTGTAGCCTGGATTTTAATCTTATCAGTTTGCGGCTATAACCCGTTAAGGAGGGTCCATTACAGGTTAACAGAAATGAGTGAACTGTATGTCCTTAATTAGGCCTACTTAAACTTTTGCTCTGTGCAGAAAAAATCTAAAAAAAGCTAGTACATTCCCTCATTCAAAAAACCTGAATATATTGCTTTTATGGACCTATTCAACCACATATGTCTGATAACCACATACACATGTCTACAAATGTACAAGAAGGTAAAGTCTGTGTGCATGTGTAGACACGTCTGTGAGGCACGCGTGTGTGTGTGTGTGTGTGTGTGTGTGTGTGTTCACCTCATCTCAAGGAAACCTAAAACTTAAAATAGTATAGGAGCTGGCTCTTGTCGCATACCACGAGTGCTACCAGCCCTTTACTTTGTCACAGAAGCAGCAAAAACACAGCAACAAACAGACCCAAAACAAAACTGTTGTGTAACACAACACCGGCACCCAACACCAATGCAGATGCAGCGCTTTCCCACATTCAACACCAGTGAGTTGCGTTTTGTGCAGACGTTGCGACGACCGCAAGCAGACACAGAGGCTGCGACCAGAGGCTTTTATATAAGGGTGGTTTTAACGCTGCTGTCTGCGTTTAAAAAATAAATAAAATGTTTTTTTTTACTGCCAACAACTGGAGACGTCCCTCGGTGGCCCTTCACCTCTCGTGCTCCCAGTCTCCAGGCCATGCTGAGAGTGAACCTCCAATGTTACCGTTTGGTTGTGATATTATTTGTTGTTGACTTTTAATTGAAGTGTGTGGCAATTTCAACGTAGTACCCCTCCAAGAGAGATATTTGAATGCAGCGGTCAAGTTCACAAGACACACATGCATTAGAATATTTGTTTCTGAAAGACTCGGCTGGCTGATTTGAAATAATACAATATTTACAGAAAGGCTATACAATGCATAGAAAGGCCTAGAAATATAGTGCAAATGTTTCCATTTTGTCCAATTTTTAGTGTGGTTGTGTACAATGTCTTGAGTATGAACTGTGTGTGGGAACACTTTTAGTGAGAAATTACCATTATCATAATGGTGTTGTTTTGATGTGTATGCATATGAACAGCAGTCAGGCAATAGCCAGGTACATATAGGTAACTACAAGTTAACTGTTGCAATAAAGTTATGACGCAACTTTGCACCATCATATAAATTACGTTGTGCAGGTTTCTATGTCTGCACCAATTTACCCTAGTTATGATTAACGTGGCATGACATCACTGAGACAGGTGAATATGTTGTAATAAAACACTTTGCTGGGATAGTAATAGTAAACATGTGACATATGCATTTTGAAACTATTTTGAATCCGAATTTTAAATGCAAGTTTATATGCTTTATTTCAAACAAACATGCTCAAAGCATGGCGATACTTTATGCATCTCCTAGCCCTACCATATAATGTCGAAAATAATGTCATTCTCTATACTGCATAAATCTCCACTCAAATTTAGCCTTGCATTGAAAGTCGATTTCATAATCGAGCCAGCCAACCAGCTAGCCCTGCTCCACTGCCCCAGCTCACCCTCAATAGTTATTACCTCTGGGGGCCAATCAGCGGCTTTATGTTATGAAACATAACGAGCAACAGGTCATGTGGGAGAGACAAGCACCTTGGACCCATGGATGGCTCCCATCTGCCCTGCATTGCATCACCATGTGTCCCCTGCCTTGCTTGCCAGGTTGGTCGAGTGGCTGCTGGCTGTACTGGACTAGTCTGGGCTGACTGGCTGTTGTGTTGAACAGGTGATCCTGCATTGCTGTGCTCACCACTATTGGCCCCAGACAGCTGTGTTTGCACAGTCTGTCTGATAGCTTCTATCTGAGAAAAGTAGCATAGGTGGTGGGCTGGTTGGCGTTAGAGGTGGGAGTAATGTGGCGGTGTAAGCACAAAAAAAAACTGGGCCAAGATGATGTTTGCGTTGGAGATAACAGGTCGAAAAATGTTGAAATAAAATTAAATGGGTAATGAGATGTCACTGGCAATATGGGTGGAATAATATGTCATTATTTTTGCTCATTGCTTGTTTGTTCATCGTCTTCGCAGGCCCAGAGAGACAAAGATCCAGACTCTGCTGCAATAGTGACAGTTGTGTACTGTCTACTCTGTTTGGGATCAATGCCTGTATGTATATTGCAGTGTCAGCAGAACAGAGCACTCAAAGTAAACAGAAGGCAGGGTGTGTGTGTGTGTGTGTGTGTGTGTGTGTGTGTGTGTGTGTGTGTGTGTGTGTGAGCAATGCCCAAAGTGTGTGTCTTTACCATTACCACTTGCCCAAACGCAAGAATCGAGGCAAGTAGGCACACAGCGAATAAACAAAACAAAACAAACAAACCGTTGTTTTCGTACGTTTTGAAAAAAAAAATTCTGTCGACCTCTGCAAGAACATATCTGGGCTGAACATATCTGAGTGTAAAGTATGATAACCTCATCTCTTGCGGTGGTGGTGGCGCGGATAAGGAGGACCTCGTTGCAACTTTGCAAGCGCATGTTTACCATGTCATCATCATACATGCTACATGTTGTCATCATTATACTATCAACGCGTTATACACGTGTTTTAGCGTAAAGGAGGTTACAACGCACCATGCATCCCACGTACTGGATTGTTTCAATGTCAGTAGTTTCTATGCACAATGCATAAGTTGTCAATCATCATACACTGCAAGGCATCAACCTATGTAAACTTGCCTGCATTTGGCAATTCATTTCTCGCCAAAAGTGTTCCCACACAGCTCATACCCAAGACATGTTGATCCTGATATGCAGCCGCTTTGGCGCAGACCTCTGCATTGCCACGTTCTCTTGCAGAAGCATATGGTGTGTGTGTGTGTGTGTGTGTGTGTGTGTGTGTGTGTGTGTGTGTGTGTGTGTGTGTGTGTGTGTGCGCGCTTGGCCCGTTTCGCTTACTTTTGCATTGCAGGTCCACCATGGCCTGGTACCACTCGTCCTGGTCCGCCTCGTTCTCCGCCGCCACGGCGAAGCTCTCCGCCCGCGTGTACAGCACGATCATGTGCTTGTTCTTGGCGTCGGCCCGCTTGTTGATGTTGAAGCACGTCTCCAGCGCCAGGGCTTTCTTGGGGATGGGCGCCTTGCCGCGGAACTTCTTCTCGCTCTCGTAGTACTCTAGCCGCGCCGCGCCGCGCTCCGAGGCCGTCCGCAGCACGAAGTAGCGCCGGTGCATCGACTTCTGCTTGCGGAGGTAGCCGCTCTTCCGCACGTCCTCGCAGCATTGCTGCTGCTGCGGCTCGCCGCTCGCGGGGTTCTCCATGACGCCGCGCGTGGTCCTCTATTTCTCCAGCCGCCCCCCCCCACCCTGCCGCCGCCCCCCCCCCCACCACCCCACGAGAGAGAGAAGACGAAAAACGTCCACCACCAACCAACCAAACAAAACACACACAAAAAAATCAGAAATGTGTCAGAATGTCGGAGTTCAGCATGGCCATTTAAACATCCTCTCCGCGTCGGCTGCTCCCCTCCCTCCCCGTCAACGCCTGCATGTGGAGGGAGAGAGGTTGACTTGAGTGGCTGCTACGTTAGCTTGCGAGCTCCACATCTAAAAAACACGAGCTAGTAGTAGTAGTAGTAGTAGTAGTAGTGGTAGTAGTAGTAGTAGTAGTAGTAGTAGCTAACGTGAGTTCGCGCTCCTCCTCGCCCCGCCGCTGGGTTGTAGGACACGCCGCCGTGGCTCCACGAGTTTTAGAGCCGCACACAGACGAGCACATGCGGCACCGTCGGCACGAACCTCCTCCCCTTCTACAACTATTTCGAAATGCTGGGGCTGAGAGAGGAGTTTAATCCGATTTACTCAACATCATCACACACACGCGCGCGCAGGACAGCGAGTACAGACTTCACTGCTCCAACTGCTGTCTGCCTGCCCCCCTCCCCTGCGTTGTGCTGTAGTGTGGCGGCGGAGCCGCTACCGTGCAGAGCTGTCAATCAACGCCTGTACCAGCAAGAAAGAGGAGCATACTTCACTCTCTGAGCGGTGTGTGTGTGTGTGGGGGGGGGGGGGGGGGGGGGGGGGAGTCGAATTTCATTGACTGTTACGGTGTGTCTGGACTCATTGTGTCGCATATATTCACAATTATTTTTAATATCCCCGCGTTGACTGATATGAAAAACGGCCACAGTTGTCACATTATTCATGCAAAATGTACATGCATTGCACATAATATCGCTGCACATTACTCGAACCAAACGTCGAGAGATGTCATTCTAAACTCATACTATTCATTTAGCATAGCTACTATTTGTATTGCTACGTATTAGTAACATTTGGTCTATATTAGAATATTCTATTATCTTCAGTTCATCGCCACAGTCCGAACATGAATTAACATGAATGCAGTTCATGTGTTTTGTGCATGTACCATTGGCACTAACAGACAAATACATAATACCGAATCACTTTAAAGAGCTGAGCTGCTATTCTTTAAAAAAAAAAAAAATGTAAGCTATCCCTGTTATGCAACATTGCTACCCCAGTAACCTTCTGCACAAGGTGAGGCAACACTGGACCACAGACGCCCCCTGCCGTGCGACCACAGAACTGCGGCCTTTAGACTAAAGCGCCGCGGACGCGCCAAAGAAACTTTTGTTTGCCGCCTGCCTTTATTTGTCCTTGTGTGAACATATTCGTCGTCGCACTTTGTGGAGAACAAATATTTGACCACTCATGTACACATTATGTGATGAGGGGTTAGCTTTGGGTCAGCGTGTTTTTGATACACAGTACATTTCCATTTCAGCTGTTCAGGCTGTATACTTAGGCTATAAAGAAAGACCTACAGAACACACAAATACTCAGACCACAAGTCGGTAAAGAAGCAAAACCGAGTTTATGAACACAAGTCTTTACAAAGACCTTGCACGGATCTCTCATGACTTTTTTTTTTTCCTTTTTCAAAATAAAATAAATCAACAATAAAATTAGCCTGAACGCGGTCGCCCAGAAAAACAACAACAAGGAACATTTTGGTCCATTTACATGAAGAACAGCGTACACATCTATTATGTTTACGTTTCAGATGAAATTGCTTTTACATTCAGTAGCATCTCCTCTTAGCCCCCAAAGCGCGCATGCAGCCTGAGAGTGCAATGATAATGGATGGGTACCCACACAGATAGAAAACATTCTCTCTCTCACACACACACACACACACACACACACACACACACACACACACACACACACACACACACACACACACACACACACACACACACACACACACACACACACACACACACACACACACACACACACAAAATGGAGAGAGAAGAAAATAACTCCCTGCCTGCCGGTCTCCATGTCCCTCTCTCTCCCTCTCTTCATTTTATCCATTTCCAATATGCACCTTTTACAGAGGATGTTCAGGCTGCTTTCAACTCGGGTCTCTCTAAGCCCCCCCACAATACCATACAAGGGGAGCCTTATTTCTCACACTGTATACACTCCTGCCTGGAGACAAAAGTTGTCAAAAAAGCTTTTGATTCGAGACACATTTTTGGGATGCTTGCTAAACGGAGAATTAAGCCGGGGGGGAAGAAAAAAAGGCAAGCGGTGGATGAGGCCGAAGTTGTTGGGAGACGGGCTGGTTGTCATATGTAAGCAGAAGATGGATGCAGATAGCAGCACTGTGTGTGTGTGTGTCTGTGTATGCGTGTGTGGCACCACGTGCATTGTGTGAACATGTGAGATTGCGTGTTGGGGTTTTGTTCTTCTCACACACCTTTGCATGTAGTAAGTACTGTCAGATGTAACCCCCCCCCCCACCTTTCGGTTTTGGTTTCTGTTTTGTTGTTGTTTTTGGTTGGCACTCCCTGTAGAGTCCTGAGGTGACTGCAATTGGCACTCTCTCTCTCTCTCTCTCTCTCTCTCTCTCTCTCTCTCTCTCTCTCTCTCTCTCTCTCTCTCTCTCTCTCTCTCTCTCTCTCTCTCTCTCTCTCTCTCTCTCTCTCTCTCTCTCTCTCTCTCTCTCGAGGCATGTTCACACATAGTCACTCACACACATTGCTTCAACACAGACAAGGAAGGGGGGGTAAGGGGGGATTGCACAGATGTAACCCCCTTCTCTGAGGAAAAGGGGTGGAAATACTTTGGAGGCATTTGAAATGGCAACAGCTCCTCAAGTTCACTCCTCTGACACTCCTCTGCTGCTCCCCTCCCTCCCTCCCTCTTCTTTGAGGTGCGGAGGGGGGTGGCAGCAGTTGGGCGGGGATGAGCAAGAGGCTCCAGTATCAGATGAAAGGATTCCGCGATGTCCCTCTGCTGGGGTAAACATTCCCCTGGGAAGAGAAAGAGAGAGGAAGAGAGAGAGGGACAGAGGGACAGAGAGAGGGGGAGAGGAGGAGGGCAGGGGAGGAAGTTACTGCACTTGCTCTTTTTCTCATCGTGAAAAGAGCTTATAAATTGAAAAAGTAAAAAACGGAAAGAAAAGAAATACTTAATAATTTGCCCCCCCCCCCCCTTACACTACTAGTACTCCTATGCCTAAAGAGCCAGCTGAAGAGTGGGCCCTGTGTGTACCTCTCTCCCCGGGCCCTGGTTGGTGAATGGGGATACTCACGGTGAACGGGTTCACAGACATGGGACGGGGGACTTTGGGCTGTGCATCGGACGGGGGGAAACAGGCGAAACCTGAAAGGGGAAAAAAGAGGGGAACACAAAAGAACACAAAGCCATGAGGGGCGCCGAGGCTTTCATAATATACCGCGTCCATCGCAAGCGAACCATAGCTTACAGCTATGGTTGATATTGACTATATATTAGGCTCAACCGTGTGTGTGTGTGTGTGTGTGTGTGTGTGTGTGTGTGTGTGTGTGTGTGTGTGTGTGTGTGTGTGTGTGTGTGTGTGTGTGTGTGTGTGTGTGTGTTTACAGAGCAGACAGTTTAGGAAAGGCATTCACACACACACACACACACACACACACACACAAAATCATGATCCTTATTTCATAAGCAATCAGTGCCGCAAGACGTACCGTTAGCTTCCTGGTTGCTTCCTGATTCGTGAGGAAATGCATTGTGGGTACTTTGGGCTGGGAAGGCGGCGGAAGGTGGAAACACTGAGGTGGGCGAGGGGTCAAACGCGCCGTAATCACCTACAAATAAACGACAAAATGATTGCTATTGAACCATAATTGATTACGATCAATATTTTACAAATATTGACTTATCCACTTGTATACGCCACATATACAATAATTTTTATTTGAACAAGACGACACAGGCTGACTCATGATATATCTTGTTAAACAATTCTGTTTGCGAAGTGCAACATTCCTTCAAAAGAGACCATGCAAGGTCATTCTCAAGCAAATCTCCCAGAGCCGTTTGGTGTGCGTGGAGGACATTTTGTTCTAACAAACAATGCCAGGCGTCATTCTCTGAACCCAAAAAAAAGCCTTTTCTAATGAATGGAAGCTCTTCTCAGAATTGGAGATCGTATAATCAATTTCAGCACACAGATGTCCCGACCGTAAGAGACGGTTTTGCCACTGCTTAACATCAAACCAAAAGTATTTTATTCCTCGAGCTATGAAAGAAGTCCAACGTGAAATTTTATAAAACAGCAACCAAAGCTATAAAACGATTAAATAATTCCCATGCAAATTATGTTTTGAAAGATCACCATTTCGTTACATAAAAGGGAAAAGGGTCACCAGGCAACACATGCCCTATACTGTGTACTTCATTGTTGTTCTTACTCATTGGTCAGCTATTCCTCCCCCCAGCCTTGAGTAATAATTAATTAATTATAATAATATTGTTCTGTTACCGTAATGCAGTTCCCTATGTGTTACGTCAATTCATGCAACCTGCCAACCAACCTTGGGCGAGACATCATTTCGATCCACAAGGTACGCAAACAGTTGAACGGCCCCTGCACCCTCCAGAGAAACCTACCTGTGGTAAACAAGCCGAGCAGTTAGGCTCCACAGTGTTTCAGCAGACCAAGGATGATAACAAAGTGGCTCCGTCCATCGACGACATCACATTCATTCAAATCATGGAACAAGGCTTAAAGAAAGACAAAAGCAACAGCTGGGTAGCTCCGCTGCCGTTCAAGACCCCAAGGCATCGTCTCCCAGACAACAAGGCCCAGGCTCTAAATTGACTCTCATCACTGAGGCGCAGTCTTGAGAGGAAGCCAGTGATGAAGGAGCACCTTTTCTTCACCTTTATGGAGAAGATTTTCCAAAACACACACGCTGAAGAGGCACCCCCACTTAAGGAAAATGAGGAGCGATGGTACTTGCCATCCTTTGGCGTGTATCAGCCAAGGAAACCTGGAAACATCCGCGTAGTGTTCGACTCCAGCACCCAGCACGGCGTGTGTCACTTAACGATGTGATTTTAACCGGACCCGACCTCAACAATACCCTTCTCAGGGTACTCATCAGGTTTCGCGAGGAGGCAGTGGCCATAACAGCAGACATCCAGCAGATGTACCACTGTTTCCTGGTGAGAGAAGAGGATCGCAACTTTTTGAGGTTTCTGTGGTTTAGAGATAACAACCCATCCAAAGACATTGTTGAATACCGCATGAGGGTCCATGTCTTTGGGAATTGTCCCTCCCCGGCAGTGGAAATCTACTGTTTAAGGCAGTCTGTACTGGATGCTGACTCTGACGTCAAGCAGTTTGTAAACCACAACTTTTACATTGACGATGGCTTAAAGAGTTTTCTCACAGTAGACGCCGCAGCAGACCTGCTGAAGAGGACACAAGAAGTTCTGTTGGACTCTAACTTGCGACTACACAAGATCGCTTCAAACAAAAAAGAGGTAATGGAAGCCTTTCCATCTGAGGACCACGCCAACAACCTCAAAGATCTCGGCTCTGACGTACTTCCTACACAGCGTAGCCTGGGTCTGAACTGGAACCTGATGTCTGACACCTTTACCTTCAACGTAGCCAAAGAGGAAAAGCCCTTTACTCGTTGAGGTGTCCTATCGACTGTGAACAGCATCTATGACCCTCTGGGCTTCATCGCCCCTGTCACCATTCAAGGCAAAGCAATCCTGCGAGAGCTTACGCAGGACAACAGCGACTGGGACTCGCCACTCCCTCAAGGGATGGAAGAGATGTGGAACACTTGGCGATCCTCATTGAAGGATTTAACCAGTCTCCAGATTCCAAGGACATACTCAGAAATCTCTCCCGCAAAGGGATCACGCAGAGAGCTTATTGTCTTTTGCGATGCCTCCACAAAAGCAATTGGGTCAGTTGCTTACCTTAAACTGACAGAAACAGACAGAAACGTCCACGTGGGCTTCGTCATGGGCAAAGCTAAGCTTGCTCCCCTCCCTGAACATACAGTTCCAAGACTTGAGCTTTGTGCCGCAGTGTTGGCGGTAGAACTTGCTGAGCTTATCTCCTCAGAAATCGACATGGAGTTGGAGGACACCATTTTTTACAGCGACAGCAAGGTGGTGTTGGGCTACATCAGTAACGACACCAGACGTTTTTACGTTTACGTCAGTAATCGAGTCCAGCGGATAAGGAGCTACTCTCATCCCGAGCAGTGGCAGTATGTATCTACAGATGTAAATCCTGCGGACATTGCAACACGATCTGTTACTGCTGCACATCTCTCAAGCACCAGCTGGTTTCATGGACCCGCCTTTCTGAAACACCCTCAGCAAGCCGTTCCTGAGGAAAGCACCCTTGAGCTGCTAAACCCCTCTCTGGACACAGAGATCCGCCCTCAGGTCTCTACTATGAAAACGAGCATCTTAAGCAAACAATTGGGTTCTCAGCGCTTCTCCAAATTCTCCAGTTGGAACTCTCTGATTCATGCTATCGCTCGCCTCACTCATATTGCCCGTCTGTTCAAGACATGTCCACAAACCAAAAGCAGAGGCTGCAAAGGCTGGCATTTTTGCCACACAGCGATCTCGGTTGAGGAACTCTTGCAGGCTAAGAGAACAGTCATTCATGCAGTTCAAGAAGAGACATATGCCCAAGAGTACGCCTGCATAAAGAAGAGGGAAGCTCTCCCTAAGGATAGTCCTCTCAAAGCCTTAGATCCCTTCATCGATGCCAATGGTCTTCTGAGAGTCGGTGGCCGTATCAGAGAAGCAGAACTCCAGCCAGATGAGAAATTCCCGCTCATCATCCCTGGCAAGCACCATATAGCAACGCTTTTGGTCAGACATCACCACCAGAAAACACAACACCAGGGACGATTGTTCACAGAGGGAGCCTTACGCGCTGCCGGTCTCTGGATCATCGGTGGAAAAAGGTAAGTCAGTAGTGTAATCTTTGGATGTGTCACATGCCGTAAACTTCGTGGCACACCTCAGACACAGAAGATGGCGGATCTTCCTGCGGATCGCCTTTCGACTGAACCTCCATTCACAAACGTCGGCCTGGATGTTTTCGGCCCATGGACGGTGTCTTCGCGTCGGACTCGGGGTGGCCTCGCCCAGAGTAAACGGTGGGCAGTGTTATTTACTTGCATGAGTGTAAGAGCCGTGCACATAGAGGTCATCGAGTCCCTGGATACTTCGAGCTTCATTAATGCCCTCAGGCGCTTCCTCGCCATCGGGGGCCCAGTGAAACTCCTCCGTTCTGATCGAGGAACCAACCAACAGTGCATGCAAGGAGCTCAAGATTCCTTCCAACATCGACAGCAGTTTTGTGGAGAAGTTCCTGTTGGACCAAGGCTGCAGATTAGGGATGTCCGATATTATCGGCCCACCGATATTATCGGCCGATATTGGCATAAAAAATCAATATCGGTATCGGTTTTTTAACCGATACCGAAATCGATTTTGAAATAATTTCAGACATCTGTTATGTTTCAAGTGAGGACGTGGTTTGATGACATCATCAAACGCGCCGCGCCGTCTCAATAACAAGCCTGGGCGTGTGCGGCCGTGTAGCGGGACGCTAGTTGTAGCTGTGGTTATGTCGGTGGTTTGGAATTATTTCAAAGTTTCTACGTTGAATAGTAAAATAGGGGTCAGCGCAACATACTAACGCATTCTGCGAAACAGTCTCATCACAACCAGTTCAGGTCCGCTGTACCGCTCACATTATTTTATTTATTAATCCGCACTTCCAGACCGTCACCGGGGCTTCAGAGTAATGTGTCCGAGGAGAGTAGCCCTCTCCCGGACACACACGCTAGCTTTTACCGCGGTTTTGTTTTTATTTATTAATCCACACTTCCACACTTCCGCTCGGCATAAAGCCTATTGCAATGAGTGTAAAGCGGAGGTTTCACGTGGCCGCATATATCGGTATCGGTATCGGTTGATATCGGTATCGGAAATTAAGAGTTGAACAATATCGGTTATCGGTTATCGGTAAAAAAGCCAATATCGGACATCCCTACTGCAGATGGATATGCAATCCTCCCCACGCCTCTCACATGGGCGGCTCATGGGAGAGGATGATTGGCGTAGCATGAAGGATCTTGGACTCTATGTTCCTACAGCTAGGTATGTCAAAGCTGACCCATGAAGCACTCTCCACACTGATGGCGGAAGTGGCCGCTATCATCAACGCCAGACCTCTCATACTGGTGTCAACTGATCCAGATGATCCGTTCATACTTACACCGGCAACCCTCCTCACTCAGAAAGTGAGCATCCTTTCTGCCCCAGTCGATAACCAGGTCAAAGACCTCCATAAACACCAGTGGCGCCAAGTCCAACATCTGGCTCAAACCTTCTGGAATAGATGGAAGAAACAATACCTTTCCTCACTTCAACCACGAAGGAAGTGGCAGTCTTCCAAGCCGGACTTTCAGCCTGGAAGCATTGTGCTTCTCAAGGACGACCAAGTAAAGAGAAATGAATGGCCTCTGGGACTTATAACTCAAGTCTTTCCCAGCAAAGACAGCAGAGTGCGCAAGGTGGAGATCAGGGTCTCCAAGAAAGACGGGACTAAAATGTTCATGCGGCCTGTTAACGAGTTGGTCCTGCTTTTAGCCCCCGAGAATAAGGCATACAAACTGCTATGGACTGTTTAGGTAGTGGCGTTTCTGTGTTCTGTTAGCGTAAGGCAGTCCCCTATGTGTTACGTCAATTCATGCAACCTACCACTAAGAGGTAGTGGTCCCTTTAAGAAGTTCAGGAAGTCACGTAAAGGCATTTGGGACACACATGGCAAAGAGTTCCGCTATGTCCGACTGTTTGTTTACACCAGCAATATCGCTCACATCGTATGCCATACGTAGCATCGTCGGTATGTAATGTGATATTATAACCCAACCGATTGCATATGATTGTATGTATTGTGTGATTGTATGATTGTTATTCATTATTTGACGTTTTAAGAGTTTTGCGCAGTTTGACGTCAAAGTATAATATGATAAATCGTTTATAAATAGATAATACATGTTTAGACATAAGTGTGTTAAAAGGATTTAAATATGTCATTTAATTAATGACAAGTGTGTTTACAGTGTGTTTACAACATGTTTACATTGAATTTATCTGATTATGCTTTCTGTTTATTCTCAGTTTTACCTTTTTCTAATCATTAAACCTGTGGACAACTGACAACCGTCTTCAGAGTCGTGATGAACAGAAGGTGTTTAGCGTAAAGCCAAGATATACTCCACACATATCGAGGGCAGCACAAATATATATAATAGTATGCAGCAAGCCATGGAGTGATGTTTAGGTCCTTGGGTGGCGGTGGTCTCTTCTCACCTGCTAAGGCGGAGGTGCTGAAGGGGTTACTGGGGGAGAGGGCTGTGGGAGGCTGGGGGGAGCCAGGGCTGTTGGTGCTGCTGCTGGTGGTGTTGTTGGTTGTGGAACTGAATGGGTTGGGGAAATCTGAAACACAAGGTGGGGACTCAGGGGTTAAACCAGATACTTTCTTTAGAATCCAAATGAATCCAGCATTTGATTGGCAGCACTACCTACTAGCAAATGTTTGAGAACCGGGCCCCGGGTCGACACCAGGAGAGCTGGGGACAAAAAGAAGAGTGAGAGAAGAGGAAGGGAACGAAACAGCAGAAAGAAAGAAAACCATACTGATAATGATGATTGAGAGTTAAGGTGACTTATTTACTGATACTGTATTTGTACCTGGCAGGAGTGGAGCTGGACGAGAGCCTGTTGCCAAAGAGGGCGTTGTACTGCGGCGGGCCACTAGGTGGTGCTAAGTTCAAACAAAAAAAAAACATGACGTGCCCAAAACACACACACACACACACACACACACACACACACACACACACACACACACACACACACACACACACACACTTCCTCTCCCAACAGACATGCAGCAATATAAATCAATACATATTTTCTAAGCATATTTTCTAAGCTAAACTTTTTTTTCATTTGTTTAATCATAAAATAGATAACATAGATCAGAGCCAATGAAAACAGATGTGTGCACATGGACTTTCCAATCAGATTTCAGGGGGGGGGGGGGGGGGGGGGGGTGGATTGGTGTAGCCTTAGCCAAACCAATTGGCTACAGCCCCGGACACAAACAAGATGGCCTTGTGTTCATGTGAAAACAAGGAAATCTTGTTTGTGTTTGTGTTCTCGCATACCCCCCCCCCCATCACACCCCAATCACACATGCACGACTCCTTACCGGGGGCGGGGCAGGGGGCGGGGCAAGGGGAGGGGCCAGGCTCGGCGAACACACTGTCCAGCTGCGACACGGCGGCATACTTGTCCTGCGAGCGGTCGCCGGGTGCGGGCGGCACCGACAGCTGCTGCTGCTGCTGCTGTTGTTGCTGGGGAAGCTGGGACGGGTGCTGCTGGGACAGGGTGTGGGACTGGGTGTGGTTGTGGGCATGGGCAAGGGGCAGGCCGCCCTGGGACACGGTGGGCGGTGGGTGAGCGTGGCCCAGACCTCCAAAGTCCACGCTGAGAGACTTGGGGAAGGCTCTGAAAGGCCCACCTGCGCCCCCGGACCCTGGGACCATGCGGCCTGGATCAAAAATAACAAATAAGAGGAGAAAGACGAGGACGGATTGAGAAGTGAATGGTGGTGAACATCCAGATTAAAGCCGACATTTGTGACACTGGTGTTATTGAGTTATGCCCTCCTAGAATGGTCAGACAGACACCCTCTGGTGGCCTAGCAACCGCTTTATACACATTTTACTCCTTCACTGAAATTTGCGTAATTTCTATGAAGATAACTCCTAATTGATGTCAAAAAAAGAAAGAAAAAGAAACTGCATAAAGCCATGAGAGATAAAAGAGCTGTTATCTCATGCTTGTCTTGCCAGCTATCGAGTGTGTGTGTTATTAGGTTAGCGTTGCTGCTAAGCGATGATCACATGCTTTCATAATGGCCTCCACGTTAGCAACCAATCCGAAGCGGGCAAAGCAGAGCAGGCAGGGGTCTTGGGGATGATAATATCCCGTGCGTTAATCACATTATTGGGGGTGGGGGGAGGGAGCCGGGAAACAGTGTAGCATCGTTGGTTACAGTGCTAGTGGCTGGGGGGGGGGGGGGGGGGGGGCAGAAACTGTGTACAAACAGAACAGCCACAGAGCATGCGATTAAGCAGCTAATAAGGATTGGTCTAAGCACCACCCCCCCCTCCCCAGTGGAGGCTGGGAGACCAAAAAAACGACTGAATGAAAACCAGTTTTGTTTTGTGTGTCGAGACTGCAATTCAGAGGAGCTCAGGGAGGAGAGCAGCAGGAAGAGCTTGTTCTGGCTCTCGGAGCAAAAGATCGAGAACACAGGCCAAATGAGACAAGGCTAGACTAGGTCAGATGTAAGCTCAAGTTGTGCAGCATGTGAAAGTCAAGCTAGCATGGTTACTATGATAATCACACTTTTTTTCAATTGTTTGTTTTCAATTGTTCAATTGTTTTTAGAAAAAAGGTGTGCAGTGCGGAGATACGTACCCCACTAGGCAGAAGACGTGTGTGTGTATGTGTCTGTGTGGTGAAAAACTGCTGCCCTACATAGACTCGTTTCGAGGGCTTTCAGCGCGTCGTGGTGTGAAATATCACTGGGCACTCGTAGAGAGGTACGGCACCGGCTATCGGCTAAAAATAGCGGCGCTTTAAACTCGTTCCCTTTCTCCTCTGAGGATTTGAGGTGCATATGCGTTCCTCTCCTTGACCCCTCCTCCCAGCCTCCTTCCTCCTCCCCCTCCTCCTCCACATCCCCAGTTGGTCAGTGAAGCGAAATTTGGATCAATGATCATATAAAAAAAGAAGTCAAACTCAAAATTTGAAGTGTGCCAACCGACGATGATAATCCGATACTTTTGACATGTTTTTCTAGCTTCCATCCGGCTCTCTTTTCACCTGTGCCTGTCAAATCATCACATTGCACTTAAAAGTCACATAGCACTTAAGGCTTGTAGGGCCGACGTACACCACATCTATAATGAATGCTACAGCCATGTATCGATTCCCACCACACCCTCGTATGCATCAGCCGGCAACGCGCCTTACCTAAAGTGAAGTGGTTTTTGAAAGTGCTACTGGCTATTGAGATGGAGAGAAGGAGAGAGAAAGAAAGGATAGAACAAAGAAGGAGATACAGTGAAAGGAAAGCACATGACAGGCAGAGGAATACATTATGAGAGTCACAGTTTCAAGAAACGGACGCGATATCATATCTTTTACTGTCACGGCCCTTAGTTATGGCCCATCACTTTTTAGCCATTGCGCGTCAATTTCGGGAGTTTAAATTTCGACATTCTCCAACTTCTAATCCTGCCTCATGACGTTGACCTCTGACCTCTCCTTTGAGAACGAGTGCACCTTACACCGGCCACCAATAGGAAGCGAGAGGGGCTTTCAAGTGACAGACCTGAGGGCCGTGGGAGAGCAGGGAAGGAGGGGGCGTGGCCCTGGCCCCCCAGGGCAGATGACAGAGAGCCAGGCCGTTGCCTCTCGATACCACACAAGGCTGGGTCTGGATCACATGGAGAGAGAGAGAACAAGTGAGGTTAGAGGCTGCATCCGATTTGACTCACTTGTTCCCTCATTCCCTATGCCCTACATAGTGAACACTAAGTAGAACACTATTTAAATAACATGTATAGGGGGAATTCAGACACTAATTATGCGCCTGAAATCCATGGGCATGACGTGCATTGGTGGCATAAACAAGCCGCATGTGTGGATTTCCGACCATCTCTATTGGATGAATCTGATGACAATGAAATTTGCATCATAGGATATAGTGAGGAAATAAGTTGTACACACATCAGACAACACCACACAATGGTGACACTCTAAATAGTGCTCTATATAGGGCACCAGTGGATGAAGTCAGAGGCTGTGTCTGAAATAATTCACTCAATCACTACTCCCTACTCACTATCTAGGGCGTTCTATGTAGAGGACTATATAGAGCTCACTACTCCCTACTCACTATCTAGGGAGTACTATGTAACTACGCCCTACTCACTATCTAGGGAGTACTATGTAACTACGCCCTACTCACTATCTAGGGAGTACTATGTAATTACGCCCTACTCACTATCTAGAGAGTGCTATGTAGATTCACTACTCCCTACTCACCATCTAGGGAGTTCTATGTGGAGGACTTTATGGTGAGCTCATCTACAAATCTATCTACTCAGACACTAATTACATAATTGCCGTCGCATAATTAAAACGTGCCAGACCCCCTCGGCTGGTGTACCAACAAGAATAAATACAGGCATGTATTTTTGTGATAAATACATATATTACTGAGCATATTTTCCCAAATTACTAAAATATAATATATCATTTAATAAAAATAATTATGTAATATGAATTCATAATTAAAACTAAATTATTAAATTATTTTGCATTTGTACGACAGGTTGCGCTGCTCTCTGTCCTTCATGGATCTTCTCACCTCTCGTCCATCTGCCATTTTTCTTTCAGCGCAATGCATGATGGTATATAGTGCTGGTGGTTAGTGACCGTCGGTTGTACACTACTTTTCACGATGCATTGTGGGATATGACGAGTCCACTATATAGGGTATAAAAATTCTGACTATACATTCGGACAGCACTATAAAATGGCGAACCCACTCTAGTGGACTATATAGTGACACAAAAAAACACCTTCACCATACTTTTATCACAATACTGAAAAATAACCATAATTTTTTCAAGCCTTTTCCAATGCAGTGCTGTTCAAGTCTAATGTTTAATTAATTAAACAGTTTTAGGGTTTGGAAGAAGGCAGCTTACAAGCTATGATCAGACTTTTTGTGTTCAACATATTTGCAGTTTGTCTAAATAAATACTAAATTGTACCGCAGGAACGCAATATATGAGATGTTTGAGCCGTTGGGAGAGAAGAGACTGGGGCTTTTATCTTCTAACTATATAGTGAGTAGTGAGTGATTTCGGACACAGCCAGAGAGAGTTCATGGAGGTGTAAGACCTAAACAGGTGTAGCTCATTAAGTTAGTAATAGGTGTGTAGGCATGCCAGTGGCCATAATTAACATCATGAGATACTCCTGTGTTCACACCTACCATTACACCTCTGTAATAAAGGCCTACGGCAGGGCCGTGTTCCGATATCCCTACTTCCATGAGTACACTTAAACATAGTACACTATCCGTACTCAATAGGTACGCAGAGCTTCAGATGTTAGTGCTGTTCCAAATCCAATACTCTGTGGCGCACTTAACGGAAATGACATCAGCTGCGCGGCCGCGTCACCCGCCAAACACATGAATTCATTAGACGTTCTCTGAGCGCGGCTCCGCCTCTTCCGCTACGTAGCTAAGATGGCTGCCGTTGAGTACGCATAGTGTACACCGTTGCACACTCAGCAT
Source organism: Merluccius polli (assembly GCA_030340625.1). Classification (NCBI taxonomy): domain Eukaryota; kingdom Metazoa; phylum Chordata; class Actinopteri; order Gadiformes; family Merlucciidae; genus Merluccius; species Merluccius polli. The sequence goes on from JAOPHQ010004554.1 coordinate 127,410, forward strand.
TTTGGCCTTTTTGAGTACACATACGGGTTCTTTCAAGTACACTTCTTTTGCCGCGATCATAATCGGAACACCCTACGTACTCAAACTAAGTATACTAAGTACGGGTAGTACGGCTATCGGAACACGGCCCTGGTCTCTCTCTCTCTCTCTCTCTCTCTCTCTCTCTCTCTCTCTCTCTCTCTCTCTCTCTCTCTCTCTCTCTCTCTCTCTCTCTCTCTCTCTCTCTCTCTCTCTCTCTCTCTCTCTCTCTCTCTCTCTCTCTCTCTATCAGGGGTGACTTTTGATTTTAAGGTCACAGTATTATATATATACACATACATACATACATACATGTTTAATCAAAAACATTTAACAAGAAATAAATCCTAACCCTAACCCTGTGTGATATGACTCCAAACACTTAATCAAATCTACTTTTCTTTTGACCAGGTCCTATGTGCATATGCATTTTTTTTCTCTAAATATCCATCTGAAGTTTTAAAAACTAAATGTGCCATTTAGCTGACCGAGGTGCATTTCCTCAGTCATTTGTTGTTAGTTGTTTGCATGGCAATTTGCAATGAATCGCTTGACTGCCTCTCTAGTTGCTGCTTGAGGTTACATCATTGCCGATGGAAAACCAGGAGTCCAAATGAATGCGCCACAGCAGGTTTGTCGCGCTAAAGTACATGCTGATGCTCCAAGTATGCATCCTTGGATATAGCGTACGCTTTTGTGTGGGTGTGAGGGGGAAGGTGGTGTGGCAATTCCGCACACAGCACCTGCGTATTAGCCTAGTCCTAACTAGACCTTGGTACTCATTTCATTCATACTAAAGGTCTAGCAGTGCTGTAGAGACAAACGATGTCTCACTTGAAGGCGGGTGCTGTTGAAGTTTAAAACCTATTGGCTCTGCCCAGTGCCACTCTGGATCTGCCTTAACCAATCGCTAACGTTTGGTCGTGACGTATTTCATGCGCCAGAAACCACGTTGCGCGCAGTATACAAACGGCAGATGCAGTGAGCATTAGCATTAGCCTCCGCCCGCCTCCGTACTTACGCTCAATAACTGAAATTCGCGCACGACCTCTACGTCACTGTTCTCAGGCCGCGCCTCCTGTTCGCTGATTGGACCGCAGATTTTGGGGAAAAGAAATCGTTCTAACATAGTAGCATCGCCAGACCTAGTACTGAAGTGAAATGAAATTTGAGCGGAAGTACGTAGGTGGGCGGAGCCAGGCTACCTGCGTATAGGAACATGTTTGCAATGCTTGCTGGGACTTGTAGTGTCGCACATGGCGGCAGTTAAAGGGAGAAAACTCAAATGATTGCGCGGGCCGTATAGAATTTGGCCGAGGGCCTGATTCCTGTGTTTGACACGTGGCCTATGGAGATAAATGGATATGTTGTTAATGGAATAGAGAGAGAGAGAGAGAGAGAGAGAGAGAGAGAGAGAGAGAGAGAGAGAGAGAGAGAGGCGCTTTAAAACAAGTGGTCAATAAAACACCACATGGAATGGCTTCTTCCTCAAAATCGATTCCAGCGTAAAGGACTTTGCTCGCAAACTGCTGGTTATCGTCTGTCAATTGGCATGTGGTATTAATCATACGACAATCATTGACCAATGGACTGTGGGTGCAAAAACAGGAATGGAAGTCTCATGGTGGTCATACCCCCCCCCCCCCCCCCCCCCCCCCCAACCACCCTATACCTCACCTTTCAGGGGAGGGTCTCTGAAGCTCTGGGAGCGAGAGGGGAGCCGGGCGGTGAACGCGTCGGCACGCACGTCGGCGGGCGAGATAGTGGGTGCTCGATCCCAGGGCGGCAGCTGAGCCTGGGACTGCGGGCGTCAGAGAGCGAGAGAAAGAGACAGAGACAGAGACAGATGGGGGAGGTTGAGAAGACACAAACGCTGATGCTTTTGTCAATATTTCATAAGCATTGGCTTTGATGTCCAGTCTACCTGGGCTCTCTTCTCTGTCTGTCTGTCTGTCTATCTCCCTCTTTTGCTCTCACCATTGGTGTCCATCTCTCTATGCTGCTGCTGTGCAAGACTGCCGGAGCCAGGAGAACATTCTAGTCTCTCTCTCTCTCTCTCTCTCTCTCTCTCTCTCTCTCTCTCTCTCTCTCTCTCTCTCTCTCTCTCTCTCTCTCTCTCTCTCTCTCTCTCTCTCTCTCTCTCTCTCTCTCTCTCTCTCTCTCTCTCTCTCTCTCTCTCTCATGCGTTTATTCATTCATCGATCTTCACCTGGACTCTCAAAGCAACCTGATTCTTGGCACAGCGCCATGATATATAATAAATAACCTCTGCCCTTCTGTCTCTCTCACCCACTACAGTCCCTTTGTCTCTCTACCACCCTCTGTTTCCCAGCACAGCAGCACAGGCATTGCCTATTGATATGTTATTGCGGGTTGTGCTTTTATGCCTTTGGGTGTGTCCACAGGCATAGTTGTGTATGTGCGTTAAAGTGTACATGAAAACATCTATTCATTTATGTGTATGTGTGTGTGTGTGTGTGTGCGCGCGTGTGTGTGCGCATCTACATTTGTGTCCCTGTGTATACAAGTGTAAATTACATTTACACTTGTAAATATACGTTTGTAGTGTGTTTGTATGTGTATCTAAATATATGTTTGCGGTGTGAACCTGTATATACATGTTTGTCTGTATGCATATGTTTATATCATGTTTATATAATGGCAGTACACATGTATGTTTATATGGTATGGCAATGTTTGCTTTAAGGTATGACACACACACACACACACACACACACACACACACACACACACAAACACACATATACAGTATATGTGTACACACACATGGTGTAATGCTACGTGCTACAGGCTTAGCATTACACCATGATGTTATGCAAACTCAACTCAACTTTATTTATATAGCACCTTTCATACAAACATGCAGCCCAAAGTGCTTCACATAGCACAATTAAAACACAGACAAAAACTATTAATCAAACTATTTAAATAATTTGCAACAATAAATGGTTAAAAATCAATAAACATAAGTAAATAAAATTAAATAACGGATACTAATAATGTAAAAAAAAAAAAAGATTAGAACTAAGGCTATAACATTACTCCAAATTAAAAACCAGATTAAAAAGATAGGTCTTTCATTTCCTTTCAAAAATACAGAGAGAGCTTGCCATGCGAATATCCAGAGGCAGTGAGTTCCACAGTTTAGGGGCAAAAAAAAATAAAGCACTCTCACCGGTGCTTTTATGGGACACATAAGCAACATTTAAACTTACCACTAGGGTCCTGGCTGGTCTGGCGTTGGGGGGCATGCTATGGGAGGTGGTCTGGCTGGTGACAGGACCCCCGTGAGGGGTGGCCACTGCCTGGACCCCAGGGCTCCACGGACCCTCCAAGTCCCTCCGACCCTTACTCTTAGAAAAATGCCTTGGAGAGAGAGCGAGATGAGAGCGCGAGAGAGAGAGGGGAGAATGTGACCTTGTGTGAGGTCAAAACTGCTAAACCACCTACAATACAATTTACATTGAGATTGTTACCATTAAGTAGATAAACAATATAATGGTAATACTATTAACTAAAATATGCAGTATGTCTACAAATATTATGTCTGCATGGAGTATGTCTTGGTGGGAGCACTACTAGATGCAGTCTGGATGTCTGGATCAAGTACTACTTTACTGTTTAATTGTTTAGCAGACACTTTTATCCAAAGCCACTTACAGTGAACTTAGATACAGGTCATTAAGGGTGCTGTAGGTCAGACTTAAGAGCTATTATTTGAGTGCAATTTGTTAGAACTGGCATAGTATGCGTCAACTATTAGTGAGTGATGCGCTGTGAGAATATGTTTCGAGTTGACTGTGCCTGCCTCTGTATGAGCTAATTTAGATTTTAGACCGCTCTTGGCTCATTTATGACCAATCAGGGCATCCTTTCCATGATTGGGGAATCAATCTCGCCTGTCTATCACAGGTGCGTGAAATGCAACAGTTATCAATGGTGCAGAGATGTAGGGAAGCAGGGGGCAGAGAGGGAGGGGACTTTTTCTTCAAAATCTTGCTTTCTTACTGTCTCTCTTCACAACTCTGGAATTGTACCCATAGCAGCTTTAAGGAGCAGGTAGGGTTTAGGGCATCTTGCTCAAGGATGGCTACAGGTTAGGCTGCAGAAGTTGGGGGATAGAAGTTCATAGAACCCAGGATAGAAGTTCATAGAACCCAGGATAGAAGTTCATAGAACTCAGCTGGGGGTCAAACACCCTAACCTGCCTCCCAGTACTTCTAGACACACACATATCTAGATCTGGTTCCAGTATGCAGCATATTTAACAGTAGGTAGGAGGAAGAGGAAACCACGGCAGAGAACATCCTCCTCACCATTTCTTCTTCTCATATTTGTCCTGGAGGAACTCCTTGAACTTGTGTGAGTCCCGGGTGTCAGAACAGCCGTCTGCCTTGGGGTCGAACAGGCAGAGCCATGTCCTTCTACCCACCTGGATCACACACACAGACACAGACACACACAGCAGATAGACAAATGAAAATACACCCACACACAGAAAACACACACATAGATGTAGAAGCATAAACACAAACACAATGCACACAAAAGTTTAAAAGGCACAAGCGCCCACACACACTTAGTTATTCTGAATAGAAACCCTATAAAATATACATTAGCCGGTGGTTCGTCATTGTCGCATAAAATGTGCATTATGGTCATTTTAATTGGGTAACTGATGCATGTGTGATGTAAGTGTGATCTAACTTACATAATATTGTATCTTAATTGTACATTCAGGGGCACTTCTGAAATATGTTGGAGCTGGAGCACCCACTGGCCAAAATGAGGAGTCAGATACTTCCACAGCAGCCACAGACATGGTCCTGGAGTCTGATGAGTGGCCATCTACCTCTGCAGCCACACAGGCCTCTTCATACTGTATTTTTTTTCTTCATTAGGGAACGAGCCAGTAAAACTGGAAGGTCCCTCTTGAAATTGGTCCGTTTATTATTCTTTTTCTTATTATTTCAGGGGAACTTTGCACTATCTCAACATATACGAAAAGTCTATTTTATTTGGCAAAGTTGTCGGGGGGAAAAATTATATACTCTATGCGTCAAGTTCATGTCGCACACTTGGAAGACCACTAGATGGCGCTGTTTTTGAGCAAATTCCGTAACGCTAATAACTCCCGCATACTTTGTCGCACAATCAAAAACCTCATATCCACGCGTGTGGACAATAGAGCTGCACCTCCTCATATAGGCCACGCCCACTTCCGCCTGGATTTTTTTTCGCTAAAGCGCAAAAAGTCACCCAAATAATTTGTCGGGTTCCATGCATGCGCTTTTTTCCAATTCGCACAAAACTCTACATGTAGCATCTCCAGACTGTACCATCAAATTAAGTAATTGGAAGTATTTTCACATTTCAAAAAATAAGCGCGCTATAAATATTTTAATTTGTGTAAATTTTACATCTAAAAAGCAAGTGGACCATTTCTCCACTTTGGTATGTTTGTTCGACACCAAACTTTGCTTAATAGTTCCTTATACCTCCATAAAGATTGTACCAATTTTCAGACCATCACCACTAGGTGGCCCTCTTTAAAATTAACACATTAACATCTCCACATCGGCAACTGCGATTACAACGAAACTTGTTATGATGATAGCCCATGGACCCCTGAGGCTCCTGTCAAAAGGAGAAAAGATTTCCGCCACTAGGTGGCGCTCTAATGGCAGGGTATATCACTGTACAAAGACCGTAATAGTTATGAATATGAAATTCACAGGACACGTGTAGACTGCTGCCCGGAGCTCATGTACAAAAAAATCGTGTTTGTCGTGGTTGTAGCGCCCCCTACAGGATTTTTGAAAAGCAGCCCCGACACCACTTTCCACGGATATGTATAAAACATATCACCCTTACAGGCACCTGTAACAGTCCAAGACCTACAAAAAAGCCTCTTGGATCCATACCCCAAAACCCACCGGAAGTCAGATATTTTCATTTTCATTTTTGTCATTTTTCATTTTTTGCTGCCTATTTGAACAAACTCCTCCCAGGGGAGTTGTCGCTTGGGCTTCTAATTTTTATACATTCAGGAGATGGAACTTGAGAAAAGTTGTGCTATTTGCGACTCTACGTCGAAGGGCATGGCCATGGCGTGCCGTCAAAGTCGGCCATATTCAATAATGTGGTCTTTTTTGCCATTGTATTTGAACGTATTTGTATTTGAACTCCTCCCAGGGGATTTGTCCGTTCTGCTTCAAAATTGGTCAGTACATTCAGAAGATGGTGCTGAACAAACATTGTGCTCTTTGCGACTCTACGTCAAAGAGCATGTCCGTAGCGTGTCGTCAAAGTGGCCATTTAGAATCGAATGTCAAACTGTGATGCGATTTGTGCCATTCCCTAACCCTAATGCTAGTATTTTTTTTATTTTTTTTTGGGGGGGGGGGGGGGGGGGGGGGGCAGCAAGGGATTGTTCGCCCAGGGCGTAAATCTAGCCAGGACCGCCTCTGGATACAACATAAACACCTTCCTCATGTCAGCCCACAGCCCCACCACTGACTCAGGTGTAACTTCAGCAGCAGCATTGAATAAGTGGCATATGAATCACAACAATTGTGCTGTCTGCCTGCGCATCAACCTGTGCCCTCTGCATGATAAGCTTGTGATTGTGTGAAGTGTGGTGCACAGACACACACGCACACAAACACGTGCACACACACACACAATCAATAGAATAGAAGACAGAGACGTAAGAGAAGCTCTACACTAGAAACTATGATTATGATAACCATAGACCTACCAGAATAACAGAATAGCATAGTTTTATAAGATATAATTCCATAATATATAACAATATATAATACATAAAAATGTTGAGCTTGCTTTGCACAGCAAGTCATCATGGGATGACTTGAACCCATGGGAGCCTTGAAGCATATACTTTACTTCACTATTAAAAGGAGCCTGCTTGTCACTCACCTCGTTGCCATGGTTTTGCAGGAATTCCACTTCCTGTTGGGAGAAGGTTGTCATGGAGATAGACTTGACTCTATGGGGAGGGTTCAGGCCTCTCCTGAGAAGCACAGATAGAGAAAATGTTTATTTATAAGATGTACCCTCGTTTTGAGGATATTTTTTATTTACAAGTGCAAACATTAAAGATGTGCGGTAAGGGAATAATGCAGGCATTTGATTGGGAGAGATGTGTGTGTGAGTGAGGATATTCCAAACAGGGTCGTGTGAAAAAATACAAACTGAAAATGTGTAATTTGTAAAATAAAATAAAATAAAATAAAATAAAATAAAATAAAAATAAATATATATATATATATATATATTTAAAAATAAAATAATAATAATAACACCTATAGCAGTTTTTTTTCCTAACAAATCAATATTTCGTCTATTTGGTGAGCGAAAGAAAGGTCCGGTGGGATACAGGCTAGCGCCGTGCTAACCAGAGTGCTGCTGTAATCTTGCCTCCAAGTATTTAAATCCCCTGTGAGGTGGGCGGGGCCAGCATGCACTACACACTGTGGCGACAACACACACGGGGCTGAGAGCCCTGAAAAGAGGTACGAAGCAAACCTTTGACGAAATGAAACCATGACGGAATGAAACGTAAGACAGGCGCGGCTAAACTGGCCGAACACGCCTGCAGATAACCAAGAAGTAGCGGTCTGTCATAACGAGCCGTGTCCGAGGGGGACGCACCGGAGAGGGGACACAGACAGACATCACACTGCGTAAATCCATCTTGTGCACACAGCCCTTCGGTTAATGGAAATACACAATCATTCAACCTCGACCAGCGTTACCCTTAAAAGTAAACACAATCGTAGTCGATATTGGGATGGTGGGTCCAAGGGTGTTTATTTGCAATCACGTCTGTCGTAACCGTTCCGAGCAAATTGGACAATGTTGCAATCACGTCGCTGTCCCGGTCTATACGATTATCATTACGATGACGATTATTATGACAATTATTATTATTATTATTATTATTATTATTATCATTATTATTTTAATGAGCACGGTACTCACAGCATTCCGGAGCACGAGGTGCAGACGAAGCAGCCCACGGTGATGTTGATGTAGGTCACCCCCGGCTGGCTGCACTCGAAGCAGTGTCTGTTGACCCCTGCCTGCGCGAGCTCCCGGACCTTACGGGCGCACACCTCCTGGTTGTCCCGGTGCTTGCGGTTCGACATGGCCGGTTCCCCTCGGAGTGCGTCGTTCCTCTGGCGGGGAGACGCGAGGCTGGCTCTGCCCTTGCCTTTCTTTTTTTGCTCGCTGTCGAGATAGCCAACACCTCCTCGGCTATCTTCGGCCTCTCGTGTTTCACCGTTTTTTACTCCAGTGTGCCTCGCGTCCGCATTATGAAACCGATTATGCGGCTCGCCTTTCACGCTACCCACGAACAGACACGGCAAGAGAGTAGGCCTACATGTGGATTGTGATTCCCCCCCCCCCCCCCCCAGACGTAGGCAGATGGGAGACTACCTGTCTTGTCAAACGGGTCCACGTTGTATAACGTTTCGTATAATTTACCCCATGTTCTGCGTCGCGTTTTGCTGTGTTCTCCTTCTTCTCCGAAACAGGAAAGGTTTAATATTTCTCTCTCGCGCCGCGCGCGCTCTTTAAAACCCCCTCACTTGTTCGCTCTGCGTGCTCGCGCTCACAGTGCGTGCGGCCCCACGCACGCGCGCACACCCCCTTGTCGGCACGGGACGGCGCCGCTCCGCCACCTCCGCTGTCACTGTCTCGGAATCCCCAAAACCCTATAAGTAACGGGACTTGGAAACGCATTATATAACCCATGCAAGCGCTATGTTTTATTGTTTATGACATTCCAGAGGTGCAGAGATTTTTGCTTGACGTTTCCAAAGTTTTAATGATTGATTATTTGTAATCTCCATTGAACCCACTGGATGCGAAATCCAAATGCCTTGTTACGTGTCTGCGGCACAGCGTGCTTCGTTCGTGATGTTCGCTTAGTTAAAAAAAAAAAAAAAAAAAAAGTAGCTTACATCAACCGAACATGTGGAAACAGTTAGTCCAGAGTTACAGAAGAAAAAAACAACAGCCAAGCCCTACAAACACCTTGTCCTTTAGTAACACCATTTGGACAGCAGATGGCGCCATTCCCCGCCTGCTACTTTTACGTCTACGCATGATACTCTACAATCCATGATATGGGGTGCCCTTTTTAAAGCTTTTAGGGGTATATGTATGCATGACTCCGAATAAACGCCTGTTAGGTAGGCCTATTTGTGGCAGCAGAGGAAAGAGAGGGAGAGATATGATCTGAGACCACTGTAATTATAGTCAGAACATAAAACCACAGGATAGCTAAGCCTTGCTTTGGCTATTCATTTTCTGTTGCTTAAGACTGTTTTCACACACACACACACGCGCGCGCGCGCGCGTGTGTTGTGGATGATGCATCTCCAATGCAAAAGAAAGTTGCCAAACAAGAATCCACGCCCAAAAACAGTGTCTCGTTAATAGCGGGTTGGATGTTTACAGGATTACCCATTTCGGAGCCTCCACCTGAAACTGACAAATATTTTTTAGGTGCATGCTTAATGGCCTCCCAAACAAATATGCAGAGAGGTTACAATAAAGTGTAATCCCCATTTAGTAGAGGAAAGTTTTTAGTTTTGTAATATGATTTGGGCACATAGCAGGCAAGACCTTAGATAGCCTAACTGAACGATTCATCTTTCTGAAAATGTTATATATGTATTATTTTTTATATGTCGGGCAAGTAACCCGGAAATGAGATGGAGGATGGACGGTTGAGTGAGAGACTAGAGAGAGAGAGAGAGAGAGAGAGCGGGGAGAAGTTACAGCGCGCGTTACATAGTCTCTGATCCTAGTCCACCCAGGGGGGTCCTTCTTTCTCACTTGAGATGCGGATTGGTTTACGTCCAATGCAACACACCCACCCATGAAGAAGACAGTTGACTCTTTTTTTTCTCCGTGAAACTTCTTTGTAGTTGTTTTTCCTCTTTAGGGGACGAACGCACGACGATGTCCGACCGGAGAGTAAATTATATATTGCGCTTGTAGAAGTGAAGACCTGTCGCATCCACCCACCATAGGGACCTATCTCCATGCGTACGACCCGCCTGCCTGCTAGCGTCCATTTCGGGAAAGTCAAACAGTTGAGCTCTAGGAATATACACTGTGTGCTACTTGGGAGAGTGAAGAGGTTGAGGAGGGAAATATGTATCGCGCTGGACTCTGGTGTGTGGCTGTTAACTGAACGACGACGAGTCATCTGTTGCCACTGGGTGGCGGCTCTCCCTCCATGACCCATAAGGACAATATTGAATGTATTTGTGAAATCCGCCACTTTGAAGAATGACAGTCAAGCTGGACTTTGAAGAGTGCCTCAAAGACTCCCCTCGCTTCAGGTGAGATGCATCACAGGGATCCTTCTTTCACATTTTAAAATAGTCAAACACAAGGCCTGCATAGCTAGATGGTAAATACAACAACAACAAAAATTGGAATCCAATGAAAGCTTGCGATTGAATTAGTGCTTTATTGAGTTAGTGCCATTTTGGTGGGTTAGTAGGCTACCGGTCCTCTTATCTGAGGTTTCCGCTCCAGGGTCAGGCCTCACTTGGCCTCGTAAGGTCACAGGTGACACTGTTGTCATGCTTGGGGCAAATTGAAGGCTATCCTACGACCAGTTATGGTTAAATGTCCGAAATATGAATGAGCTCGACTTAAACGATGGCAGTCACAAGTGCTAAAATGTAAATTCAAGTACAATAACTTGCACTCCATACATACACCAGTTAAGCAGCTGTGGCGACATTTTTCCACGGCTACTTCCGTAGCGAGTAGTTGTAGCCATGGCAACTTCCGGTGGGCAAACATGAATGATCTTTCATTCAGGGCGATGACTTGTATAGGTCAATATTTTGAATTTGGGGCTGTATTATATTTATAGGTCTCACTTGGCACATAAAGGCAGAATGTAACTGCAATGTTCTTCAAGTAACAAACGTTGCTTTAGATGTGGTACCTTATATATAGCCTATATTAATGTCCTGTAACTAGTTGGTATGCGTAATAAGCATTTCCTAGTCCTGTAGTGGGGCTATGATGGACTGGTTCTGGTAGCCAGTCTCTGGTAGGCCTATGGCTTCTGAAAACTGTTGTGTAGAGTAGACTATGTATGTATGTATGTATGTATGTATGTATGTATGTATGTATGTATGTATGTATGTATGTATACGTTTTGTTGCTTAACAAAATGTACTTGGATTACACTAGATTGGATTAGGTTAGATTGCATGCTACTTTTCTGTCTCAAATTCATCTCTCTAAGTCAATCTCTCTCTGTCTTTCTGACTCTCTGTGTGGGTGTGCGAGGCTTCGACAGCGGTGGAAAGTTTTGAGTTGTTCCAGCTGAGTGTGTGCAGTTATGGTGACGTCTCGTTTGAGCCAATGTAGGATGGAGGAAAGGAAAGAGCAAGAGACAGAGAGACAGACTGAGAGAGAGGGAGAGGAATGTGGGGATTAGAAAAGCAAGACCGTGGTTATCAATCTTGAATACCGCATGCCTAAGTAACAGATGATGAAACATAAAAGTAAAATAGGTCCCAAAAAAACAACTAGCACTATTAGTAGTACACACACATACTGCATATAACTGATAGTACACTTCCTCGGACATGGCCACTGTCAAACTGCCACCTTCTGTTGCTAGGTAACAGTGATTAGGAGAAGTAGAAGGCGGGGGGGGGGGTGGGTAAAGGAATTGAGGTGAGATAGACTGAGGTGATCAACACGAGAGACAGGAAGTGTGTGTGTGTGTGTGTGTGTGTGTGTGTGTGTGTGTGTGTGTGTGTGTGTGTGTGTGTGTGTGTGTGTGTGTGTGTGTGTGTGTGTGTGTGTGTGTGTGTGTGTGTGTGTGTGTTACAGAGAACACACATACCCACTACACTACACGCTTAACAAAATGATGAAAAGGAAGTTGTTTTTCTGTTGAGGGCCTCTCTAAACTCCTGACATCCTGATCCTGTGTTCTCTGCTTTTTACTGTGTGTGTGTGTGTGTGTGTGTGTGTGTGTGTGTGTGTGTGTCCTCTCTGTATTGTGTTAGCAGTCCTGTCAGGCTGGGTTATGGAGGCTCCCGCCTGAATGGGACCAGGCATTGAGTGACCTCAGACCTCGACACACACACACACACACACACACACACACACACATCCCTTTTCCCCACACTAGAGACAACCCCAACACAGTCACATAAACAGTTCTCTGTTCTTCGCCTGTGTCTCGTCTCTCTCTCTCTCTCTCTCTCTCTCTCTCTCTCTCTCTCTCTCTCTCTCTCTCTCTCTCTCTCTCTCTCTCTCTCTCTCTCACTCTCTGAGGAAAAGGACAGAGCAGAGGTGACTCACAAGACCACACACACACAAGCTGTACACACGGCAACCAAAACACTGTGTGGGGTTGTGTGTGTGTGTGTGTTGTGTCTGTCCAATATATTTTTGTTCTGCACGATAACAAAAATATTGACATGAAATGCATTAACTCATTGGCTGCCAGCCATCTCATTTTAACAATGAGTTAAGCAGTTGAGATATACACACTTTCATGTACCAGAAAGAAGTATTTTATATTAAAATAAATATGGGCCAAGACCATGACTGTGTGTGTGTGTGTGTGTTTTATTTGCTAATTCCAGATCTGAGATTGAAGTCGTTCAGGGAGATGTGAGTGAACTGGAGACACGTCTAGATAAGGTAATAATCCACACACACACGTATGGGAAGTTTGTACAATAGCGGTTGGAGCACAGATGTGGTACCTTATGACCCAGCAGGTGAAGTGAGAGTTGTTTTCAGTTTCCTCATCCTCATTCTATTGACGGTGTGTGTGCGTGTTCATGCACGTGTGTGTGTGTGATACATTTGGACATGCATCCCCAACAGTCGCCACGTTCGCATATCATTTTATATTAAAGGCCAATGTCAACATTTCACAACCCACTGATGACACAAAAAAAGTTCAGTTATTTAATCAGGAGAGTTTGCACGTAAAACTAATCTCTTCAATCAAAGTTCAAGACAAGTATTGTGTAATCAAATATGACATTGTTCTTTTTTTTGTATATCGCTTCCTATGTATATAGACTTTCATCTTCTTTTCACTATCCAGTTAAAGATTTATCGAAGATGAACCAAAGACTTAGTCAATCTAAAAGTCTTTGGTAAATCTTTGTTTTTTACGAAAGATTAAGTTTCCATTATCCAAAAACACATTATCATTACATTACATTATTAAGATTAAGTTTCCAAAAACACTATCTCTTTGGTTTGCCTCCCAAATTGCTTTGCCACAGAAGAAGAAGTAAGCATCAAGTGTTGTCAGATCCTCAAAAAACTAATCTTCTACCCAAGTGCCTTTTGAGCAAAAAAAGGAAAAAACCCAACCACTCATGGTGTAACTGACAAAGAAAGAATCCCTTTTCCAATGTCCTGCTCCACAGTTGAATGACTTACAACGATGATTGACATACTGTTTAGTGCTTGTATTGTGTTGTGTCTAACACAGCAGTTCTGGGCCCAGTTTCCCGAAAGCGTCGTTAGCCTAAGTGGTTCGTTAAGTTCGTCGTACGACCATCAGACAGTTTTCACACCGTTTCCCGAAAGCATCGTTGCGTAACGACCGTCGTTAAGACGCTCGTAGCTAACGAGAGCTCCAGCTCTCCTCGTAGCGCTACGAGCGTCTTAACACATCCAATACCACTGAGTGTCCAGCTGGTGACGCTAAAGTTACGATAGGCTATATAGCTTAGTCTATGTTATACCATGGTCTGGGTGAATACTCGATTCTGATTGGTTGAAGATAATCTTATCTTTGATGTACACCTAGGAAAGACGTTGACTATGGCTATGAAGATATAAAGTATTATTAATTGATTAAATATTAACAGAAATGAATGGACGACGCGGAGGCGTGAACCGCGGAGGACAGTTCTGTTAATGGACACCTCGAAGGGCATTATCCCGCTTATACAATGGTCACTTACGAAAGAAAGAAATATTTAATCAATTAATAATACTTGAATGTGTTTTAGAGTTAAAATCGTGAGGTGTTTTTTTTTTTTTTTTTTTACAAGTCGAGTGGACTAGTTAATATCTCCCGTATGGCGTTGCCAAGCAACGTGGCCATAGCGTCTTCATAGCGTCAACGTCTTTCGTAGGTGTACTTTTCAACCTACACCCTCCAGCCAATCAGAATCGAGTATTCACCCAGACCATGGTATAATATGTATTTCAGCACCGTGTCAGTGGACAGGTACAAGGCTACGATCGATCGTTAGATCTGTGCACACGCGTTCATGTTAAGAGGAGTTTCGGGAAACGCACGGAAAAAAATAACGATCGTTCGAAAGATGATTCGTAAGAAGGATCGTACGAGTGTGGATCCATCGTTATCGGGAAACTGGGCCCTGGTGCGGTGGTTGTGTGTTATTGTTGTTGTTGTTGTTGTCCAGTTGATTAAGCAATGCCACAGCATGCTGGAGGCCGGCAGGGCCTACTGCCAGACCAGCAAGATCTTTGTCAACGGACTCCGGGAGCTGGGCCGCCACTGCTCCAGTGACAACCTGATGGGGGTGTGTGTGTGTGTGTGTGTGTGTGTGTGTGTGTGTGTGTGTGTGTGTGTGTGTGTGTGTGTGTGTGTGTGTGTGTGTGTGTGTGTGTGTGTGTGTGTGAGAGAGTGTTTGAGTTCACATTATTATTTTTTTTACATGTAGTATATTTTTAATTTAGTCAAATATACCAGAGAGAGAGAGAGAGAGAGAGAGAGAGAGAGAGAGAGAGAGAGAGAGAGAGAGAGAGAGAGAGAGAGAGAGAGAGAGAGAGAGAGAGAGAGAGAGAGAGAGAGAGAGAGAGAGAGAGAGAGAGCGCATTCATAGTTCAAAGCAAAATGTATGTCTTCATGAACCATCAGAACCACTAGACCCGAACAAAAAGTAAAATGTCCAGAACAGTCTACTCTAGTCCAGATGTTCAAACTCCCGGCCCAGAGGTTCTGGGTTCGATCCCCAACGTACCTCTACCTGTAGTCATCCTTGAGCAAGCCTAACCCCTAACCTGCTCCTTAACCTTTTATATGTATTATTCACTGTAAGTCACATCCTATTATATCCATGATGTCAATCTTCTGTGTCTTGTTTTAAAATGGACCCGTGCAGACCTCTATGTGACCACTTATAGTTGGTATCAAAACATACACATAGACACAACATAGAGGGCTCTGGTAATCATTTGCCGTTTCAACTCACCAAGTATTTCTCTATAATAGGAATGCATCGAGAAGTTCTCCTCGAAGCTCCAGGACATCTTGGAGACCCAGGGTGTAAGTCTGGCCTCACATCCAACTTTCTCCTCATTCCAGCCTTCAAGCGGATTAGCCTCATTGTAGCATGTAGCACAGAGGATACAATTGGCAGGAGTAAATTCTGTTTCTCCATGTGTCTCTGGTTCTACCTTACCAACTTACCTTCCAACCTCTTTCTAGCTGCAGCTTTAGTTTTGTATTTGTCATGTGCAGCACGTGTTGCTAAAATTAACCCCCCCTCCCTTTCAGGAAGTGCTTAATGCAACACAGGAGTCGGTCAAGATGAAACTGCAGAGCTTTGTAAAAGAGTAAGTGTGTCTCACGCCATGCAGTCCATTTAGCCTTGAACGTATATTCTAAGTGGCATCGGCTATTCCCTTGCATACGTTTTACGTCTTGCATACGTGGGCTAACCATATTTCTCATTAGGTTAGACCACACCCTTTGTGCTATGATTAATCTGCCATTGCCTTGTTGTTTCTATTCACCCACATTATCTTGCTGACACCAAGGGGAGAGATATTTGATGATGTCATCAAGGCGTTGTGAACTCTGAGTTCATGAGTTGATTTAGCTTTTACACCTATGTCACATATATAGCCTTAGCTCTTTCTAACACTTCTAGCTCCTTCTAACACTTGTTACATTAGCGTATTTCCCACCAAGCAGTTTATTCTTTACTCTCTTGTCAACGTAAAACAGTGTTGTTGCTATTTTTATGGCACCTACACCTTCACGCTAAGCCTTTATTATTGTGGAGAGGGCAGCCCTTGCGTTTCCTGCCTTTGTTTTTAGCAAAATGTCAAGGTTGAGTCACAAGTAAGCCTAACCGGTTGCTCTGTATATCAGCCCCTGCCCTATCGATTCCTTCATTATCAAATGTAAAAACTGAATCAGGGTCCAAAACTAACTTTTTCACTTACCAGCCAGGCTGGCTGGTAAGTGAAATTTTTTACCAGCCAGGCAGATATTTTACCAGCCAACCAAATAAAAATTGCTTTTAAGTGTTGTGAATTGCTATCAGTATTATTTAACATGTCATTTGGGTCTAATATGCGATTCTCAATCAATATTTTAATAGTATATGCACTAATACTAGTAGCAATGTATGTTAAAATATGAATCACTGTTTCTGATTTTAGCTCAACCAGACTGCAACAGCCCTATATAAACATGAATATCTGACCAGTGGTGGACAAAGTATTCAAAGACATGACTTAACTTAAAGCTAACGTTAGCAGGTTTAGGCGGCTGAGACTGAGCGGGAGCGGGAGCGGGAACAACAGCAGCGGCAGCATTATCCTCCGTCTCTTGGTCGTGGCCGCGGGTCTTCGGAGTGTCTGCCTCGGAATCGGCATGCTCTTTTACTTTTCTTTTTGCTTTTTTTGCGGGAGGCTCCACTATATCCGGCCAGCATCTCCACATCCTTGCTTTCTTCTTCGTCTTCTTCTACTACTGAAATGCGTACGACCGTAATGACGGCGCGACGCACTTACGTGACCAAGATCGTCTCTGCCGATAACTCTGCTGGAAAGACACGTTACTCTGTCAGGAAACTAGCAGTTCTACTGCGCGCCAAACAACACCAATGGGTACGCTGAATGGTGACGTCACGCGCTTACGTGCCAAAAGATCGTCTCTGCTGAAAAGACACATTACTCTGTCAGGAAACTAGCAGATACCAGCGTCGTTCTCCTCCAGTAACGAAAAATTAAATTTTCGCCGGTAAAAAAAATAATAACTCGCCAGAGTGGCGAGTGGTCTTAAAAATTTACCAGCCAGAGACAAAATCTACTCGTAATTGGCGAGTGGCGAGTGTTAGTTTTGGACCCTGAACTGAATCAATTGGCCTTTATCACAGAGGTGTAATCGTGGGGACGAAAAAGCTCATCAAGTTAATGATGGGTGTGTAGGCATGCCAGTGCCCTTAATTACTGTCATGAGATACACCTGTGTTCTCCCCTACTATTACATCTCTATGTATTAACAGGGTAAAACAGTTTAAATCAATTATTGTAAAATGTTTTTTAATATAAATCATTCTAGATTTTTAGTTTATTCTTTGTTTTCTATCTACAGTTGTTATTGTGAATCTACGCCACCTTTTCTATTTTAGTTTGAATTGCTTTTATTCATTTAATTGCTTTTTCTCATTAAAGGGACGTGCGCAAGTTCAAGGAGGTGCGCAAGGAGTTTGAGCGCAGCAGCGAGAGCCTGGAGGGAGCGCTGGTGAAGAACGCGCAGGCACCGCGCGGGAAGGCCCACGAGGTGGAGGAGGCTAGCAGTGCGCTGCTTAGCGCACGCAAGTTCTTCCGCTCAGAGGCGCTGGACTACGTGTTGGAGGTGAGGAGAAGAACACCCAGGAAGCTAAAGGGCTTGTACTTCGCGATGTCACATCGCAGTGACCGCCTCCATTTTGGAAGCATAGGAGAATTGGAATATTAGTTATTGTTGGTAGTGATGTTTTTGGGGTAATCTTTTAGTACTTAATCGTGAAATTAAACAATAGTTATTACCGGGGTAATTGTCATTATGGGAAGACGTTGTTTTTGAAACTGCCACAGCGTTTCTCATGTGAGACGTGGCAGAACAGTTTTCATTGGCCTAGGTTACGGTATATAGAGAGGTGCAGGAATGAGTCCTAAAACCCGGAAGTTCGTTAGCATGTTGGCGCTTCCGGTTCCCTCGTCTCGAAGTCAATGGGTTTTTTGAATGGGTTTTTGGTTAGATGGCTGAAATAAGGTCTGTGGTTTTGCACAAGCTTAAGAGATTTACACGTTTTGTTTTACGACATAAGATACGTCGGTAAATACCCCACTCGTGAATTTTGCAGCTTTTACGTGTCTTAAAAAAATTCTGGCGATTGCATATATGCTTCAAAAATCAAAAAAGTAGTTTCATTGGTGAAGATTATCTTGCTTAGCAAAACGTGTGAGTATCATAAACTTTTGTTTGCCACAGAGCTTATTTTCTGCAATAATGCAAAATCCAATGGGAAAAACCCATTGGCTTTTTGTCGAGGGAATCCAGGGCGATGCTAACTTCCGAGTTGGCCTACAAAAATACGTCATTCCTGCACCACTCTATTTACATAACCTTTAGAATTTAGAATTTTACAGTACTACAACTCTCTTGAGTCCTCTCAATATGGCGCAGTATTGCCAACAAAAAAATCCCATGATGCATTCTGATGTAAAAGCCCTATAGCGCAAAATGCTAATAATACACGATGACATTTTTACACTGAGTGTTTCCACTAGAATATTCCCCTAGTATGCATTATGAAACTTTATTTTACGAACCATGTGTTCTGTTTCATATAGCTACTCTGCATTGTCTTGAGAAACTTAATTGTGCTGCATTTTTTCTGTAGTTCTGCCAATTATGTTATGTTATTATTTTATGCTTTGATGGTTCTCAGCCTCAATTGTAAGTCACTTTGGATACAAGTTGGTAAAGGAACAAAAATAGAAATAGAGAAAACTAATCCTGGTTTACCATTGGGATTTTGGACGTTACTGTCTGTCTGTAATGGATATCAGTGTTGTTTTTTAGCCCAGTGGCTAAAAACCAACCAGGGGTCACAAGCTATAGCTAAAGGTCGCAAGCTATCTTCTTAATCAGCACAGTCTCCTTTGTGTTTCAGATCAACGTCATTGAGGCCAAGAAGAAGACAGACATTCTCTTGGTGGTAAGGGTCAATTTAAAACACAGTCAATTATCATCTGGATGTCTTCACACTTTTCTGTTAGCGCTTGATAGCAGCCTTTTGGACTTTAATACTGAAATTACACATTTATGGAATGTTTTTTTTTAAACTAATGATTAAAGTGATATAAATATAATAAATAAGTATTTAATACATTCTGCTTTGGTTTTCCCTGTCAGATGTTGTCACTGATTGAGGCTCAGGCGCAGTTTTTCCAATATGGCCACCATTCTCTATCAGAACTTGAGGAATTTCGACACTCCCTCAATGAAGAGGTGAGTAGCTAACCTCTAACAGTCTTGCAATAATATATAATATAATATAAATAATATAAAAAACTGTATTTGTCCCACACTGGACGTTTGAAGCATTAGCGGATGAACGCATCAGGGGAACGCAAGTGGAAGCTAGATAACCGGATCAGATAAACATGACAAGCATGTTTACCGCCCAAAGCATAGAGAGAGCCAATGTTGCCTCATATTGGTAGTGCCACACAAAGAAGAACTAGAATAGAATAAAGTGTGACTGTATTTTCAAATAGAACTCGAGTCTATTTTGGATGCGAAAATGCAACAAATTTTTTTTTGCGTCCGTCCCCACACAGCTGTTTTGGTCTTAAAGCAAACCGTGGTGGTGGTGGTGGGGGAGGGGGGGGTTGCACTCTGGGTTCCATGCCGGGACATACGTATGGCTAGCCAGCTGACCACGTCCACCCCCCTGGTCTACAGTGGTGGCACCACCTCCCTGGTGTTCACGGGGAAAGTGAGAATCACAAGTTTGACAACACCCGTTTCACCCTGACAGGAAGCAAGTGAGGCCATACAGGAAACAGGAAATGTGTGTGTGTGTGTGTGTGTGTGTGTGTGTGTGTGTGTGTGTGTGTGTGTGTGTGTGTGTGTGTGTGTGTGTGTGTGTGTGCGTGCGCGTGCCTCCGTCTGATAACAAATAGAAGGGAATACCACGTGGCATGGGATGCCATGGGTCCCATATGGCACTCTCTCTCTCTCTCTCTCTCTCTCTCTCTCTCTCTCTCTCCCTCTCCCTCTCCATGCTCTGTGGCATGTGATTATGCAAGTTTCCTGTTTTTCCCAAGCAGGTAGACAGGAACAGAAACATACACAAAGAAAAAACCCTCTGGGGAACAAAGACAAACTGGAAGATATGATATAGAAATGTATATTTAAATTCATCATGACAAGTACAATGAATTGTAAAATAACAAGGTCACTTACATCTTCTGACATACTTTCCTAGTATTTAGTTATCTCCCTGCGCCTTGTCCCACAGCACACCCAGTTAGTGTTAAACTCTGCCCGGGAGAAGAGGGACATGGAACAAAGACACGCCGCCATTAAGAAAAAGGTAATAAGACACATACTGTAAATATTCTCCAGATAAACATTATATAATATATAACGACAGTAACCAGGCAGTTTTTAGGACCTCTCTTTTAAAAAATTGCCCCATTGGTAACATTATCTCCCATGAACAATATTGAGTATATTTACACAGCGCTATTACAGTGTAAAAGGCATTCAGTTTATTTTCGTATAAACATGTGAAATACAAATGTATACACACACACACAAACACACACACATGTATATTTATATTTATTCTAACTATGACTGCACTAAGCATGTACACTACATGCTCATACACATTTAATAGCCTCTAGCCCTCTTCACAGCCTACATAATTTATAGATGGCAAAATAAATGATTCTGATCACAGCATGGTGGCGACGATCAATTAACGTATATTCAAATATTTTGGTTTTGTTGTGAACCAAATCATAGCATCTTCTAGGGCCCGATCGATATACTGTATCTGTTATGTGATTATTTCTTCGTGTCAAAAGTGTGTGTTCGAAATTCTCATCGGTCAGGCCATAGTTGGTACTCCCAATGACCTGCGGCCTGGTGCCTGTGTCTTGTTTTGTGGCCGTAGGACATGTCCTACGATGACTCCATCATGGACTTCAACGCCGAGGCAGCAAACGGCATCGTGATGGAGGGCTACCTCTACAAGAGGGCCAGCAATGCCTTCAAGACCTGGAGCAGGTGCTTGCCGACGCTTTCTCCATATGCTTTTTCAATGGTGTTTTTCCATGGTGGTTTCCTCAAACTCGACTTTATGTTGACAGTACTATTATTGTTTTTTTCCAAAAGTATGATTTTTGAATGAGATATTTTATTTCTTTCACATTTGAGTTACTTTTTTGCTCAGTCAAAAGATTTGTGTGGTCCTTTATATTTTGAGAAAACAGGTGTTCCCATGACGTTGAGTGTGGGCACTGACATGCCTACATACCCATAATTAATGGTTGATGAGCTACACCTGTTACTGTTACTGCTATTACAGCTCTGTGATAAAGGCCTATTGACCTTTCGCAAAAGCCCTGCCCACCTTAGTTACTGTTGCTACGCCCGTCATGCTGTGCTTCTTTGTAAACCGTAACTACTGTAAACAGCCAAGCATGGAGAGGAAAAGTGGCATTACCGGTTGGTGTCAGTGATTCTTTTTGGTGTAAAACTGCCGCAAAATCCTCCAGATCGAGGCAAAAGGGATTGCAATATGCAGTGGAGGGATATATTCAGAATATTCAAATCAACAAGGAAGGAGAGACAACAATAACTGAAGCAAAAGCATACAGATCTCAATCAAAGAATGAGAAATGTTGATATAGCTATTATTATTATTATTTTTTATTATCAGTCAACATCATCCTATCAACTTCAGCAGAAAGTCCCTTGGTAAAGTGAAGCCTACGAGTGCCCCCGACATAACAAGTTAATATCAGAGGTAGCTATCTAGCTAGTAGTATTAATGGTCACGTTAGCACAAATAACTAAATAATGTCAACATTAGATAACATTGTTGTCCAAGGAATAATTATGTATAAATGTTGACAAAAGCATTGAACAACCCAAGGGAAGTCACTGTAATTAGCTGATTTCAATTGTTAATATTTGAGGTATTGAGCTGGGAATGGGGCCTCCCACACATTTGTATCCACTGCCAGCATCTTTCCACTTGGGTTTTGGGCTTTGGAAAGGGGAAAAAAAATTACTCCCACTTCTAAACTTTTGGGGAACCTGCTGTCGGATTTGCACCGTTTCACCATTTCACCATAACGACTAAGGTAGGATTGGACAAAGACTGTTTGGAGG
Organism: Merluccius polli; assembly: GCA_030340625.1. Taxonomy (NCBI): domain Eukaryota; kingdom Metazoa; phylum Chordata; class Actinopteri; order Gadiformes; family Merlucciidae; genus Merluccius; species Merluccius polli. The sequence goes on from JAOPHQ010004554.1 coordinate 149,665, forward strand.
AGAGATTTCGTGAAAACTCAATGAAGTCAGAGACAGCAGTTGCAATACCTCGTGTCCAAGATTGTGCTGTCCATACAATTTTAGGGTTTGATTGCTCTTAAATGTTTTCTTTTTTTCTTTATAGTAACCAGTATTTGTATTTAGGGAATTTACCCATGAATATGACATGAATGAAATTGTCATGTGTCTTCTGTATTTGTTTACTTTTATAACCCAATCTAGACGCTGGTTTTCAATTCAGAAAAATCAACTAGTGTATCAGAAGAAATTCAAGGTAAGCGTTTAAAAGCTGCCTTGTTTGATTCCAAATTCAGCTGTACACAGCTCAGCAACCTGGTGTGTGTGTGTGTGTGTGTGTGTGTGTGTGTGTGTGTGTGTGTGTGTGTGTGTGTGTGTGTGTGTGTGTGTGTGTGTGTGTGTGTGTGTGTGTGTGTGTGTGTGTGTGTGTGTGTGTGTGTGTGTGTGTGCTCTCCTGCTCAGGACCAGCCCACGGTGGTGGTGGAGGACCTGCGTCTGTGCACGGTAAAGCCCAGTGGGGACAACGAGAGACGCTTTTGCTTTGAAGTGGTCTCCCCCTCCAAGTGAGTGTGTGTGTGTGGGCAGGCAGCAGGCCATGCCTATGAATCATAGAGTTGTGTTGACACAAGTGGCTCGTCAAACCGGTCTGGGGCGTATAAAAATGGCATGTAGAGTTTACTACGTGTGTGTGTGTGTGTGTTTTACTATGCACTTTGGTATGTTTTATTGCATATGCATGCATAAGGGAATATCGATATGTGAATGTGTAAATACATCTGAATTGTATTAACTGGTGTGTGTGTGTGTGTGTGTGTGTGTGTGTGTGTGTGTGTGTGTGTGTGTGTGTGTGTGTGTGTGTGTGTGTGTGTGTGTGTGTGTGTGTGTGTGTGTGTGTGTGTGTGTAGGAGCTGTCTGATGCAGGCTGACACGGAAAGGCAGCAGCAGGCGTGGATGAGTGCCGTGCAGAACAGCATCGCTTCAGCCTTCCAGGAACGTAGAGAGGACACACACAGCCCTGTGAGCACACACACACACACAGCTCCAAGCACACACACGCACACTGATATATGCTTACACTTATTTCATAATCGTGTGTTTATCTACGTGTGTGTGTGTGTGTGTGTGTGTGTTTCCAGAGGGAGCGCTGCAACTCAACGTCATCAGGGGGCGGGGGGGGGCGGAGGGGGTGTGCCTGGGGAGCAGGGGGAGGGCTCAGGGAGGCGGGAGGCACTGGATGAGGTGCAGGCCATTGCGGGGAACCAGCAGTGCTGTGACTGTGGGGAGGCGGGGCCCGACTGGGCCTCCATCAACCTGGGAATCACCCTCTGTATCGTCTGCTCCGGCATACACCGGTACGCACACACACACACACACACACACACACACACACACACACACACACACACACACACACACACACACACACACACACACCGTACGCACACGCATATACGCACACACACATGCTTCTTCACACGTTGATACACAAATACTCTGGTACCAGAGGTTTTATCAACATCGTTATTGGGCTTTGTAAAGAAACTTCTGACACTCAACTGCCGTGACATTTTTCTTCTTTTCTACTTTTCTTCTTCGACAAGAGCCAATTAATATGCTCATCGCCACCAAGTGGTCAGGGTTGTGAATTGCAATCTGTCAAATGATGGCCCTCAGATTTTTCCGTCACCGTTGTAAAAAAACGGTCAATGACGGAAAATATTCGGTTAACGTGACCCCTGACCGGTACACATGCATATATATACACACACTACATGCTTCTTCACTTGTTGATACACACATACACTGGTACGCACACATATACACGCGCGCACACACACACACACGCGCGCACTTCTTCACACTTTGATACACACATACACCGATAGGCACGCATATACACACACACACACACATATTCACATGTTGATACACGCATACACGGGCAAACACACGCTTCACACTTTGATACACACACACACTCACACACACAACACACACTGCTTCATTGAGACACACACACACGGCGCTTCATCGAGACTCACACAGACACACACACGTAAACACAACAACACTCACAGAGGATTTTTAAACAACAAAAAAACTACACCCCTACACACTGACACACTCTCACATTTGCTTGTTATGCACCAAAACAACCTAAAAGCCCTTTTCCATATTTGAGGTGAGGTTTATTCCCACTGTCCTGCTGTCCTAACAGGAGCCTGGGCGTCCACTTCTCTAAAGTGCGCTCCCTCACTCTGGACTCCTGGGAGCCCGAGCTCATTAAGGTGAATTCAAATGCTGCGTTTACGTTTACGCCATTGAGTTTATCAGTGTTGTCATTTGTGTAAGAAGCTCTGTAATAGTCAGTCAGCCTTTCTGACCTTTATTTCCAGCAGCATCATTGCATTACTGGGAGGGTTTAAGGGAAGGTTACATGCTGCTGTTGATGTAGTGTACTTCTTGTATGCATTTAACATGAAAACAATAAACGTACTGTAAAAAAAGCCTCACCTGTAAGTCGCGTTGGATAAAAAAATAATACCCGATGTATGTAATGTAAACGTGTCTCTCCCCCACCCTTGCTCCATACAGCTGATGTGTGAGCTGGGGAATGCCGCCATCAACCGGATCTACGAGGCGCGCATCCAGGAGATCACCATCAAAAAGCCCCAGCCCTCCAGCCCCAGGTGTGCAGCCAATTACACGGCACCTCATTTGCATACATCAGCATCAGTGTCCTTTGTCAGCACTTTATACAAGTGCTATTCAAATGAAGTTGTTGGATGATGTGATGGTGAACTATGGTGGAGTAATTGGCCTTTATCACAAAGGTGTAATCATAGGGGGAAGGGTCCAAAATGAACACCTGCCAACACTTGGCCACCAGCCAATCAATGGCGGATAGATTTGACCATTTGGCAGGTGAAAAAAAATGCAGGGATACATATTAAAACAATTGACCCTTTTCACAGATCGTCATTAGCAGGGTAAAGTAAATTCTTGTTCCTGAAATGCCAACATTAGGTGGGTTTTATTTCTGTCTGTGGCAGCAGCAGCATGGACAGTGTATACCGGATTGGTTGTGTCTATACTGGTGCCACATGTAAATGGACCGGACCCATAATTAATGTGATGAGCTACACCTGTGTTTTTCCTACTGTGGAAAGGGTCAATTGCTTAGCTGGTTGATTTTTCCACTCTAGGGGGTGAAAACAGGTGTAGCTTATCAAGGTAATTAGGCGTCTGTAGGCATGCCAGTGCCCATAATTAATGTGATGAGCTACACCTGTGTTTACCCCTACTACTACACCACTATGATAAAGGCATATTTAAAATTATATTTTATATTTAAAAGCAAAGGTTTTCTTGTCTATATACTTAGTTATCCTCCTCCTCCTCAGTCAACATAAAATATAATATATTTTTGCACTACTTCATCGTCACATTTTTCCACCTTGAGAAGATAACGACTAACGTATCTTGATGTTTGACGCCTCCTCCACCCCCTCCCTTGTTCTGCTCTCCGTTGTTAAGCAGAAAGGAAGTGGACGTAATGCGTGTTGAATGTTGCCGTGGCAACCCCCCAAAAATGTCTGTGAAGTTGCGGTGCAGCTGCATTGTTTCCGCTGCAAGTCGCTGGAGCACCTCTCTATCTTGTCTCACTTTGTTCGGTCATGCTTGTAGTCGCTTCTTCAGAATCAAAGCCACTGAACATTGGTTATTTGTTTATACTTATCTTTAATTTCCACAATTTAAAAAATACATTTTCCTTTTCACCATCAAAATCAAAACAAAGTTTTGATTTATGCTATGAGTATTTTTTTGGATATTGGATATTGGAGTAGTCAGAGACTGGATATTGGAGTAGTCAGAGACTGGATATTGGAGTAGTCAGAGACTGGATATTGGAGTAGTCAGAGATATTTTGAGAGATTTGCTCTTTTCCAAAATCCAACTGCTTTAGTTTGATAAGTTGCTAAAAGGTAAAAGCTAACATAGCTTAGCGTGAGCTTCGTTAGGTTCTTAAAGTGGTGAGAACTAGTCAAGTGTTACTATCCCTCTACTAAGGAAAAAAACTCAGCAGCATTTGCATATTGCGCTTGCGTGATAGGTTCAATATTTTAATGATGTCACATACTGTACTCCTATAATGTCACCAATCAGGTTTCGGCGAGACGAATCTCAATGGGGCTCTACTTCGTCTGTGGATGTGTGACACATGTCAAAACAACAACAAATGACAACAAACAAAAAATACATTAGAAAAATGCAGGATTTTTTTAAAGGAGAACCAAACCCCCAGCCCCAACCACACTTGTTACATTGGTTTGCCTCCCTCTATATGTTAAGCACATGCTATTGCATGCATAACCTGGTATGGGCTCTGTTCGGAATTGCATACTAATGTACTATTCATACTAAGTATGACGTCAAATTGAGTATGTAGTGCATTCACACGCATAGTATGTGGATTTTGTGTACGCAAGAAATGCCCGGATGTATACTAGATAGCAAGAATTTCTGCGTATGCGGCGTGAGCTTACTGGACATACTCGACTGCCCCACAATGCATTGCGAGACGTCACCTCACATCTCCGAAAACGTCAAATTACAACAGCTTTTAGCCTCCGCTATAGCTGCCAGTCAGTACCGCGGGAAGTAGGGGTGCTGGGGGTGCTGCAGCACCCCCTGCTGGTGGCGCTGCTGCACCCCAAAAATGTATTTACCCAAAAATAAATACATGAAATAAAGTGAAAAAAAAGAAAATGCTAAAAGTTAACTGGAAACACTAATAACTATAAATTGTCGCGGTCTGGCTTAATATTCATTATACAATTTTGTCATGCTAGTCACATGACCATACGTAGTGTCAAGTGTCACGTACGGTCACTGTAAGTGACAACACGTATCGTCACTGTAAGTGACAATACGTGACCATACGTGACACTTGACACTGCAAGTTGTAGTCCAGCTAACTGACCACCGTTAAAAAATGACGCAAAAAAGGATTTCAGACTTTTTTGGGAAGCCTCAACAAAATAAAAAGAGATGCATCAGAGAGTTGGAAGAGGCAGACTCGCAGCCCAGTCTGATCACCCCTGAAACGACCAAAACAGCACTCCCAGACTGTGATGACCGGGACCGGCAGTGTGTTGACAGGAGCTGTGTGCCTTTAATTCAAACTACGCGCTTGTATATATTTTTTTATCAATGTAGCGAGTTGCGAGTTAAGTGCAGCGCAGACTGAGCATTTTTTTTCTCAGCACCCCCTGCTGAGAATATGTTCCCGCGGCTATGCTGCCAGTTGGTGCGAATTGCATTCTGTGATACTGCTGTATACCTCAGTGTGGTCTGCTGGTAATTGAATACTTAATTGCTCAGTAGTAGGCAGTATGTAGGCAGCACTGGCGTAACTATCGACGGTGCAACCGGTGCATTGCACCGGGGCCCCCCCACCCCCCCCCCCCCCCCCCCCCGGCAACTATCGCGCAGCATGCCCACCCCCCCGTCAACCACCGCGGGGGCCCTAAAATATTTTCTGCACCGGGGCCAGTGGTAGGCAGTATTCAGTATATACTCATTGAGTATGTAGGAGGCAGTACGTTAGTATGCGGTTCCGAACACAGCTGTGGTGACCCGGTCACCTGCTGATTAAGTGACACACCGGTCCTCCGCTTATTGAAACTAAATTGAGGGGGCGTTTACAACTGGCAGCCCTGCAGTCCCAAAATGAACAAAAATAGTGACAGCATTTTACCTTTACTGTGTGTGTGTGTGTGTGTGTGTGTGTTTTATCCAGGGGGGACAAGGAGTCGTGGATCCGTTCCAAGTATGTGGAGAAGAAGTTCATCCAGAAGCTTCCGGAGGCGGGCGGCAGCAGCAATCTCCTACTGCGGCGCTCCAGCGGCCGCCGGACCCGCGCCGCCACCCAGGACCGCACCACCGCCCCCCTGCGGCCCCCACTCAAACCCAAGCCCAGCCGCGCCACTTTGCCCCGACTCCCAGGTTAGGACCCCCCCCCCCCCCCCCCCTGGAAGGGTGTTTGTGGAAGAGAGGAGGAACTGGGTGGATTGTGTGTGTGTGTGTGTGTGTGTGTGTGTGTGTGTGTGTGTGTGTGTGTGTGTGTGTGTGTGTGTGTGTGTGTGTGTGTGTGTGTGTGTGTGTCTGATTGATTGCTTCATGTCTTCATGCTGATTTGCACAAAACAGCAGGCGCATGTGTGTGCCCCACATGTGACCTCTCTCTCTTTGTGTGTGTGTGTGTGTGTGTGTCTCTGTGTCTGTGTGTGTTTCCTACTTCTTTAGGACAAAGCAACAATGACTTTGCCCAAAAAAACAATACAGGCTTGCACAAAGGTGAGACCACACGCACACACACACACTAGATTTGAAATGTAATGATTGTCACACTATACAAAGCCCAGAGTTTAAAATGAAATGTGCATTTATAAGGCAATGCAACTGCCTTGGAAACCAAGGAGAACCCAAGCATGCACCAATGTCAACTAGCATATCAATTACAGCTTCTTCAACATATAAATAGGATCATATTAAGCATTAACACTAAATGTGTGAGTGTCTTTGTGTATGTACCCACATGTGCCAAGCAAGCTTCCTCTCTACTGTCTCAACCCTCTCTCTACCAGTCTTATCTCTCCATCAGTCCACAGTCAAAGTGGTTTATTATCAAGTGTGTGCAGTAGAACTTGACAAATAAACTCCTCCAAGTACTATAAAAACACACAAAGGTCATCATAAAAAAACATAGGTATAACATAAAATATATAAACTAGGACAAAACCTAGTATGTGGCTGGACCATGAATCCGTCCTTAGTACTCAATAGATTCAGAATGAATGGCAGTTAGAACAGAGTATAGAACAATAGAACAGAGTGCTTGTAAATGCTCTCTGACGATGTAAAGGTATGTGTCCACAGGATCCGTAATTTCCACACCTCCCATTCATTGTGTATGTGAGCAGCCCTGCAATGCATTCTGGTAGCGTGGTGTTGAGTTTTGAGAGATTGGGCGTCGCGTTGAAGGCTCCTCATTTGCATGAACTTGAGTTCTCTTGTACTTTATGCAAATCTGGGGCATCCGGCGGTATTCACTTCCTCTGGAAACTCCCCAAAAACTTTTGAACTAACAGTTGTTGATCTAAAATGACTTCAGCAACTGCATGTCTTATGTCTCGCCTAAAATGTTTTTAGAAACACATTTTAGTGTACTATTTAGCTGTTCAAATAAATAAAATTGGTCCGGTTTTAAATCCGAAAGCAGAGAGCCCACAACTGAAAGCGTTCGTCCAATCAGGTGCAGCCAGGAAGTGTTTGCCTGTGGGAGAGCGCCTCATCATCTATCGTCGCCCAATGGGGAAACAACTACAACCACATCATCACTCACTCTGACCAATCATGCAACTCTATCACTCAGTCAGTCACTCAGTCAGTGACAGAGCATTGCAGATAAAACTTCTCAACATCTCTTCTCCACCCGTTTCCTCCTCCCTCAGTTCCTCCTCCCTCCCTTCCACCTCCTCCCTTACTTCCTCCTCCTCTGCCAGCAGGTGAGGAAGGCCAGGAGGAGGAGCGGGAGGAAGAAGACCTGAGCACCTTGCACCCGGGGGCGCTGCTGTACCGCTCGGCGGGCCAGCCCAACTTCCTGGTGATGGCGGACGCCCTGGCGCACGGCGCTGACGTCAACTGGCTGAACGCAGCCAGCCACTCCCGCAGCCCCCTGCTTCAGGCCGTGACCTGCGGTGAGGTGGGGGGGGGGGGGTCTGTGTGTGTGTGCGTGTGTGCGTGCATGCGTGAGTGAGTGAGTGAGTGAATTTGAACGTGTGTGACTGAATATGAATGTGTTGTTAAGTGTAAATCTCCACTGCCCCCAAGCTCACCAGCCCTGTCTGTGTCCCAGAACTCCCTGGCGGCATGTGAGTTCCTGCTGCAGAACGGAGCAAGCGTCAACCAGGCCGACACCCACGGCAGAGGACCCCTGCACCACGCCACTGTGCTGGGCCACACCGGGTAACACACATATGCACATGCACACGCATGTACATGCATACATACATACATACATACATACATACGTGTACACACTATTGTACGCGTGTGCGTATATATATATATATATATATATATATATATATATATATATATATACACACACACACACACGCGTACAAACACACTGTTGTATATCCACAAATACAAATACACACATCGTACACACTCGACAGACTGGCTTCCCAAGGTCAAGGTGAGCACACACTTACCCCCAGTAAGTCAAACAATAATTTACCTTGAAGCTAGAACAACAGTTTGACTAGGAGTACTTTGCAGTACAATACACCATCGATTTGATTATTTATATATATATATAACTTTTCATTCTAAATATGTTTATTATTGAAATCACAGTTTCATAGCTCAGTATTGCTTGAGGGGAATATATTTTATTGTAAGCATGGCCGTATTTAGACTTCATGGTGCCCTCCCCACCCCCACCCCCACAGCACATAAACCAGACCTATCCACAGGGGTGTATTGGTCCTTAGAAAAGTAGAAATACTTTCTTACTGTGCTCAAGTATTATTCCTGAGTATCTGTACTCTACTTGATTCTTTTTTTTTATACATGATACTTTTTGCTTACTACTACTCCACTATATTTCCCATACATTGATGTAGCCTATGTAAGGAATAATGCACTGGGAGCATGTGAGTTATGATAACTACAGGGGATGCTACCGGTAACTTACTTGCTCCCAGTGCATTATCCTGCTCATATCACGGCTAACTTGCCGAAGTCATATACATAATGCATGTAAATTATGTTTAATATGAAAGTATGCAATTAGAAATCATAACTTAATAGAGTGCAGAACCAGTGTTTTATCATTTGTTGGCCTTAATGAAATATAACTAATCTCAACAGGTATATTATTCGTCTAAAAATCCTAAGAAAGTTTATACTTAAGTTATATAATATATATAGGCTTAAATCTGCTATTATCTGCACAGAAAATGAGAACAGGTGCACATGTACAACACAAATCAAGCTTTATTTAGCTTTTATTCAAACAAACTCACCAAACTCACTCAAACAAGACTAGGTCAAACCTAGTATGCGGCTGAACCGTGAATCCGTCCTTAGCGGTCGATAGATTCAGAATCAATGGCAGTCAATAAACAGAGCACTTATAAACGCTCTCTGAGGATGTAAGAGAGGACTGTCCGTGCCTATTAATTTTGAACAACCACGTCATCACTCACTCCGACCAATTGTGTAACTATCACTCACTCAGTGACACAGTGACACAGCGCTGCGGATATAGGGCTGGCCTGCCAGTCCAGCCAACAAGTCAGAAGCCTGCTAAGTAGCCCACGTCTTTCAACCAGTAGATGGCGACATTGATAACACTTTAACAACGCATAGTATAGTTATCAATCTTCATTGCAATTATAGCACACCAAAAAATGAAATTTGACATTACAAAAAGCAATCCCAACATTAACAATATCACAGTTATCATTAAATCAACTAAAAAAGAGAGAACAAAAATTGGTTGCTTGGTTCCCCCGGCAGCATTTATTTTCTACAGTTAACATTGATTTTTCTTTTAGGTGGGTGATGGGCTGTAATCATTATATTATTATTTTTTAAATTAAAAATCTTGGTGGCAGTTTTTTTTTGTACACTCACACAAATGCAAAGAACGACCTTTGACCCCTGCGTGTTGTCCTGACAGGCTGGTGTGTCTGTTCCTGAAGAGAGGCGCCGACTACAACGCCAAGGACAAGTATCAGAAAGACCCCATCGGCATCGCCGTGGAAAACGCCAACGCCGACATTGTCACCCTGTGAGTCTGAGAGAGAGTATATGTGTGTGTGTGTCTGTGTATGTGTGTGTGTGTGTGTCTGTACCTGTGTGTGTGGCGTGTGTAGTGCTGTGTGCTTCTGTGTTTGTGTGTGTGTGTGCCTGTGTGTGCACATGTGTGACATATTGACGTATCTGAATGTATACGATAAACTGTTCTGATCCATTAAAAGAGCAGGAAAAAAGAGCTCTAACCTAGTCTCATACTTCTGCCCCCCCCCCCCCCCCCCCCAGGCTGCGCATTGCCAAGATGAACAAGGAGATGCGGGAGATGGAAGGAGCATTCGGCCAATCAGGTCACTCCAGGGAACAGGGCTGGGTGGGCTCGGGGGGCGGGGCGGGACACGGCCCGGGGCAAACCAGGCGGCACCTGCAGGCCCTGAAGAACCATATCAGCGGCTGGGCTCTAGGGGGCGCCGATTGAACTGAATTCGGAGTCGAGTCCACTATAGATAGGCCCTTTTTTTTGTATCACGCGTGTGGCCTCAAAGGGCCGTCATGGCCCCCACAGTCTCAGTTCTCAGAGTTGAAAGTGGGAGAGTGCAATGTGGTTGTGCAGGGAGCGGACAAGAATGCCGTGCCAATGTGACTCGTAGCAAACTTAAAGTGGCATTGTTTTAAATGTTGGGGAGAGCTACTACGAAGCTAGCCATTAGCGTCAATGTGTAAGATATTGGGGGCTGTCCGAATGCTCGAATGAATGTACGGTCATATTCTGTTTGGGGTATTTTATTTATTTATATTTTTTCTCTGCAACATTTGTGAGAGAATCAGCAGGGCTTTTTGTTCCAAGAGACGCTCATATCTTTGTAAGATAGGAGCATGTAAACAAAGTTTGGTCGAAGCCATTAAAGAGAGGGAAAGAGAGAAAGGGTACATTGTATCACATCCGAGACCCCATATTTAATATTTGCACAGAAAGAATAGACGTGTCAGACAAAACCAGGAAGGTTTTTTTTGTTGTCGAGTGAGATCCTAATGGCTTTTTAAGGGTGCTTTTTTGTTTTATTACTTGTCTTAATGAATTTAAGTCTTCATCACATGGTCTCAGTCAGTCCTCAATAGCGATGATGATGATGATGATGATGATGATGATGATGATGATGATGATGATCACGACGGGAGCAGTCTTATTTGTTTTTAAACCGCTTCTCTAGAAATCATGGATCAGGGGTGTTCATACTTGATTGATTGGACCTATTACCAGTTGATCCATTTTTTTTTACCATGTCATGCTGATTGCTGCCTCTTTGCTTTTTGTATGTTCTTTTACAAAGCAGAAGGACTTCCTGTTTGTGAGCATTAGGTTTTATTTTTTTGTACAGTATTGTATATAGGAAATAGGAACCTCTCTTGCACTGCTCTACATCCATTCCTCCTTTGTGGCCCTGTATCGAATCGCAGGGCCTCTGCCTTGTGTGTGTGTTTGTGCGTGCATGCGTGCGTGTCTTGAATAAACAGCGGTGCCGAACTCTGAAGGTGCCCTACTTGGATAAAGTATTTCTTTCGTTGGGAAAACAATGAGAATGTGAATGCTTTTGTTTTGCTTAAGAAGAACACGTACACTACTGCTGGTCAGTGGACCATGTTGCTGTGCTTTTTAATTGTGTGTGTGTGTGTGTGTGTGTGCTGTGTCTGTGTCTGTGTGTCTGTCCGTGTCCGTCCTTGCACCGGTTGTACCTTTGCCCCACTGTCCGCTGAGATGTCCAACTGGTCTCAAGCGCTTGTGCATTGCGCCCCCTGCTGTACCCAAAGAGGTAATGTTGCATGTGCATGTTAACGTTTTATGCATTTCGCGTGTGCATTTGTGTCGTTTTATTTGTGTCTTTGTTTTGTTTGTGTTGTGTTGCTTTTCTGCTACAGTGCTGCAAATCGTTATTAATGTCAGGATTATGAATAGGGTTAGGGAATTAGTAATTAGAATTACATGCACGTCAGGGTCGATGGCATGCTTTTTGAGAAGTTTGATTTTACTCATGAGCGTCCCCTTCCATCGCTTCACTAGCACAGGCGCCTGTAATGATCATTTAAGACATTTTTTTTGTCACTGGTCTAATGCATTCGCCCTGACTCCTGTGTTTGCACATTGCGGTTACATGGCCAGAGGTCAGTAATGCTATTGCCTGACCAGACTGACAGCAGGATCACATATCAACACGGGCCGCACACCGCTTCTGATTTTGAATCAGATACCATGATGCGATGATGTGTGCTGTCCACACCGCTTCAGACAAAACGTATCGGATTTGGGCCACTTAAGAGAGGCTGCACTGTGAACACGGTGACCTTCACTAGAATCTTTGTTTTTTTGTTTTTGAAACTTGCGAGAGAGCTCACACTCAACCCCTCTCCTCCCCTGTGGTCTGCAGGTGACGAGACGTACCACGACATCTTCCGAGACTTCTCACACATGGCGTCCAACAACCCGGAGAAACTGAAGCGACGCAGCACCGACCCCAGGCCCTAACCCCCACACACACACACACACACACACACACACACACACACACACACACACACACACACACACACACACACACAGTTTGGCATCCGGCCACATGTTAAATCGTAGGTCAGCTGTTGACTCCACAGAAGAATGAAGAGATGTCCCAGCACAGTGGACTCTTTTGTGTTGACTTGTCAAACAGGAAGACTAATGTTTCACCAGTTAACGGAAAGAAAGAAAAAAGATGCCGGGCTTCCAGGAGAAACGGCTTCAGAGGGAAAGGCAGCATGAGCTATTTATGACATGTCTGGAATAACTTGCCAAGCTACAGCCGGGATCTCGCCTAATGAACCCCCCCTCCCCCGGAAATACCTTCTAACAATGTCTTTGGGTTTATTTGTTGTTTATTATTTTTTCATAGATTTGAATTTTTTTTTTTTTTTTTTTTTACTGTTTCATATGCCTCAGTGACACGAAATACATACTGTTTATCAGATGGACAAATAAAATGCAATGCATGACCCTTTCTTCTCAGTGTCGAAGTTGCTTGCTTCCGAATGGTTAATATTAATGGTTACATTTGATTTCACTAGATGGCAGTCTGTAACTTTGCTCACTAGCGGCCTCTCGTGGGCAGAATAGCACCCAGATGACGCACTAGAGATGACGTTGACTGGCGACACGAAGAGCGACAAAAAAACAGCTATATCTTCAAGCCAGGTCATAGTGAGATGAGATTTTTTTAATGTAGGCTATGTTACTAATAAGATACCTACGGTTTTCTAACTGAGGTCACATGGTAGAAAAAAAAAACTTGATGTGTAAATCCGTGCCCTCGGATTTGGTTTTTCTCCACAGCAGGGAATGGACTGGACCATTCATACACATGCATGTATGTATGACTGGAGCATTCTGACGGCGAACGCATATCTGATTCAGCCCGACTTCCATACTTTTTTTTCCTCCTGTCTTTTAAGTATGAATGACAATGAATTATCTGTTCACATTTGACTGTACAGTTACGTTTGCGTTACAATCATTTAGAGCCTTCTCGCCTAATAAGAGTTGCAGCATGACATCAAGCAACTCCAACCGCTGTTTTCCAATGGTGTCTGTAAACTCAACCCAAATCGTAATCAACCATAACATGCACTCTGACACACACACACACCTCCATGTATCCACTTCCTTAACTACGGATTCACACAAACGTGGGCACGGATTTACACATCACACATGTGGAAAACACACGTGGACCACGAGGAGTCGCTGATCAGAGTTGTATTCGTCAGGGTAAAAACAGGTATCGCTCATTATGGGTCTGTACGTGCCAGTGCTCATAATTCATTCGTGATCATGGTTCACTATTCGGCGTATTGAGTCACATTTGTTTAGTTTTTTAGGCGACTTGGGGTAATTTGCTCAAGGATGCCTACAGGTAGCCTGCGGACACTGGGGATCGAACCCGGAACCTTTAGTGTGAAAGTCGAATACCGACGCTAACCACGACACAAGCCCTAAATTCAATTATCAATAATTTATTTAAAAAGTAATTTAAACAAGGTTTTGATTCACAAGAGAACGAACATACTTTTACTTATGTGAATTATATTTTTCTTTATTACAACCAATGTGGTCTTAACTTCATGACTGTTGATTTGATAAACAGATTCATTGAGTCTACAACAATTTACTCTTTGAATCATAATTGTTTCGTTTCTTGTTTTGGTCAGTAGAAATACAATAGGTAAAGACATAGGGTAATAAGGCCATTCAAGATTCTTACAAACTTATCTAAAGACATTCTTAAAGAGAAATATAGAATAAACAAAAGAACAAAAACATTTCCAACTTAATTGCAGTGATTAGCTCAGCAACAGAAACTGTTACAGAGAAGACTTTGTCTTTGTTTTGATGACATGTGGGTGACATGAACACCAAACGAATGCCTAACCTGCAGTCAATGAGTGACAGGTCTACCAGATAGGGACTGCCAGTGTGGGTTAGTGAATGCTGACATGCGGTTAACGTGTCAGCGTGACCATGAATATGTTTCACCCGGTCCATGTGACCGTGTCATGCTACCATGCCCCTTTAAACTTTACACTTGATTTGGAGCTAAAGAAAATACAATTTTAGTTTACAAAGAAAACATACTGTGTAAAATGTTAAGGCAATTCTTGAAACATACTTGCAGTCAACTGCGTTTTGCAGATGTGTCAAACAAACGTATGTTATAAGTTGCAGTACAAAGTTCCTATATGTTACAGATTGATTATACTGTGCTCCTGTCAGTGGCAAATACTTGTGTAGAGAGTAGAGTTGTCCACACATTGTCCCCTATAGTGTATAGTATAGGATGAAAAAATATGTATGTATTGTGTGTAGATCTGATATTGTGTTTTTCTATCATTTTTTCTAGTTTATTTTGTACGAAACGTTGGTATAAAACAAGTGTGCTGTAGAAAATGCTTATGTTATACAGTAAGTAGCTGTAGTCACAGTAGCAGAGAGAAACCTAATTGTCTATGTGATATATGATCAGCTGATGGCTAGTTACTTACAAAACCCTGAGATCTCTCTCTCTCTCTCACACACACACACACACACACACACACACACACACACACACACACACACACACACACACACACACACACACACACACACACACACACACACACACACACACACACACACACACACACACACACACACTTTTAAATTTACGCGACCACCAACTATTTGAGTAATTTCTTCGACGCGACCCTCAGGCCGGGCAGGTCTGACTGTGGTCGGAATCCTTATTAGCCGCCCTATTAGCACTGTCCGACGCCGGGCCGCTTAGCAGGCCGGTCCCCGCGTGGTGCGGGTCCTCCCGGCCATCGCCGTCCTCCTGTGGCCGTTGCTGCTGAGACGGCGGGCCGGTACAGGAGAAGTAGTGAGGTAGAGTGGTGAGGATCAAGGTGCCCAGGAGGAAGAAGCAGCCCGCCACCACCAGCGAGGCCATGTAACTTCCCGTCCGGTCCCTGAGAAAACCTTTGAAAGAAAAAAGACAGACTGACTTTTCCATTCTCTCAACCAACCCCAGAAAGGAGATTGATTCTGGCTGCTGTCCTAAAAAAAACCCAACCAAAACTGTTGACTCAGGTATGCAAGGCCTGTGCACCATATTGTTGTGGGGAACTACAATCCTAAATCCTATGTTCTGAGTTATGTGTTAAAACTGCTGATTGGTTGCTGATTGTTTCTTTTTAGTGTTGAAGTGTCTTAACCGGTTCTCCCACTCAAAAGACACCAGTGTCCTCTTTCCACGTTCACTTCCTGTAATTGTGTGCCAGTTATCAAGGCATACATTGTGAATGCTCGATGATGGTTTACAGGTTGGTGTAAAACTTAAAAAGTCCCCACTGACCTCTGGTCTCGGAGACACCATTTCACCTCAGGGGGAGGCTCAACATTAGTGGTCATAGAATTAGTAATATTAGTCCAACTTCTTAACTTTAAGCCTGTGAAGCCCTTTCGAAAGGACTGACATATTAAAGGGCTTCTACAATACACTAGACTAGTGTTTCTCAAATGGGGGTAGGATTGCAGGGGGGTACTTGGAAAATGTCTAAAAGCAAGAAGCAAGCACGAGAATCTGCACAGAAACACCAACATGTTGTCAGTAATGGATTTACCTGCACAAGCTCCGACCCCCCTCTGGCTTTGTGCTTTTTTTCAGGGGAGAAATTACGTAATAGTAGCATGAAGCCAGCAGTGTCATAAGCCTTTCATAAGTCTTTTTTCTTTAAACTGACATTTTCAAAAATGTACAACCACAGGTCGGGTCATGAGAAGTGATACAGAAAAAAGTTCCTTCCCCAAAATGTCTTTTGCTTTTGTTTAAACAATAGGCGTCAAGATACTTCCGGGTGGCAGGAAGAGAGCGGCTTCCACTGAAGCGATCCAGCCGGCTACTGTAAACAGTGTTACATTGTTAAAAACATTGTTGTTGATCTGAAGTTGTAAGTTCCAAATGCTGCATCTCTCGGTTTCATTAAAAAAAAGTATTAGGTCGCTATCATTTTCCGTTCCGGAGATAGACGCGAAAGAGTCCAGCAATACCCCGACTTCTTAAACAACATGCAACACACGTTAACCTGTAGGCTACCTTAAACCTGGGTTTGCTCAGTGAGCACAACCGTATAATAAACGTTTAACGTGTAGCCTATAGTGTAGCCGTAATGAATTCAATATGTACGACTTTATTCTCGTAATTAATTCAATATTTACGACTTTATTCTCATAATTTAATGAAAACAAAATTCTTAATGTGGCCCTAATACTCCGTCGTAATATATTAATGAGACTTCCCATACCCGTATGAATTAATGAGACGTCACGTAGCGCCCCGCATGAAGAAAATCATTCATTCAAGCCATGTACTGTTTTCTCGATCGCTCTGCCCTGTCAAATGATATGGAGGGGTTTGTTTACTGGTTCTGCCATCGGAGAACGCTTCATCTTTTTCCACCCGGAAGAACGTGTATTTTTGTTGTGACGTCGTGGTGATTTGTCATGTTGATAACATAGACATCTTATATCGTGAATGTATCTAATGGATGTATATAGCAGGGGTCGCGTTAACCGAATATTTTCCGTCATTTACCGTTTTTTTAAAACGGTGACAGAAAAATCTGAGGGCCGTCCGTCATTTTGACAGATTGCATTTCACACCCTGACCACTTGGTGGCGATGAGCATATTAATTGGCTCTTGTAGAAGACGAAAAGTAGAAAAGAAGAAAGAAACAACAAACCCACTTGAAACATTTGATTACGCGCAAGCGGGCACGCGAGGAACCTAGAAGCTAGGGTTGGGCGATGGCCCTTAAATTGGCAGTTGACGATGTTTACAGTAAAACATTGTGATGGACGATGATATCGTCGTTGGGGGGCGGGGCCGTTAATAGGCGGCCCATGAAGCGGGCCGCCTATTAACGGCATGGACCAACACTTAATAATCGTATTTACCGTATAACTGCACATAACTTTATTTAAAACCAATCAAATGGAACACGTTTGTTTGTGCTGCGCGATTGTTGACGGGGGGGCGCACGCGTGGATTTTTATGGGGCCCTCAGGAACTTGGGGCCCTAGGCAACCGCCTAGTTTTGCCTGATGGTAAGTCCGCCCCTGCCGCGATCACCGGTATGAGTCCCGTGTGTCTAGAGGTGTTTACCTGCCCAGGGCCCAGTTTCCCGAAAGCGTCGTTAGCCTAATGCTGGGCTTACACCAAAAGATTTTCACAGTCCCAGACTAAAAACTGAAAGTCTTTAGTAAAGAGTTTTACTGGAGTCACAGCGCGCTCCCGTCATCACGGTCGTTAAGTTTAAGGTAGTAATCTGCGCTGTTTCAGGTCAGTCTTTTCCTAGTCTTGGGCTTGCGATAATATCAAACGTGTTTGATATTATCGCAAGTCGCAGTGACGTAACACAATCAACAACCAATAGATGAGCCCTGACAAAAGCGGAAACAGGAAACCTGACAGTTTGTACTAAGGCAGGGGTGTCCAAAGTACGGCCCGGGGGCCAATCACGGCCCGCGATCAGATTTCATGCGGCCCGAAGCTTCATTTTTATAATATATTATTTATGGCCTGCTAGGATTGTCAGATACTGTATGACTGAAGATTTGGCTTTTTTGGTTGACATAACGAAGCATTTCAACCGACATAACTGCTGCTGTTATATATCTGTAGATGTGACACAAAATGACTTTCTGAATGATTTTGTTAAAGAGAAGAGCAAGTCATGTTTAAAATGAACATGAGGTTCAGATTTGTATCAACTTCATGCAAGTTTAATGTGTTCCATACAATTTATTCTGTTATCTGACTCCAGATGTGAAAGAAAGGAAGAACTGGTTTGTAGATTTGTTCACGCCTGATTGGTTTAGATTTGGTTACATTGTCATTTAAAAGAAAAAGATAATTGTGACAATGAAAATAAAATTGTTACATTGTAACTTTTATTGGTGTAAAAAGTTAGTATTGGCCCCCGGGCATCTTCACATTGTCAAATCTGGCCCTCTTTAAAAAAAGTTTGGACACCCCTGTACTAAGGGCATGATGGGAAAAAAATGCATGGTGGGAAAAAAGAATAAAATAATCTAGTTGTAGTCTTGTAAATAGTGACCCTGCAAGATTCACAGTCTTTGTAAAATCTCAGTCTGAAACTCGGCTGTGACTAAAAACTCTAAACACTTGTCTTTAGATGTGAGCAGGTGTGAGCTGATAGTTTTCCAAGAGTCTTTTCAAAGTCTTTTCAAAGTCTTCTGATGTGTGGGTAGCATAAGTGGTTCGTTAAGTTCGTCGTACGACCATCAGACAGTTTTCACACCGTTTCCCGAAAGCATCGTTGCGTAACGACCGTCGTTAAGACGCTCGTAGCTAACGAGAGCTCCAGGGCTATCCTCGTAGCGCTACGAGCGTCGTTAACACATCCAATACCACTGAATGTCCAGCTGGTGACGCTAAAGTTACGATAGGCTATATAGCTTAACCTTAGTCTATGACATGTTATACCATGGTCTGGGTGAATACTCGATTCTGATTGGTTGAAGATTATAGAGCTCCGCTCTATAATCTTCAACTTAATCTTCATCTTATCTTTGATGTACACCTAGGAAAGATGTTAACGCTATGAAGACGCTATGGCCACGTTGGCAACGCCTGCATACGGGAGATATTAAATAGTCCGCTCGACTTATACAAATAAAAAAACCCTCATGATTGTAACTCTAAAACACATTAAAGTATTATTAATTGATTAAATATTAACAGAAATGAATGGACGACGTGGAGGCGTGAACCGCGGAGGACGGTTCTGTTAATGGACACCTTGAAGGGCATTATCCCGCTTATACCATGGTCACTTACGAAAGAAAGAAATGTTTAATCAATTAATAATACTGGAATGTGTTTTAGAGTTAAAATCGTGAGGTTTTTTTGTTTTTACAAGTCGAGCGGACTATTTAATATCTCCCGTATGCAGGCGTTGCCAAGCAACGTGGCCATAGCGTCTTCATAGCGTCAACGTCTTTCGTAGGTGTACTTTTCAACCTACACCCTCCAGCCAATCAGAATCGAGTATTCACCCAGACCACGGTATAATATGTATTTCAGCACCGTGTCAGTGGACAGGTACGAGGCTACGATCGATCGTTAGATCTGTGCACACACGTTCATGTTAAGAGGAGTTTCGGGAAACGCACGGAAAAAAATAACGATCGTTCGAAAGATGATTCGTAATGGATCGTACATCGTTATCGGGAAACTGGGCCCAGGTGTCAACCTGCCCAGGGCCCAGTTTCCCGATAACGACGTACAATCCATCTTACGATCCTTCTTACGAATCATCTTTCGAACGATCGAATACATTTTTTTCACCAAAACCGGCTCACAGGGCATTTATTAATACTAGAGACCACTGCAAAATTAACGAAAAAACGATGAAATGAGACCTTTAAAAGGGGTACTGGGCTGAAACAATATCTTCAAGGGAGTGCATTAGCGAACCTAGTTTGAGAATCACTGCACTAGACCACAGAGTCCCTCCCTCCAAAGCTACCCCCCCCGCCCATCATTGGACGCCCGGCGTCTTCTCACCTGAGAGCGGCACCCCCAGCAGACCGCCCACACTCTCCAGCAGCTGCAGCAGCCCCAGGGCACCCACCATGCGCCCCATGCCCACGATCTCAGGGCACAGCGGCGAACACCAACGAGGTCAGCGCGCCGGCGCAGAAGCCATAGCCCATCCCCAGGGCCAGCAGCAGCCAATAGGAGCCCACCACCGAGCCCAGGGGCATCAGCACAATGAACAAGCCTGTGAGGCCCGTCCACACCGTGAGCATGTGGAGGAGGCGCGCGCAGCCCAGGTCCGTCAGCCAGCCCGCTGTCACTCGGCCCACGATGTCGGTGGCGCCAGTGACGGACATGACGAAGGCGGCGCGGTACTCGGAGAAGCCCGTCTGCCGGCTGTGCGCCACCAGATGTACATACGGCACGAAGTAGCCGGCGTTGAAGAAGGTGACGGCCAGGCTGTAGCTTAGGAAGGGCCGGTGCACCAGCAGCGACAGCTCCAGGTAGCGGTGCACGCGCCGCAAGAGGTCACGGAACGACGCGCCACCCTTGGTGTCGTCCGCCTGCGGGGAGGGAGAGAGAGGAGAAAGAGCCTCACGACCACATTGATGTTGTTATAGAAAACATTGCTTCATTTTATTACACGGCTTTGTTGAATGCTCGATTCAGATTGGTCAATAACAGTGTTCTATGGTCTGTTATCTCTGAATAGCAGACTGCCGCTATGAATAACAGACCATTGCTATGGACGCTATTTCCAACCGTCGAATCTGATGCACTGTTGTTTTTTAGCAGAAGCAATACAATCATTTTTAAATTTAAAAAAAAAGTTTGTTATATTTTGTGTGCAATGATTGATTTCTTTTGTAAGTAGCGGTGTAATAAGCAGGATAATGTACTACACGCCACTAGTACATTATCCCTTACTTACATGCCTGCCGTGCAATGCTACAGGACTTGGTCATTAGCGTTGTTCAGCATTAGCGTCTCGCAGCTGCTACCTTATAGTCTATTGGACAGAAGGACCGTCTTTAGCTGTAACCAATGAACCACGGACGGAGGTGAAACCAAGCCCGATACCGAAGGCCAGCAAAGGCAACCCTTTTGCCCACCTTGCCCACAGACTGGGACGGTGGTGGTGGTGGTGGTGTCCCGCGCTGTGGGCGGATGAGCGCTCCGCAGGGCACGATGTTGAGGCTGAGCCCACCCAGGATGAGCAGAGCCCCGCGCCAGCCGAAGGTTTCCAGCAGGTACTGGAAGAGCGGGGAGAACACGAAGGAGGAGATGCCAACCCCTGAGAAGCCCACAGCCACAGCTAGCGTGCGTCGGCGTGTGAAGTGAGCCATGACCGTGGCCAGTATGGGGGTGAAGACCAAGGCCCAGCCCATGCCTAGAAAGATGAGACCACATGTTATAAAACAAATAATTCCGGTCCTTGGGTCTGATTGGCTCGAAGCCGGTGTAAAACACACACCTGTGACCGCATATCGATTCCTTTTTACTATTGATGGGGCCTGTATGTGTTGCTTGGCAACCATGTCGCTGTCCTGAGGAACTAAGAATGAAGATTTGTTGTCAAGGAATGATTGCATTTTATGTTGCCATGTTTATTTTGTGAGTAGTCTAACCGTTTTATAAAAGCAATAAGCTACTTGAGGCCGTGATTTACAGTGATTTTAATAATAATTCATTGCATTTATATAGCGCTTTACAAGACACTCAAAGTGCTGACATAGTGTGTGTGTGTGTGTGTGGGGGGGGTATGATACCTCATCCGCTACCACTACCGCTATTTTAGCACTGCTAGGGGGTGTTGTTAGGCGACACGATCCCAGATGGGAAATTTGGGTGCCACAGTAGCAAGTACAGGACAGCAGTATATATGAATTAGTGCGGGAACCAGATTCGCACGCTGACATTTCGGACAACACTAGAAAATGGTGACAACCCAAATACTGCACTATAGGGCACAAGTGGACCAATTCAAACAGAGCCCAAATCTAAAGGAACAACAGTCCACGTTGTACAGAATGGGAGCAGAGGAAGTGTAGATGCCTGAGATGAGGCCCATGGTGAGGTAGAGGTGGTGCAGTGACCGGGCCTGGGAGGCCAGGATGAGGCCCAGGCTGGCCAGGAAGCCCCCCGTCATCACCACCCGCTGGGCGTCGTACGCGTTGCTCAGCGCCGTCCCCAGTGGACCTAGACACACAGACGCACAGACAGACACAGACAGGCAGATACAGACACACGAACAGGCAGACACAGACACACAGACAGGGAGACAGGCAGACACAGACATACAGATACGTGCAGAAACACATATGTAGCAAATACAAACACAAGTACCAAATAAACACACGTAAACACATACCAAATATACACACATGTAAACACATGAAATATATATATTGTATTGCAAAAGCATATTTAACCAACAACAACAAAAACAGACAGACTCCCAGTGGTGGACCTTACTGCAGAGCTGCTGTACGGCCACGCCGATGGAGGTGATCCAGGAGATGGCCTGGGCGCTCTCCTGGAAGTACTGTACCAACTCCACGAAGAACACCCCCAGGCTCCGGATCAGCCCAAACACCAGGGTGGTGCACACGAACATGGCCCCCACCATCACCCAGCCCCGGCTTCCATCCTGGGCCAAGGCCCCCGGGGTCTGCCTCTCCGTCCCGGGGGTCCGGCCCGGGCCCTCTGCCTCCGCCATGGCTACAAGAGAAGGACATTAAAAAAAAGGGGGTTTCGTTTCAATTATTTCTGAAGGAAATGTTTGTGTGAAATGTGTTAATTGGGCGCTAGCTCTAGAAGGAAATTAAATGAATAATCATTCAACAAAAAACAACGCCTTTATATTGCCCTGCCCTGTATATAGTGACAAAACAGTTTTCCTCCAACTTTGTTGAAATGAAATTGGAATGGTGCAAATAGGGAGGGGGGCGTGTTTAGGGTGTTTGACCCCCAGCCAAAAGGTTGTGGGTTCAAACCCCAATGTCTGTAGGCATCCTTGAGCAAGAGGTCTAACAACTATCTGCTTATTAACAACTTGTATCTAAAAAATAATAATAGTAAACAGCCAAGTTTTTCAACAAGTTTTTTTTGCTTCTCCACAATTGCACCTGCTTAAAAAGGGCTGTGTTTTCAGCGAAAGGTCGGCTCTGAATGATTGCATCTAGGTGATTTATTCCTAAAAGTCACGTACCACCAAGTCAACACCACCATACAGCATGTGAGTGTTGTATACCGTGTCCTGGTGCCCACACCGAGTAGCCTATCCTCCTTATCTATGTTTCACCCATTTCAACTGAAACGGGCCCCGCCCTCCCAAAGGGGCCACCGACTGACACACAAGCATTGAATAATTTACCCACATATATATCTATCTATATATATATATAGTAAAATATTTGGATGTTTGGCTGGTTTAGGATGAGTGCTACCAGAATGGTGTGTCGGTTAGAACACAGGAATGAGTCCAGGAAGTACAATTCAGTTGATTTTATTGCCATTTGCTTTCCTTTGATGTCTTAATGTTGTTTTACATTTGCTGAATGTTGCTGGTGATCTACAATCAAACAAACCCAACTTTACTGTTACAAATCATAATTATACATGCACAGAACCACAAAGGAAATCTTTAACCAAATTAAATGATTAACAGTTCTCAAATTAATATCAATGCAAAAGGATTGAAATAACTTACAATGTCATAGACGCAGCAAACACATGCAGCAGGCAGAGGAACAAGCAGTCAGTACAAAGAAACACAGTGAGGCTGATTACTAATAATCCTCAGGTGAAGGATGCTCCCAGAAGTGGGCGTGTCTCCCAGTAGGAGTGGCAAGAGAGTTTGTGTGGCAGGGGAGTAACCGATTGGGATTTTGAACAGCCGCCCCCAAATGTGACAACATATTTGTCCAGATAAATCCCACTCATACAGTAGGATCATCGGGAAAGGCAGGAAGAGTGATGAGACGACTGACTGGACGGGTGAACTTTTTCCCATTTATGGCAATCTCAGCCACTCGAATGCGACCATCAGAACTGGGCAGGACCTTGGTGACTGTCCCTACGGGCCAGGAACTACGAGGGAGCTGGGGGTCAATCACCATGACAACGGCAGAAGGTGAGATGGAGGGACCATCCATTTTCCACTTCGAACGGGGCTGAAGGCTTGGGAGATAATCCTTGATGAAGCTGACCCAGAACCTGTCGGCAAGGATCTGACTGTGTCTCCACTTCATATGGGTTAAGAGCTCAGAATCAGCAAACAGTACTTGTGGAAGAGACGCATCTCGCCGCCCCATCAGAAGAACATTTGGCGTTATGGGGTCTGCGTCTGAGATGTTTGATGACACGTAGCCAAGGGGTTTTGAATTCATTATCTCTTCAACTTCAACAAATACAGTATACAGTATTTCCTCTGTCACAACTTGAGTTCCTAAAGTGACACGCAGGGCAGATTTAATGGACCTCACCTCACGTTCCCATGTTCCTCCAAAGTGAGGGGCATGTGGTGGATTGAATGAGAACTTGATTTGCTGCTGTGCCAGTTTCTCTTGAAGCATGGGGGCAAGTTGAGCATAGGCTTCTCTGAGCTCCCTTTCTCCACCTCGGAAATTCGTGCCTTGGTCAGATATGAGTTCATGAGGACATCCTCTTCGGGCCACAAACCGACGAAGGGCTAAGAGGAAGCGGTCAGTGTCAAGGCTTGACAGGACCTCAAGATGGACACATCGGGTGGTCTGACATTTGAAAAGAATGCCCCATCTCTTCTCATGCCTTTGGCCTATTTTGATGGTGAAGGGGCCAAAGCAGTCCATGCCAGTTGACCAGAAGGGGGGCTTATGGAGACGAAGTTTGGAGGCAGGTAAGTCAGCCATACGAGGAACAGAGGGAGAGCTCTTCCATTTCCTACAGTCTACACGTTTGCTGAACCTTCTTGACAGCCTGCCGGCCACGCAGAACGCAGTATTTCCGCCGAAGTTGGGCAAACACTCTTTGTGGCCCAGGGTGACGCAAAGAAGAATCAATTTCAGAGATGATTAGGGTGGTGATGTGATTCACAGGGTCCAGGACAATTGGATGGATGACATCAGGCTCAAGATCTTCACTCTGACGGAGTCGGCCGCCCACTCTGATCAATCCTGTAGCCGAATCATATTCTGGAGCTAGTTCAGCCAGGCGACTTTGAGGAGGAACCTCTCGGCCATTTTCAAGTAGCTTGTATTCTGTATGGAAATCCTCTTTTTGAGCCTGACGTAGTAGATGAAGCTCTGCTTGGATGTATGTTGGCTTAGTGGAGTCCAGCTGCATACTCTCAGCAGTAGCATCAAGTAGCGCTGACCAGGTGCTGAACTGGGAATAGTCAGACTTTAATGGACTGTCAGATTGCTCTACATAACCACAGAACAGGGATTTTCTCAGTTCTGGCAAAGTTTCCTGAGAGGGTAGTACTGGAGATTTTGGCCACTGGTCTGTGGGTAAGTACAGGAAAGATGGCCCTGAAAACCAGCGACTGGTATTGGTGAGTTCTGCCAGCTTCTTGCCCCTTGTGATGTCATCGGCAGCATTATTGGCGGTGTCCACATACCTCCACTGTGCGGGCTGAGTGAGCTCCAGGATTTCTGTGATGCGGTTTGCTACAAAGACTTTGTATCTACAGGTGTCAGAGGAAATCCAAGTCAGAACAGTGGTGGAATCAGACCAGAGTATGACGTCATTGATGGGCAAGGTAAGTTCAGTTTGCAGAAAGTGAGCCAACTGAGACCCAGCCAAAGCAGCACACAGCTCAAGGCGTGGGATGGATATGGTCTTCTTTGGAGCTACCCTGGAACGTGCCATAACAAAAGAAACAGACACGTTTCCATGTCCATCTGTGACATGTAAATAGGCAACTGACCCGTAGGCCTGTTCAGAGGCGTCACAGAACAGGTGAAGCTCTCGGGTGCCAGCCAGCTCATCGGTTCCTGCTGAGCCGTACCACCGGGGAACTTGGATGTCGGCTATTCCTGGCAACTCCTTCTCCCATGTGGACCAGGCTGCTCTGATGCCTTCTGGGATATCTGGATCATCCCATCCCCTTGCTGGCTTCATCCACAGCTGTTGGAGCATGACTTTTGCACGAGTAGTGAATGGAATAATAAACCCGAGAGGGTCATACTGTCGGGCAAGAATACGGTATAGGATCCGCATGGTGAGGACTGTGTACTCCACTGGGCGGTGTTTGAAGCTCAATGTGTCATGTAAACAATGCCAGGTAAGTCCAAGGGTCCCCTCACATGGGTCAGAGCAGTCATGGCTCAGCCAGAGCTCAGAATGGGCAGAACGTGCTTCAGTAGGTAAGTGGTTGATTACAGAGGCATGATTACTGGCCCATTGACGGACCTCAAAACCACCCTCAAGCAAAGTGGAACGCAGTTTGTTGACCATGGCTTTGGCTTCGGGAACAGAGGATAAGCTTTGGAGGCAGTTGTCCACGTAAAAGGCACTGAGGACTGAAGTCTGGACATCAGGATGTTCTGCAGCAAGACTCTGAGCATGCCTTTGGAGCGCATATATGGCACAACATGGACTGCACGTCGTGCCAAAGGGCAAGACCTGCCATTCATGAACTTCAGGGGGAGAATCTCTCTTCATGCTCCGCCAGAGGAAGCGCAACAGAGGCCTATCAGTGGGTAGCAATCGGATTTGATGGAACATTCCTTTTACGTCCCCACTGATGGCAACCATATGCTCTCGGAAACGAATGAGAACACCAAGCAATGATGGACCTAATGTTGGACCTGGCAGCAGGTAAGCATTAAGGTTTTCACCCTGGTACTGGTAGGAACAATTAAACACAAGGCGGTGTTTGCCATTATGCTCCACTAAATGATGGGGTATATACCAGGACTCCTGGCTTTCTTCCACTTCCTGTGGATTCAGTTTCTTGACATAACCGGCGTCAATCAGTTTTTTGATCTCCTGCTCATAGATGACTGCACGCTCTGGATTCTTGGACAGCTGTCGCTCAATGTGACGTAAAGTTGACAGGACTGCTTCAGGAGGTGCATGCAGTAAGGGGGCATCTTTGGCTCTGAGCAAAGGAGTGGCATATCTCTTTATTCCATTAATCTCATGGTGCTCTGTTGTTCTAGGCACTCAAGGGCTTGTTGATCCTGCTTGGACCTGATAATGGCTTTAGGATTCTTGGAATATGGAAATACTTCAATCTGCCAAAATCGTTCCACATCCCTCTGTAGCTGGTCTTTAGCAGGAGAAGTGAGGAAAAAACACTGGGCGTCAGAGCTGGAGTCTTGCACGAAGGAGGTCGGTCCATGCAACGTCCAGCCTAAGCGGGTATGCAGGGCAGCTGGGCTTCCAGGGGGGCCCAATCTCACACGTTCCACAGAGCACAGAAGATGAGAGTTGTCTGCCCCCACCAACAGCAATGGTCTGATCTTATTGAACTCCTGCAACGGCAAGCCTTGAAGATGCTGATAACGTCTCTGCAGAGTGGTGACAGGGTAAGTCTGCTCAGGTAAATCTAATTGCTTCGCAGTGAAAGCATCTTTGATCTCATATTTCTTATGCTGATTGGAAGCTGATGAAATTGAGAAGGATACTGTAGTACCCTCGATTTTCTCGGTGCCTTGTCTGATTGTGCGCAGGGTTAAGGACTCGGCCGCCCCATGTAGGCCTAACAACTCTGCAGCAGAGGACAAAAGCATGGTTCTCTCTGAACCGTCGTCCAGGATGGCATAGGTGTCCAAAGATTTCCCATTGTGAGTCAGGACAACTTTTACCACCTTCAGGAGTACAGAGTTGAATCCACTGGGCCTACTCAGATAAAGAATTTGTTGCTCACCTTTACGGGTATTCACTTCATGTAGGATTCCTAAATGACGATCTTTGCATTGGGGGCAACTTTTCTTTAGGTCACAGTTGGATGAACGGTGCGAACGTCCACACTTCCAGCAGCGGCCATTGTCTATAATCCACTTTACCTTGGCTTCTACATCAAATTCCTGAAATTCAGGACACTGACTGAGGTGGTGAGATGGACTTTTACAGAAAGCACAGGAGGAGGATGTAGCCTCACTTGGGGATTTCACACGTGGGTTAGTGTTTCGCGTCTGGGTATAATCTCTGGCACTCTCTTCCCGACTTACACCTTGAAGGAAAGTGGTGATGGGGTGGACTGATCTCATGGTTCCTCCATCTCTGGCCAGTGGTCTAGTGATACTCCGTGATGGCCCACTCACTTGAACAACTAAACTTTGGCATTCTGCTTCCTCCTCTAACCAGTTTGCGAAATCTATCAGATTATATGGCACATCTGGTCTTAATATTCGGGCTTGTCTGGCAAAACTGGCAACATGGTCAGCAGGGAGCTTACTGAGCAGCTGATGGACATGAGACGCACAGGCCAGCTCCGTTGCACCTTCATTATGACCCCAGGACTGAAGCATGCCCACTAAAGCTCTGATACGTACGGCAAATTGACTGAATCCTTGAGAATCTCCAGAGCGAACAGTTGGGAGACTCTGAACGGAAGTGATTTCTCTTAACACCAGGTGGTGTGGTTGGCCGTACCTCTTCTGAAGAGCTTTCAAAGAAGTGGTGTAAGGCTGTGGGTGATGAGCATAGGCGAGGGCAAGATGGTGGGCTGAATCCAATTTCAAGTGGTCAAGCAGAATATGATACTTATACTGCTCATGTTCCACAGATGGCAATAAGTTCTCCAGAGCCATATTTAGCATTACAAACTCATGAGGGTCTTCTCTTGTAAAGAACAGGAATGAAGGCTTTTCATATGCTGACCTTCTGAGCTGAGCAGGGGGCACTAATATGTAGGACACAGGTACTGACGACTGGGCTGGGCCTGGAATACCAGGGTAAGCAGATGCAGCAAAATGGGGCCTACTGGGGTAATGCCCCTGATCAGCAGGTACCTCATGAGACTGGGACACTGAGACTGTCGGAATCAAGTCAGCAACAGAATGGCACTGGATATTTCTAGGGTGACTGACTACGTACCCCTGTAGGGGCCTACCAGGGTCAGCTAGTGCTGGGGTCGGAGGCAGATGGAGAGAGCTACGAACAGGCATATCTACAGAGTTAATAGCAGGGGCTGTCTCTCTAGTCTGTGAGGCTGGTGCAGGCCCGGGGAGAGCCTGAGGAGGTTGCAGTGCAGGGGCTATTGGAGCAACATGCTCTGGATGAACAAGTGGGGAATATGACAGATTCGGGACAGGATAAGGAAAATAGGGAGGCCTGAAGAATCCACAATTTTGGAAGTAAGCAGGATAGGCTGGCATTGGCGGTGGCACCCATGGAGGGCCTTGGAAGTAGAAAGGATTTCCTGGCATTCGATTAATTTGGGGGAGAGGATCACCCCTTGCTGACTGTCGGTAACTCTGATACATACCTAGATTGCCAAAGTCATTATAGATTCGAAATAAATCTTGATTGGCACCTGGTGGCTGATTCAGGTATTGTGGTATCGGATTCACATTCAGGGGGGCTTGTGAGGTTAAGTTCCTCTGACAAGGAACTGGTGGCTCATGATGTTCATGAACGTTAGGGCTTCTGTGTGTGTGTCTGATGTTTCTCTACAAGCACGTGCAGAGGGTGTGGGAAGCATAGAAGCAGGTGGAGGTGGAAGCATGCTTTGTCTACTCAACCTTGGTGGTGAGGGGAGAGGCAGGCTTTGTCTTGTTTCCTGATGATAGCGAAGACATTCTCCCAGCTCCTGCACAAAGGATGTCCTAAAGTCCACTGGTAGATCTCTCGCTCCTGCCTGTCTCCCTGGAGATGTAGCATGTGAGCTTTGTGATTCAGAAATGAAGGAAGAACATTCCCTTTGGTCCTGCATATTCTTCATCATTTCTCCCAAATTCATCAGCATGCCCTTCATCTGTTTTACCTCCTCAGACAGAGCTTTCACATCAGTGTTTCCATGTGGTAACATGGCTTCTGGATTTACTTCTCCTTGTGATTGACCTTGCACATTTGTAGCAGAAGAGTGGGGATGTACCATTTCATAATCCTGATGCCACACAGGAGGCCTCACATGCCTATTTGAACGCTTCATTTTCCAGGGGTTATATTCCATTCCAGCAGCCTATCCGGCTCGAAGGACCATGTAAAATATTTGGATGTTTGGCTGGTTTAGGATGAGTGCTACCAGAATGGTGTGTCGGTTAGAACACAGGAATGAGTCCAGGAAGTACAATTCAGTTGATTTTATTGCCATTTGCTTTCCTTTGATGTCTTAATGTTGTTTTACATTTGCTGAATGTTGCTGGTGATCTACAATCAAACAAACCCAACTTTACTGTTACAAATCATAATTATACATGCACAGAACCACAAAGGAAATCTTTAACCAAATTAAATGATTAACAGTTCTCAAATTAATATCAATGCAAAAGGATTGAAATAACTTACAATGTCATAGACACAGCAAACACATGCAGCAGGCAGAGGAACAAGCAGTCAGTACAAAGAAACACAGTGAGGCTGATTACTAATAATCCTCAGGTGAAGGAAGCTCCCAGAAGTGGGCGTGTCTCCCAGTAGGAGTGGCAAGAGAGTTTGTGTGGCAGGGGAGTAACCGATTGGGATTTTGAACATATATATATATATTAGACTCTTATCGCGCGATAAAAAAAAAGATCGCCGTTAATCTATTGTCAAAGAAACAATTCGCTCCAAAAAGGGTTAGGGTTAGGGTTATGGTTAGGGTTAGGGTTAGGGTTAGCGTAATCTATCACCATGACTGGGTTTTTATTGGTGTGAATGGACGCTGTAGGCTCTGCTCGTCTCTTACCACCGCGAACGGGTTCATGAGAACCCAGATCGTTTCACACAGACACGGGAGGGTACCTTTTGCGTCAGTATCAGACGTCTAGGGGCGTGACAAATCGTCGGTATATTACGAGTTGGGATGAGAACGGGCTGCCCCCCCCGTCGGTCGTAGGTCTGGGCAGTGGCGCCTTAATGCACGGGCTTACCTGGGCTTCAGCCCGGGGCCTCTTAAAAAATATATATTTAAAAAAAGATGACAAACGTCCGTATTCGCGGTGTCATTACTGACCCCCCCCCCCCCCCCCCCATCAACAATCGCGCACCTCTCCCCCTCCGTCAACAATCGCGCAGACTTATTTTTAGTCATTATTTAGGTAGCACACGCATATTATGAATGCCTTCGACATTATTCAAATGAGCCATTTTAATCTAGATTAATTCCAAGATTACAGTTAGATTAATCTAGATTAAAGAAATTAATCTATGCCCAACACTAATATATATATATATATATATATATATATATATATATATATATATATATATAATAGTGATATATACAAGGCAAATATTACAAATATTGCCCTGTATATAGTGACATGAAAACAGTTTTCCTCCAAGTTTGTTGAAATTAAATTGGAATGGTGCAAACAGGGAGGGGGGCGTGTTTAGGTGTTTGACCCCCAGCCAAAAGGTTGTGGGTTCAAACCCCAATGTCCGTAGGCAAGAGGTCTAACAACTATCTGCTCATTAACAGCTTGTATCTTTGTATTTTTGCTTCTCCACAATTGCACCTGCTTAAAAAGGGCTATGTTTTCAGCGAAAGGTCGGCTCTGAATGATTGCATTTGGGTGATTTATTCCTTAAAGTCACGTACCACCAAGTCAACACCACCATATCGTGCGTACCTGCATATCTGTGTAAAATAACTTTTATATAAATGATATTCAATTACTTTCACCACAATAGTGGTGAAAGTAAGAGTCGTGTATTTAATATCAATGCAATGTTATGTTATTTAGTGTAATAAATATAGACTAAATAAGTTATTTTGCGAGTTGGTTTTGCTCTGTTAACCTCACCTGCGAGAGAAGAGGCGTGCGACGCCACCAGCCTGATCGCCAGCAATCAATTCATCAATAATCGAACCGATCCGAAGCCTACAAGACAGAAGGGTATTTCACGTCTAACAACTACAGTGCTGCAGTCTGTGGTTCAGTCTGTGGTCCAGTCCTCTGGACTGACTGAGCAACACATGTCTCAACTAAAAAAGGAAGCAAACTCGATTCTTCGATTTGCAAAGAATCGAGTTTGTTTGCTTTTTCAGGCTTAGTGTTGTCACGGTCACGAGTACTTTCTCCGGCTGTCCAATCTCTGGTCTAACCGGTTTAAATCGCATTGCCAGTAGCCTAATATCATTTATATGATCGTTAATATTAATATCGTAACCCAATGCAATAACCTAGTTTCGCGTGCATATGGATGATGAAATACATATAGCGTAAAGATCAAAGTACAGCATGCGAGTGTTGTGTACCGTCTCCTGGTGCCCACAGCGAGCAGCCCATCCTCCGATGACACAGGGGATTGCTTGTGAGTTTGAAAATAAAACTAGGTCATTGATCACAGAGAAATGACAAGCCTTTGATTCCAGGCACGGAATGAAAACGATAAAATGTTCCTACCGTATGTCATCAAACGGTCTACAACCATGCCTGCGGATCAAAGTTGCTTTTACCTCAGACAGCGTCGCCGAGACCACTAAAACATGTTACTCCAAATGAGGCTCTCAGTTTGAGAGCCTATGTCTGCATACAGTCATATGTTAGTGTTATTATGTGAACCATCCGCCGACAACACAGGCGGTTCACGAGTACATTTGCGCATGCGCGCAATTGCTGCACGACACTTGCACTCAGCCGGTTTTGGCTTCAGTCAGCAATGCTCAAATAGTCCCCTTCCAACTCGCACTAATGTCGATAGTTTACTTATTATCATACCCGGTCAACATCATTGCTCTCTGTGTGGAAAGAAAAAGTGAAGAGTAGAACGGAAGTAAACTATACATAGGCCTACCGCGTATACACGTGGCCACGATGATAGTAAGCGGCAAGTATGTATAGTAGTCAATGAGCCATCTGCTCCATGGTGTCACATAGTTACGTTGATGTCATTCATTCACTAACTAAATAAAAACACAATAACATAAAACGGTTTTACATATACAAGCATATAGTTTATTGACTTATATGGTACATTTCTAAATTAAGTTTAAATGAGGATTAATGGGCAGTTTGGTGTTCAGAAATGTGCACATTGTGCCCTTGCGGAGTTCTGGGTGATGGTAATTGACCCTTCGCTAAGCCCCGCCCTAGAACAGCCACTGTCCAATCCCACGTTAGCAACCGTAACTAGGCGCGGTGTGCATGTGGGAGTCGGACCTGCAAGTCCGGCAGCTGATATCCTCAAAGTTTAGAGCAAAGATAATAGAGCGGAGCAAGATGGATCAGTAGCGTCAGGGCGGTGAAGTAGGCCTACGTTCTCAGCCTGAATGGACGCCATTTTAGTAAGCCACCTCAACATTCTAGGCTCGATTCAAGCCAATAAGGCCACATAGGATTAAACATAACTTGTATAAATAAATATAATTTCATGCAAAACCTCGAATGCCTGGGCACATCATGTAATGCCCAATTCAACCATATTCTTATCGACCACTAGATGGCCCTTTATCGTCTCGCTATCTACTAACGTAGGCCACCGTTGTGCCTAAGCTGTGAGCCAACCTCATCGTTACACTTTAGACACAATTCCATCCCACGAGTCCCCTCAAACAGCAAGATGTTTTACAGTTACAGCTGGCTGTCAACAACAATGGCCGCTACATCAAGAGCATTTTACTCAGCTTTACATTGCCATAATCAGCAATGTAAAAAGCCAGATCTATCATTTTTTCGATTCCCACTCAATAAGGAGAGGTACTATTCTTAGATCATGATTAAGTTGCTAGCTGCTACATGAGCATTTTGGCTGTATAACTATGTATAGATTACAATTAAGATAGCATTAGCTAAGAAACAACCCAGTGTTAAATCAGCCTTTTTAGTCTTGTCTAACACTGATACTATTAGGCTACGTTTCTACTTGTCACTTACCTGTAATGTTAAAGGTACTTATGTCAACTGCATGGTTGGCTGAGGTCACTGCAGGTGCATTGTAGCCTATTGATGTTGGTGCAACCAATTTTGATTTAAGTTTAAGATGAGCAAAAATTC
Source organism: Merluccius polli (assembly GCA_030340625.1). NCBI lineage: Eukaryota > Metazoa > Chordata > Actinopteri > Gadiformes > Merlucciidae > Merluccius > Merluccius polli. The sequence continues at coordinate 183,716 of JAOPHQ010004554.1, forward strand.
ATCCAATGACCATAAACACTGTTTAACAAGTAGCCTAAACATTCATTGCAATCATTGCCTTCATTTTGCTAGGTGTCAAATATGGGTACAAAATAGTAGGAGGCAGGGGCTGTTAAATCGGAGCCCAAGCTATCTCAGCACCAACTGCAAGGTCTGTGCGGAGCATTTTGAGAGCAGCCAGTTTACCAATCCCTCAAAGAACAGGTTGAACTGGAACGCAGTCCCAACACTATTTAGTGTCCCCAACCCGCCACAAAAAATAACCAGCAAGAGGATAAAAACCAGACAAAAAACAGACACACCAGACAGGTGAATTCAAAATGTTTACTGTATATTGGGACAGCTTACAGACATAAAATATTCCATAAGGTTGTTTAGCAAAAACAGTAGTTTCAAACAGTACCATTAGTGCAATATTTTTTTACATTTTCCAGTCCATGGTCAGATTCCAGCAGACCACACATACAGTCGGCCTGTTACTGCAGTATACCCGGAGTCTTCATCTTGGGCATCTGTCGCAACTCCTCCACCAAATCCACCAACCAGCTGCACCACACCAACTCCACCAACTCCTGTTTTGAGAGTAAACAAATACAAAACACTATTAAAGAGAGAACGCCTGAGGACATTCAGGTTAAAAAGGCAAGTGCACCATCTTCAAAATGCCAAACATCTAAAAAATCTCTCACCTGAAACATTGATCCAAGGCGCTGCCAACTTCCTTGAGGAGCCAGCTATTTCCTTCTTCTAAACTTCCAGGAGAAGCCGTCCACAGGGCAGAATTTGTGGAGCTCATCTAAAAAAGCCCTAAAGCGCCCACTAACCAAAACATCTACACATGCCACATTTTTAAAAAACATGCCTCCCCATTCTACACAATTTAGAAGTAATTGGATCTAAACATGTGATGTTAACTAAAGGTTGGCTACTGGCCATAGCCTGTCTGACCCAGCTGTGGGACCACCTGCAACCTGAGCACAACCTCTCTTACCTCTTCACGTCACATCTAAATCAAGACGTAGTGGAAAAACTTTTTGCCACTGTGAGATGGAAATGTGGCTGTAGGGACAACCCTAATGCAAAGGAGTTCAGATGTGCTCCAAGGACGGTTATGGTGGCAGACCTTATCCCGTCATTGGCACGAATTGTACAGATACAGACAAATTCATCACCACACTGAAGTCAATTGGAAAAACCCCAACAATTAGGCCTCCACAGTCTGTCAATAACAAAAAGCTACACAACGGTTTACATTGACATCCCAGAGCAAAACACATTGGCTTACATTGCCGCCGTTGCTTAAGTGTACATGACTGTGAAAACTGTAAAGGTGTCTTACTATCACATGAAACACATCTGAGCGATCAATTACAATTATTCATTCACCACAAGGCCTACAACACAACTCTCGTCAAGTCTGACATTGGCTCACTTTTCCTACCACAAAAGATGGAAGAGTCTTACTGTCTACACATAACGGTTTCGAAATACAACGAACCACATATTCTGTAAACCAAATATACCGAGTTCAGAGCAATTCAGCCATTTATAGCTGACACCGATTTGACAAAACAATTCCATATCAAACAGCTGATTCTTTAATGTTGCCGCTATTAGCCAGTTAGCTCCTTCGCTACATCGTCTTTTACTTCCATCTAAATTAGGGTGACCAGACGTCCTCTTTTTCCCGGACATGTCCTCTTTTTGAAACCTAAAATTGTGTCCGGGCGGAATTTCAAAATCGTCCGGGATTTTGTTATTCTAGCCTCAAACGTGTTTTCACCGAATTTGCATTGCTCTCTCTTTCATTCACATAGTAGCCTAATCACGCCCTCCCCCTACAGTTCGCTTTGCATTGTGTGGTGTAGAGCCTGACCTTAGAGCTACCGTCATTGGTCGATATTCTAAGCCTAAACATTTAATTGGTTCACCTCATTAGCGCACACTTCCTTGTTTACCACTGGCAACGCGCATGGCTACCCGGCATCTTCAGCCATGCCGAAACGCAAGTGTAAGTTCACAGACGAATTGGCAGCAATTGGACATTTTGTGCAATTAGGTTTTATTTTTTATTATTTTTATTTTACCATTGTTGTGACTACTTGTATAGCCTACAATTTTTTTGTTTTGTTTTTGTTTTGTTTTTGTTTCAGTTTGTTTTTGCACATTTAAAACTTTCAAGTGTTCAAAATAGCCTTTTGAGGCAGTGTTTTTCTGTTAGTGTTGGGCCGGCCAATAAAGCTCATTATCATACATAGTCACCATGTCTGTTGACACATTTGTATGAATGCACATTTGTATGTGCATTCATACCCCCCCCCCCCCCCCCCCCCCGCTGAAGTGTCCTCTTTTTTGCAAACTCAAATCTGGTCACCCTAATCTAAATGTTTCAAATCCTGCATTTCATCTCACCCATGTCCAATACAGACGACCTGATCTGCCGACTCGTCAATATCACGACTCGTCAAAGTACCAAAAAAATATAATATTTAAAAGATACAGGGCATTTTCCCACGACGGTGAACGCCAGCCTCCGCCTGCTGCCTGCAGCACTCACTCACTCCTGTCAGACTTCCGGGTTCCGGTGTTATGCCGAGTTCTGCCTGCCCGCCGAGAACTGCATGCACCTCGCCTAGCCTGGAAAAACAGGGGGATGCACTTCTCGGCAGCTCATATACAGCACTGCCGAATAATGCATCCACCCTGTAACTTTAATGCTGGAGATCTTTGAATCACATGGTTTTTTACCAGCTCATATTTTAGGCTGTTTTGGCTTAACAGTGTGAATTTCATACATTTAATGTTAGTGAGGCATAAATAATAGCTGATGCATTATTCAGCAGCAGCAATCAGTTCTGCCGAATAAAGCATGTACCCCTTAACAGTGAGACTTCAAATCAAAGAATGATAGGAATCAAATGGTCTTCTCAGCACCAGCTTACTTTATTTGATCGACCTAGACAGTGTGGATGACACCCCACATTCATTTTCCACATTAAAAAGCGAGGTGCATGCAGTTCTTGGCGGGCAGGCAGAACTCGGCATAACACCTGTAACACTTGAGCTTACTAAAATGGCGCCCATAGAGTTGGAGAGCGGACCTCATTGGTGTCAACGTATTTCGCAGCCAGTGATCCATCTTGCTCCGCTCTATTATCTTTGGTTTAGAGGGTGTTGATTTAAACAGTGTGGAAGACTATGCAGGATTTAGTTTGCCTTTTATGAGATCCAATGTAGGCCTATGGATCAAGCCCACAAGGTGCACGCAAATATCCTGGCGTGCGTTAAACAAATGGAAAAACGGGATAATTTAGTTTTGCTAGCAATGGGCTAAAACCTAGATAATCTAGTAGGGAGTAATAACTAAACGTTAGCTTAAAATAAAACAATATATTTACTTACCCTGTTGTGCAATAACATTGTTGTTCCTGTATATGTCTGTCCTTCACCTGTAGCTTGCATTGGGACCGGTGAGCTTTTTTAATGTCCACTCCGCCGACAAATTATATTGTGAATGTAACTCTGAAATGCATATTGTAGTCCCTTCTGTCTACTTCTCTGATATTTTAGAACTATGATTCCGGAAATGTGCTATTAATAGGCCTACCTTTGGATTATCTCTCACTGATATCGTTGAAAACGCCACATATTGACATTCTGTGTGTGAAAGCTTGACAGGCGTAGCAACAGTAACCATGGGGGCGGGACTTAGCGAAGGGTGAATTATGGACATGGTGGCAACCATAGACATATATACATAGACGCCTCATGACGTGATGGAACGTAACCCAGCGTCGCCGCCATATTGGTAGGGAGTCCTCACTCTAATCTAGCATAGGAGTCAACGGGAGAGCAAGCTATGCCAGTATGTTGTGCAGCTTACGGCGCAGTATTGACACCAGATCGTGTGGGATTACCTTTAACAAGTAAGATTGAACAATAATTGTTATTATTTAAAAAAAATAAAAAAATTCGTCCTGTATCATAACTAAATCTCTACCGTTTGTAACAAACCAAACCGTGTGAAAATCCGGTAAAAATTCGGGGAGTTATGCTTATTATTGTAGTTGGGGATACACCTTCCTCCATAGAAATGAATGCACTGGGGGCGCACTGGGCCCCCTGCCAAGATGGCGGCCGCGCTGCTACGTCAGCTCTAACGGGCAGCGTCAGTCTATGAGGCGTCTATTATGTCTATGGTGGCAACTATGATGGGAGTATAACCTAATTATTATTTATTTGACTAATGATCAACCTACACACTTGTGTTTTGTGTTTACAAGACCTATGCGCAGACATGAATCATGTTGTCAACGTGCGGGTGCGCTGTCACCGATTACGTTTCCATCTGCTATATATGATGTTCCAACACCAGATTTTGTCAGGTATAGCACGGCGGTCTCTTTTCCTAGTAATCATTTCATTTAGGCATCAACTGCGCATTTCGCTGTTGTTGGTCGTTTCAAAGCTGCGTGCTTTCACTTCCTTTATTCGCTACTGACATTACGTGACGTCTGATACGATACATTGTGAGACCAAGCGAGCTGCTGGTGGGGAGAGAAGCGCACAGCGCCGCCGCTGGTGGATCTGTGCATTGCTCAGCGTGATTAATGAGAGTGGCGGTGTCACACCAAAATTGTACCGGGGGCGAAAATTGTACCGCCTACGTAATCCAGGTTCCAACATTCCAAACCTGCCCGGCAACAGACGTACGCGTCGAACGATGACGTAGGAAGGTGGGTGCGCACACTGTAAACATTCGCGAACGCGCTCATTCATTGAGCGCTGATCACTGGAACAGATAACACTTATTTTACAAATTACATTTATTAGCGTTGCTAACTTTATATTTGTATTGTATTTAATTGTTTAATCGCATTCAGATCGCAATTCAATCGCATTTAGAGTGTTTAACGTGTATCGTAGTCTAGCTAGCTAGCTTGTGTTCATTTAATTTAAATTACATTTATTAGCGTTGCTAACTTTATATTTGTATTGTATTTCATTCTTTAATCGCATTTAGAGTGTTTAACGTGTATCGTAGTCTATCCAGCTAGCTTGTGTTCATTTAATTTAGATAGATAGATAGGTAAGCAGACAGATAGATAGATTTTAGGTTTATAGGTTTTTCTTGTTGATTGAAAATGGTGTCCCTTAATTCTATTTTCTTGTATCTGTCGTCTCAGGTGTATGAAGCAGGGCTCTCTCTCACGGAGAAACGGCAGATCCGGAGGGATGCCAAAAAATTCACTCTTAAAGGTATTCTGTAATTAAATAACATTTTATGCAGTCCATCTTAATTCATCTTCCATTTTCACAAATTAGTAGGCCCTGCAAAGGAAACTGAATTAAATCATAAGCAATCTACAGCTGATGCAGTGCTGATGTATGTTCAATCCCTCTTTCTAGGAAATCATATGTACTACCTTGGGGAGAATGGCCTTTCAATGAGGAGGGTGATCCTCACGGAGAAAGAGAAGGATGAGGTCCTGGCAGAAGTCCATGCTGGCCACTTTGGAGCCAAGAGGATGCAGGAGAAGGTCAACCAACGCTTCTACTGGAAGACCATTACCAGAGATGCTCAGGACTGGGCAAGTGATCAATTTGTTCAAGTTGTGTTTGATCCAGATCAGCTCCAATATTTCCTGTGATACGCTGATGCCGCATGCACATGAGATTTAAAGAATAATTTATAGTGATTGCCTTATATAAGTAATTGTTCATTCAAACTACTGTGACACACAAAGAAAATCGCCTCTACTCCAGAGCATATTATTAAATATGTTGTGTTAAATCTCCTTGTGTTGTAAAGGTGAAAACCTGTATGTCATGCCAGAGGTTTGAGCAAGTGAAAACGGAGGCACCAGAGTTGAAGCCCATCAAACCAAAGTCACCATGGCATATGATTGGTGAGATATCTTGCTTTTGGGTTCTGTGAAACGGTTACAACCTCTCTGTGGCAGGGTTGGCCCTCACCACACGCCACCTAAGTGGCTTCTCTTGGGGCCCTCCGACACAGGACACGGGTAGATGGTAGTTGCAAGTTGTTTATTGGGAGATTAAGGCTGGTGGTATTATTTCCTTAATGTACTGTATTGCCTTTTCTATCTCTATAACATCATGGCCTTTGGGCAGGTACTGAGTACAATTTGGCATGTGTTTATTTCTGTCCCTACTCTAGGTGTTGACCTAATTGGACCATTCAAAGCCTCAAAGAATGGGAACCACTTCTGTCTGACAGCAACTGACTTCTTCACCAAGTGGGTGGAGGCCAGGCCCATCAAGGACAAGACTGCAGCTGCCACATCACAGGTGTCTAAATCATAGCAACATTTGCAGCGTAGTCACATATTGTGAATGCAGAATGTTGTTAAAACTGACAGAAAAGTTTGGCTTACAATTTTTTTTTGGGGGGGGGGGGGGGGGGTTGGATAATGATTTCAGTTTCTTTTGATGTTCCACAGGCTTTGATGGACATTTTCTACACTCATGGTGCTCCTGAGGTCATCTTGACAGACCAGGGTCGTGAATTCTGGAACAAGGTGAAGTATTTACACATATGTGTTATTTAACAATGATTGATTAACACTGGCAACAAGAAACCTAATAACTGTTGAATTCCTTAATTCAGGTAAACAAGTCCCTGTTTGAGGAGTTTGGTGTCACGCACCGAATCACATCTGCATACCATCCTCAGGTATAGTATATATTATGTATGGGATAATGTACAGTGAGACGGTCGTTATTGAGAAATAAAGCAACAGGGTGATGCAGGACCCCGACGCGAATATGATCAGAACGGCAGGCGAAGGGTCGCTAACAGGCGGGTAGTCAGGCAGGTGGGGTTCGGCAACAGGGTTCAGCAACAGGCGGGTAGTCAGGCAGGCGGGGTTCAGCAACAGACGGGTAATCAGATCACTGGAACAAGGTGGGGTAGCACGAACTGGCATCGGCTGGCTGGAGAACCCTGGCTTAAATAGGGAATGGTGATTGCTGATTAGAAACTGGTGTGTTGGGGAACTGATCATTAGTGGTGACAATCGGCCACTAGTTGGGGGTGTTGGACAGTGTAGCAGGACGTGGTGTAACAATAACAGACCGTAGAATGCCCTAATTGACCATCAGAATAGTATTCAACAAAGCTGTGTAATAAAGAAATAACTGACATAAAAGAAAGATCAATAAGCTTCAAAATAATGTTACTATTAACTTATACATATTTATGACACTCTTTCAATTCTCTATTCTCCTTGCTTGTACTTTGCTGTTTTTACAGACCAACGGATTGGATGAGAGGACCAATCAGACACTGAAGAGGTCCATTGGCAAGACCCTTGATGGACAACAGGAGAGGTGGGAAGACAAATTAAAAGAAATTGTTTTTTCAAATAACTGTTGTGTCCAAGCCTCTTCCAGGTATTCGCCCTATCGTCTGATGTATGGACGGGAGCCACGTCTGTTTTCAGAGGTGTGTAGTGGTTGACTTTTTAATATTACCATATTAACAATTTCTAAATCAACATTTTTACTCTTCAGGGAGGAAGTTACACTTTGTATGGTATGAGGAGACGACTTAACAGTGGGGAATCAACTTGAAGAGTATATATGTCAAAATAATAATTTCTATGAGGCTGATTGGAACATACTTTTATTGCTTGTCCTTTGCCTTTCTTTTTCCTATGTTGCTTAAGACCACTGGAGATCTTCCAGATGATGTGGACATTGCTTCTCCAGATAAGGAGGACATTGAGAAATACGTCCAGGCAAGGGCTGAGAGCGATGGAAAGGTCAATGACAAGGCAAGTGTTTTATAAATGTGACGCAAATTATTTATATTATTATCATTATTTATGTTTTTGCTTTATATTTGAGGACATCACCAGTAGTTAAGTTAGTTGCCTTGCACAGAAAGGCAATTGCGAGGGTAGAATATTCATATATCGATTAACTATCCTGCATCAGGTGACTGCCAACATAGAGAAGGCCCAGGAGAGACAGAAGGAATCATATAAGAGGAGGACCAAGAGGGGGACCAAGCGCTTCAGGATCACACCAGGCATGGAGGTCCTGAAGAAGAATGAGAGGAAGCGTGGAAGGCATGGTAACACAATGGACCCAGATTGGCCAACTTTGTACAGGTAAATGGTTAAGATACCAAAAAATGGTTAAGACATCAAAGGCATCAAGTTCTAACACATATCCTTTCTTTAATTGTATATATATATCTCTCTCTCTCTCTCTCTCTCTCTCTCTCTCTCTCTCTCTCTCTCTCTCTCTCTCTCAACAAGACCACCCACCTCATCACCAAGGAGGAGATAATCCACAATCTGCAGTGAACAACCACATGGCCCTAGTCGCATCTGTGTTTTGTTTTTGGTTTAGTTTTGTTCATGCGCGTTTTGATATTTTTCAAGTTGTGTGTGTGTGTATATATATATATATATATTTAAACAAAACTCATCTAGCTCTCACATTGATGTTTGATATTTTCAGGGTTACTGAGGTTACTGAGAATAACCTTGTGCAGCTGGAGACCTTGGATGGAAAGCCATTGAAGACCAAGACACCCTATGCTTCAGTGAAGCCTGTGCGGAGAAGTATGTTAATTGAATGATTAAAATCTAGACTATAGACTATACTGAGAAGTGATAATGAAGCTTTTTTATAAGGTGATTCTTTCCCCTTTAGGATCCCAGGCTGCCTGGCCCACCAAGGAAACTGTGTCCAAGCCAGCAGATTCAGATCATCATGACCTGCTCAGCTCAGAGTTGGAGGACCCACTAGAGGTAAATATTTCTTGGAGTAGTCTTAACTTCACTTGCTTTGCAAGTTAAATACTTTGGTTGCTCATCAATTATATGCTCACATTGTTGCTATGAGTATGTATGAGTGAGAAGTTTGTTTTGTTTGTTTCAGGACTTTGATGTTGTCATCACTAGTGTCCAGCCAGGCCAGGCTTGTCCAGCTTCACTGAGCAAAAGGGTGGAGGACTTCAGGGCCATGCTCAGCAACCCAAGTACTTGGTTGAGTGACCATGCTATGGACCATGCTCAGGCCCTGCTTAAGGCTCAGTACCCTAACATCAACGGGCTCTACGCCACCACCTCCCTAGCCTTGCTGTCCACTTTGACCAAGCCAGCACAAGGGTTTGTACAGATACTTAATGTTTCTGCAAATCACTGGGTTACGGTAAGTGACATTGGCTGCTGGGGAGGTTCAGTGAACATTTTTGACTCCCTAGGACATACCAGGACAGAGGTCTTCATTGAACAGGTCACAGGTCTGCTTTCTTTTCCAGGGAAGAGTGTCCGACTGCAGTGGCCTGACATACAGCAGCAGGCAGGTGGCTCAGATTGTGGACTGTTTGCTATTGCCAACAGTTTTGCTCTCTGCAGCGGTGAGGGTCCCACCACAGTCCAATACCATCAAGGACAAATGCGCAGTCACCTCTTTTCCTGTTTTCAGGCTGGAGAAATGCAACTCTTCCCTAGAGCCATGAGGTCCCCCACTGCCGAGCCATTCGCCATTGATGTGGATGTGCACTGCCTCTGCAGACGGACCATCCGGCAAGGAAAAGAACCTCAGGTCCCTTGCAGGAGGTGTGGTAGGCCCTTTCACCAGTCCTGTCTTTCCCATGTACAGAATATTTATGAATACATTTGTCCAAATTGTCAAATCATATTCTAACTATTCTGCTCAGTTTTTCTTATGTCTTTGTAGGACTGGTAGGTATGTGTCCCTTTGCTGGAGACTTATTTGATTCTTGTTAACATTCAGATTTTCCTTAATAGTTCTACTGTCAATATTGCTGTTCGTATGTTATGGATATTGTATATATTTAATGCATCTTCTAAACAATATAATATAGCCTGATAAATGATTAATTTCTGGAATAAATAAAATGTTTAATGCTTGTTAATTTTGTACAGCACTTTGGTCAACAGTTGTTGTTTTTAAATGTGTTCTATAAATGCATTTGAGTTGAGTTGAGTCAGCCTTAAAAAAAAAAAAAAAAAAAAAAAAAAAACCTTCTCTAAAGGTCTGTACCTTGACGTTGGTGAGAGGGCTTACTACTAAAACAGACCATTTTTCCATTCCATTTCTGTTTTTCATTGTGGTTTTGTTTCCTTCTTTGTCTATCCTTATCTCAAAGACATCGTGACAGGAAGAGTTTACCATGCAGAGGCCAAAGAACACACCAGGGACATCAAGAATCAGCATCTTCTGGAAGTGTGGTGCATCAACCTGAACCTGGAACAAGCTAGACCTGTCACTCAGCGCTTATAAATGACATGCATCAAGAAACTGCACTATCACATTTTTCATTTTATATTGAAGCATGATCATTACATATAAGTTTGTTGTCAATGTTATATCTGAGGCAAATAATTAAATGTTATTCATATGTGGCCTGGTGTTAGATTAATTTAAATGAGACTGAGATTGAAAGGGTTAAGTGATGCTATGTGTAATGGTAGTGGTAGTATGTTGTGTTAGTGCAGTGGACAATAGTGCAAACAGTGTTAATAGATTATACATAGAGAAGACAGACTGGTTCAGAAAATCATTTATGCCCTAGCGTTCATATTTCTTTAACTCCTGAGATGAGATAAGAACGAGCCTCATTACAAAGATGTCCTATTCTTAGATCACAAATGATCTGCCACTTTGTTAAATAAATATTTCCCCATACTGTGCTTGTTTTGTTTTCATTTTCAACTTTACCTTACTCAAATTAATGGTAAGGTTTAGCCCAAAAAAAACACTATATTAAGGATATTTTTTTATAGATTAGATTATTTTAAGTTATCTACTTTTCTGTACATATATTATAAACTTATTTATTTATATTATCAATGTATTTATCTATTTCTCTAAACAGTTATAGCTAAATGTTATGGGGATAACGTGAATAAAAACAAAAACACATTTACCAGTTAGTAAAAACCTAAAATCTGTCTGCTTATCTATCTATATATCTATCTATCTATTATCTATCTAACTATCTATTATCTATCTATCTAACTATCTATTATCTATCTAACTATCTATTATCTATCTATCTAACTATCTATTATCTATCATCTATCTAACTCTTATCTATCTATCTATTATCTATCATCTATCTAACTCTTATCTATCTATCTATTATCTATCATCTATCTAACTCTTATCTATCTATCTATTATCTATCATCTATCTAACTCTTATCTATCTATTGTCTATCTATCTATCTGAATTAAATGAACACAAGCTAGCTAGCTAGACTATGATACACGTTAAACACTCGGTTGCTATTATCTATATATCTATCTATCTATAATCTATCTATCTAATTTGTAAAAAAGTAAGTGCTATCTGTATTACGGTATGTTATTTCGTCTTTGGCAACATGAGTGCGAATGTTTTTTGAAACCTGCCTGGCAACGGACAATCGCGTCGAACGATTACGTAATGTTTCGAACGCGGATTACGTAGGCGGTACAATTTTCGCCCCCGGTACAATTTTGGTGTGACAGCGGCACGGCACGATGGGCACGTGACGGGCTCACTAGTTAGGTCACTGATAATGAGGTCATATTTGGGACGAAAATGCAGCCATTGTGATAGCCAAGCGCAAATAAGATAGAGGAAGGTTCCGCACTTTGGAAATCCCCCTGTTCATTAGCCAGCCCCCCCCCCCCCCCCCTTTGTCTGCCTAGCAAAGACAATGGTCTCTGCTTAAAGCCACAACTCATGGGAGACAAGGGATAGGGGCATTAGGGTGAGGGAGTTCAGCAGGGCACAAGTCCTAAATCCTACAGAAGGAACCAGCAATGGCAAGCCTGTGCGCCACATAATTGTGCCCCGCCGGAAACAGGTGCCCTGAGCTTTATTGTGTCCTCACCACCAGAACTCACAATACAAAGGAAGACCAACCCTGTCCCCACCCCAACCTTTCTGGAAAGGCATATTTGAAAGAAGGCTATGACTAGCACACAAGACAAGATTCATGGGTGAAACCACCAGTGAGCCAGTATGAGGATACAAATGTGTCAGAGAGAGAGGGACTTGAACTGGTTAAACTCAGACTAACGGACCGTACTAACGGATGTATATTCTGTACAGATTAACCATTTGTTATTTATTCAGGTTAGAATAAATAGACTAAACACAAAAATGTACTACTGCCAAGTTTCCCAGTGATGGAGAATATATTCCATGTCACAATATATGATATAAAATAAGTTATTTTACATTAGTTAGGTCCATGTTTTCCACATTCATGTTGTGCTTTATGGAATGTTTTGTAATATTTTCTGAATATTACAGTAGAATATATAGAAATGATAGACACCAATATTTCATATGATCCAAAAAGATGTAATTTTATTTGTATCAAAAAACTGTCTTTGTCCAGCAAAATAACTACATTCATTTATCATAGAAATGTATTTTCTAATTGCTCATAAATCAACCTGATTCTTTTTTACAATATTTCCTATCCATTATTTTATTTCTGTACAAGGAAATTCAGTCCTTTGCCAGCTTGGACTATACAAACGTTATTCATTTAATTAACATGGACATTTGTAGACGTCTTTTAAATAGGAATTGATACAAATAATTAAACTGCCAAATTTGACATTCAACACTCAGGCCCCAGGCCATGAGACTTAGAAAATAAAATATGAATTAAATTACCATTTGAGATGATGAATGAATCTTCACTGAAAAAACAACAAAAACAAGTGAAATATAAATGTTGTTGTAAATCCTACTTCAGACTTTTATGAATTGTTCTTCCAGATTATAAATACTTTTGAAACTAAAACGTGATCAAATGACTTTGATCACACTAGATCACATATGATGATTGATTCTTCCAAATTTATAAATGTCAGTAATTTGTTCCTTAAAGGCATACTATGCAGTTTTCCGGTTTTGTCAAACAGCGACCCCTCAGTCGCTGCGGAGTACTTGTATTTAACGTTAACTGTCATAAATACCACTCGCTAGAGCCGTCTCTATATACGGCTCTACGTCTCTGCACTCATGGCCTGAGCCCCTCCCCCCTGTATACCGGTACATGTTCAGTAGGATGGAAGCGTTGGACATCCAACAGGCAAAAGATGTCTACTGACCAGGTAATGTTTCAGGTGAATGCCTGCTAGCATCTTCCACTGAGGCTGCTTCTTATGTCACTGATGTATGTGACGTCGCGTGATGTCGCGCCGTAAAGCAATTCGTGATTCTCGCGAGACTTGTCGGGGGCGCCGTCTTCAGACTTGCATTGCTGGTTCTGCCAGCGGCGACCCTCCCCAGCGCTGCTACCGGGATGATTCGCTATACTACGAGTTTGTTTACCATCGAAATAACTTTGAAGCTGTTATATTAAGGTACAAAAGTTGCATAGTGTGCCTTTAAAACCAAGCCTTGAATACTGTAGGACAATACAAGGCCTTCTCAAAATGTTGCTCACTTCCTCTGTCCTTCCGCTCAACACCTCTTCTTCTTGACATGCTTTACATCAGCCTCAATACACCCCAGCTTTGTTACATACTTTTCATTGGCGTACACTCAACATATTTTACCCCCTGCACTGTCTACCCTTTTCCAATCTTCGCACTAACTTTCACTAACCGTCCACACATCCTTAGTAAACTTTCACTAACCGTCCACACATCCTTAGTAAACTTTCACTAACCGTCCACCACTCATTTAGTAAACTTTCACTAACCATCCACAACTCATTTAGTAAACTTTCACTAACCGTCCACAACTCATTTAGTAAACTTTCACTAACTGTCCACAACTCATTTAGTAAACTTTCACTAACCGTCCACAACTCATTTAGTAAACTTTCGTTAACCATCCACAACTCATTTAGTAAACTTTCACTAACTGTCCACAACTCATTTAGTAAACTTTCACTAACCGTCCACAACTCATTTAGTAAACTTTCGTTAACCATCCACAACTCATTTAGTAAAATTTCACTAACTGTCCACAACTCATTTAGTAAAAAAAAAACGTCCTCCACTCTTTCTCATAAACCCGGTTCGTTTGTATTTTTGCCATCTACCTTCTTTGCTCTCCACCTTCTCCATTCACTATTTTTGCCCATCCCCCCAGATTCCTCACACTTGTGTATCATAGCACACTCTCCAGTGCCATAACACCGTTATGGCACATGGCAGCCTTTATTGTAGTGGGTATGGTAGTCTGAGTTCCCCTCAGCAGGCCTGCAGGATGGACTGGTAGGGCTCGGCCAGGACCTTGTAGCGCACCTTGGTGTTAGTGATGGCTCCGTGCTTCTGCCGCAAGTGGAGTCTCAGCTGGCTCTTGTGCCGGAAGTGCAGGTCACACTGCTCACACTGCATGAGGTGGGTGGGGGGGGGGCAGTGGTCAAAAGTTCAGAAGCAGGCACAGAGGAGCGCATCACGATGAGATGCCCGCTGTGTGAACAGTGTTTTTCTGGAGACTCGTATATTACATACACAAAGTATTCTCTGAACCAGGGGCCAAACTTTCACAAAAGTATCTTAAGATAATTCTTAAGAAGTTTCCTTATAAGAAATTCTAGGTATTTTATTCCATTGTTAGGAACTTTTTTTTTTAATCCTCACTTTTGGGCCATGTGTGGATAAGTGAAACGCTGGTCTCGGCTGTAGCACAGGTGTTTAATACATTAACAAAACATATCGGTCTTCTTCACGACCTAATGGCTCTTGTAGCTGTAACAACCAAACATGGGTATCAATAAAGTATGTTCTCTGTGTGCGTAGAGTAGAGAGGTGTGTGTGTGTGTCTCACCGTGTACGGCTTCTCCCCGGTGTGTATGCGCAGGTGGCTCTTGAGCGTCTGCAGATGACGGAAGCGGGTGCCACAGGTGTGGCAGGGGTATGGCTTTTCCCCTGTGTGGATGAGCACATGGGCCCTTAGGTGAGCTACCTGAGAGAGAGAGAGAGAGAGAGAGAGAGAGAGAGAGAGAGAGAGAGAGAGAGAGAGAGATTAAAATAAGACCACTTTTCACAATTCACTTTCTATAATGTTGTTCTCCAAATTATTCTCATTTGATGTACATAAAACAGTTTTCATATCTATCATGTTTTGAATATCAAATCTCACTCTTTAAATCCTTTTAAGTACATATTTTGGACATAGAGATTTAAACCGATTGAAACTGTGTTTTTCAGTTCTCATCGTAAGAGTCTCGTCGTAAAAAGTAATTATGATACATTTTTTATTCTTCTATTATTTATTTCATGCTTTGTGAGACAGTGACCTTCTTCCCTCCTATGGTACCACAACGGACCAATACTGCTGCAAGTCGATGGTGATTTAACAAAGCAGTGCTTCCGAATCCCTTGCACCTGCACCCTCACCTGGACGAAACGTGCACCGCAGGTGTCACACCGGTATGGTTTCTCCCCTGAGTGGATGCGGGAGTGGGTCTTCAGGTTGGCCGGGCGGTTGAACTGGGCGCCGCACACGTTACAGCGGTACGGCTTGTCACCTGCACCAGAAAAGTTTACAGTCAAGGTCGTAATCTAGTGTGGAAGATGGGACTGGGTGGAGGGGTGGTAGACATCTAAAAATGGAGGAGTCCCTGTGTGTCTGTCCTCTCTGCAACCGCTCATCCGATCGACTTCACACTCGGCAGGTGTATTGCTGAGGACCCAAGGAAGTTGTTTGGATGAGCGGTTCTCGATAAAGCTGCAAGCAGCAATACCGGAGACCAATCAATCAGCGGACATATAAATGGATGGATGGATGGAGCGGTAGAAGGATGGATGGATGTTGACGTATGTATGATGATGAACAAAATCAAAATGTAGCCTCACCAGCGCAAAGTGCCTTCGTCCCGATGACATTCCCGGAGTACAAGTACGGCGCAAAGTAGTTCTCGCGCTTGAATGTGCGCTGGCTCGGGTGGGCTTTGTCTGTGGCGAGCGGCGTCGGGGATACACGGTGAAAGGAGCATGCTGCTTCCTTTGGGTCTTCCACAGAGGGGGGTGGTCCGAGGGGAGGGGATCGGCCAGAACCCTCGTAGCAGGAGGCCCGCCCCTGTCTGAAAGGGAAATACGTCTGTCGGTCAGTGGTGGGTCCTTTGTAGAGCAGAGAGGAGAACGTATACTTCACAAAATGTATGTATTTTATTTATGTGCCAAATTTAGATGGAGTGGCACTTGAGGTGGCCAATCAAATGTTTTTATTTTTTTTATTTTTTTATTTTTATTTGGGGGGAGGGGGCATGTGCCACCCATGGCCCCCCCTTTGGACATGTCCCTGCCATCTTTCATAATGATTTTCACCCAACTGCATGCGGCTTCCTAGGTGTCCATTACAAAACGAAGCAACCAATCAATCAGTTTTTGTTAGAAGCCTACCTATCAATCTGACCGGGCACTTCTCCAGGCCACGCCTCTGTGGGTGTGTCGTCGGATGACACAGCAATCCTCTGGGAGATAGGCGTGTTCCTCTCTCCTGGCTCCTCCTCCTTCACCGTGGTGACCGCACAGAGAGGGTTAAGGACGATGTACTTGTATTTCTTCCAGTTGCAGGCCTTGGGGTCTGGTGGGGGTTTTGTAACACCCTGGATGAAAGACAAAATCAAATACAATGCGTCTAAAGCTTACCCTTTCTTACCACCGCTACTCTATAATTGTAATTAATTGTTAAAAAATGAGTTTTTATATTCAAAATCATTTGACGCATCCTTTTCATTTCAAGGGTCTTACAAGACACTTTTCTTCACCAAACAACAGAATAATAACGTCCATTGTTCTCTTTAAAGATTTGGGCCGTACCGCGAGGTTACACGTGTTGGACTCGGCGGGGGAGCTGGGCTGGCAGCTGGAGCGGGTGGGGCTGTCGGGGGAGGGAGTGGGGCAGCCCGCTAGGGGCGACCTCCGCTCCTGCTTCATCTCCCGGGGCCCGGGCTCGCCGGTGGGGAAAGCCCCTGGCCTCACGCAGAGGCTGGCCTCCCGGGGGACCCTGAGGGAGGAAAAAAACACAGGAAGTGATGCAACGGGACTCGTTGTCAGACAAAGGCAGGCGCAAACAGTGGGTCAACACCTGCACACACTCACACACATTGTCACCCAGAACCAACAAACGTAAGTGGTAGCACATACAATATTTAAATGTACAATGTGCCCACACCTACATGACATTTTAATGACTGTTGCTTTTAGATTATTGATTAGGTAACACAGAATATATAAACCTTAATCCCAAATCACAATACCCACCCATATTCCCTGTAGGCTTCTTTTCATTGCACACACTATATATGTATTTACAGACACATGACGCTCCACACAGTAGTCTGCTTACCCAGCTGCCTGGGCTGGCAGCGGGCCAGGGGCCGGGCGTGTGAGCTGGGGGGGTGGATGGGGTGGGCCACCTTCTCTGGGACCTACGGAGGTGACAGACACCTTGGAGTCCAGCTCCACTTGAGGGTGTTGTTCGGCATCCATCTTCTCCCTGGATGAAGAACACCCATTCAAACGTGTCATCAACCCTGGCTATGAAAAATAGCTAGTGCAGGAATTTTACTTCAACGGTGTAGCCAAAATCAAACTTGTGTGTGAGTGAAAACATGGTTTGTTTGTTTGGTTTTAGCAAAAATGCTGTTTTCTGATTGGCTCATATTGGTATCACGTGATCATCAGTATATAGTAAATGGCATCACTGGCGCTGCCAGGGATTTGGAGCCCCATGAGAAGATATCACATTGGGCCCTACCATCCCACCACCATAGGGCAGAAATTGCGCCCGTCAGTCACAGGCCCTTAGAATCGTCCTAACTTTCACCCCCCCCCCCCCCCCCCCCCCCTTACGGCGCCCCCTCTAGTAGTCATGCTTAAGAAAAAAATATCTTGGGAGGGTAGGCCTACATTAGTACAAAAATAAAATAAAATGTTTGACGACCACCGGTGTAAGAGACAGGAGACGCGAGACGCGCTCTCACCTGTGCAGCTGCATGAAGGCGCGGCAGGTGTCGGCCACGTGCTCCATCTGCAGGTGCGTGGCGGCGGCCAGCACGCCGACCACGCTGCGGCGGCTCAGCGGCAGGCGGGACGTGTACATGAAGTCCAGCAGCAGCGACACGCTGGCCGCGTCCAGGCTGCCGGGCAGCGACACGGTCATCAGCTGGGGCCCCTCGCCGACGCCGCAGGGGCCGCCGCCGCGGCCCTGCAGCGACAGACCGCGCGAGTATAAGGAGTAGAAGAACCCGCTGAGAGACGAGAAGAAAACAAGAAAAAACACAGTAGGTGAGAAATGTGTGTAATGTGTATATGAGTGATCCATTGCATACACCTCGGTTCTTCGCTGAGAGGGAAGAAAAGGAAAAAAGCAGATAAGGTGAGAAATGTGCATAATAGCCTATATGTTAATTTGAACGCGTAGACACCTACATGCGGGATCAGTGTCTCTTTTTTAACCTGGCACGGTGCACCTGATAGTTGTGTGATAAGTGTATGACCCACTATGCATAGACGCACGCTGTCAGCAAGTAAGCTCATCAGGTGGGGCCCATTTGAATCCGTTAAGTTTTGAATAGTTATGTTTCATATGTACACAGCTCGCGATTAAGTGTGTAAGTACCCAAATAGTAGCCAATAAAGTGAGTGGTCTCTTCACTTAATGAGTTCATAATATGGGTTATCGTCTGTCTGCAAGGAGAAGGTGACAATTATTTTTTTTTTAAAAACGCCAGACCATGGGGGTCCAAGACTGGTGGCAAGCAGGTTCAAGCGAGCACAGGAAAGGGCTTTGAGAAATGGGTGTGGAAGAGGATGACTATCACACCGTCCTCAATAAGCAGAAAACAGGAAGCTACCGAGGGGGGGGGGGGGGGGGGGGGGGGAGCGTTGGTAGGAGCAATAACAGATGTGACTCTGCTATTGTTGTGTGCGTGCTGCGTGTGTGGCAGCATGGACCCTGGAGCAGGGGCGGACTGGGAACAAAAATCGGCCCTGTCAAATTTGTCCTGGACCGGCCTTGGAGGTGCGCAATTGTTGACCGGGGGGGGGGGGGGTGCTGCGCGATTGTTGACGTCGGGGGGGGGGGGGGGGGGGTGCTGCGCGATTGTTGACGGGGTTCTTAAAAAAAAAAATAATAATCGAAAAAAAAAAGGGCCGACGGCCGTAGACCCACACGGCCGTTCTGGACTTTTCCAGAACTCACAGATGGCCAGTCCGCCCCTGCCCTGGAGACATGATGGAGTTAGAGGCATGATGGTTAGAGTGCAACGAATCACGAGACTTGACGGATATATACTATCCCGCGTGATCCGATCAAAAGTTGTCGCACACCCACCTGCAGGCGACGAGCACGGCACAGTGCGCGCGCAGGCGGGCCCCGCCCACCAGCAGGGTGGCGTCCGTCAGCAGGTGGCGCCGCCGCAGCTCGTCGAGGTTCTGCAGGACGTCGCCTGAGTGTCGCGTGTACTCCTTCACGAAGCCCTCAGCCTCCTCATCCATGGCCTCATCCCGCTGCTCCTGCCAGCCGCCAGTCCAGCTCCCTGCCATCTCCTCCCTCTTGTTCATCTGTCATCGATGGAGAGAACAAGAGATTAGGTACTTCTGGAAAAAAAAACATGCGCCTTTGTTTTTGGGTTGAAAACTTTATTTAGAATGTTTTTGTATATACATAAAATAAGAGGGTTACATTGAGGAGGTATTAAAACCATGTGCCATTTTGTGCATGCCGGTATTCTCTGGGTTGAATGGTATAGCGAGATTTTTTAACATGCACAGGTTAGGCTACCTACCTGTTACTCGTGGGATAAATAAATAAAACGGAGTGTCCCAGACACATCTGTTAGGTGAGACCAGCTCCCTACTCGTACCTGTGTGCAACAAAAAAAACAATGGTTTGAATCATACAATTATACAAATTAAACAAATGTTGATATTTATCATAACTAATTGCTTAACTCCCACAAATTAAGTTTCTCATGAAACATACTTTGCATGAATATACATGAAAGCATATTTGCTTTAACTCCATGGACATTTATGCAAGCCATCCTGGGATCATGTTCAAAAAGATTAAAAAAACAAACTATAAGTTGTCTAATCATATCTGATCATGTTTGCATTTCCAGGCAAACTAACTGAACTCAAACTTCTAACTGAAATACAATGCAGAACATGCAGATTCACAGGACATTTGGTTCCTCCTCTGCACCTCCCAAATACATGATTTGAATCAAATGATTTCAAACAAGCAAGTTATCCAATAAACCATAAAAAAATAACCATCCCAAAAAAAAACCCAATACGATTAACAACACTACTTACCCCGACCAGCAGGGACGAGAACTTGCGCGCTTCGTGTGGACGTCAAACCTCTCGAAGGGTCAGTCTACACAACAATCTAAAGTAGATATCTCAAAGGGGGGTGGGGGTTATATGGTCCGACAACCACCTCCAACACTGCAGCTCCCAGTTCTGACTGCTGGTCGCCGCCACCAAGAGGAACCTCTTTATAACGTCTTGCAGGAAGCCCTCAAACCACTGGCGCTTCGCGTTTCCTCTTTCCTCAATGGCCCACGCGCACCCTGGAAGCAACGCAGGAACCCCCCCCCCCCAGGCCAGACGCTGGGCTTCGAGTATTTTTAGTGGCCTATTAGTTTTTCTAACCCCATCGGCCCCCACAAAGGCATGGCAGGGAAGTGTGTTTTGGTAGTGTGTGTATGTGTGCATGCGTGTGCGCGCTACGGTGAAATAATATAAAATGAGGACCCTGGGGGAGATGATGTACGTGCGTGTCTCGCCGGGACATAACTAACCTTATTATTGTCACGTGTCGACATCAACATTGACCGCCAACGCCTTCCGCAGGAGGCTTCAGGAAAACACACTCGCCAAACAACAAATAATAAATAAACAAAGGCCAAAACTGGACACAAATTGCTGTAATTTCTACAGTAAAATTTTACAGTAACTTCTTGTTCTGTCATTCTACAAAGTATAGCTGTACACCGCAATGCATCATGGGTCGAAAATAATTACAGTAGCTGACAGCATTTTCCTACAGTAACATATTGTAAAATGACAGGCAAGTTGTATTCTGACTGTAGGTGATGCGTATTACAGTTAAATACTGTTGATATCGGATTGAAAGAGGGGGACGTGCACAGTTGATGTCGGAAGCAGAGGAGCAACGAAGTCAGCTCGTTGGTGAGAACAATGTTTTATTTGTGTTATTGACTGTTATAAACCATTGGGGCAATTGCTCTGTCAGTTAGCATTGCGTTAGCTGTGCTGCGGTTTAAAACCGTACTCCGGAAACCGGAGGTTTTGGAGTTTAACACGCAGCTGCGCACGAAGTTAAACCTGATTGCTGTGTACTGACCGACACAGGTTCAGCTGATTCCTAGTTAAACTCGGGTTAAACCGCAAGTACTCTGATTTCTCGTTATACTCCAGCAGACGCAGTCTTATCTTAATGTTGGATGCATTTTGTGCTATAATTACCAACAAAAACTTAATGGGAATGTAAAGTGAACTTTAATATAATAAAACGCAAATAATGTTGAAATATATTATGAAATAGTCTAGCCTACTTTTTGTGGAAATCTGAGTCTGGAATCTGAATCTGCCCTCACCTACGTCAATCAATCAATTACTTGTCATTGTTTTCTCTTGGTGTGCATGCAAACGTGATTAATTAATTGAAGACGAATTAATATGCGAGTAATTAGGGTAATTCCACGCCTATACATTCTCGGAGAAGGAGAGGGTCAGTGGCGCAAAAAGTGGGTATGCGCTGTATGCGGCGCATAGGGGCGCCGCACCAGGGGGGCGCCCCCGTCAACAACCGCGCACCACGTAATGTTTATGGGGGGCGCCAAAATTGTTGCTGCATACCCCCCTGACACTGGGTAGTTGCACCCCTGGAGAGGGTAGTTAGGATGAACATGTCTCGGATAAAGAACTATAACGAGGAGCAGAAATTATATTTATTGTACTGCATTCGAGGTGTTGTGGACACGGTGGAAGAGGAAAGACACCACCACCACGCTCCGAAGAAAGTCTGTTTGGGATGATCTCTCAAACACATTTAACAGTAGATCTTCCAGCAGGAAGACCGAGCAGCGGCACATTTAAAGAACTTATGGAAGCGCTTGAAAGTTGAAGCGCGTAATGCTATTGCTGAGCGGACGCACGACCGAGACCTGAGCCCCGTGAGCCGTGAAATATCACTGCTCATTCCAAATCGACTATGTCCAATATTGTACTGAAGGCCTATCTGGCGTAATAAGTGTAAATGTATCATACATTATTATTAATACTACTAATAATAATTAATAAAACTAATTCTGTGTGTGTCGGTTATAATGGAGCCTTGTTTCATCCTGCAAACTGGTTTAGTCTCCTCTAAAACCATGTCCGTTTCGAGACTAGACTAACACGCACAAAATACGCCCTCTAGTGTCTGATGTGAATTTCTCTGAAGACACAGCAATTGAGATCAAGGTAAAACGCAGCTGCAGGTTAAACCACAGGTACATACGACACAGCAATGGAGCTTAAGACGTCACGTGACTTCTTGCGTCACCGACGAGTTTAAAACCGTGTTAAACTCTAAAAAGTGGCTAACGTAGCGACAGAGCAATTGCCCCATTATTTTTAGCTAGGCCGTGTTTTGAACCTGACGTTAACTGTTAGAAAGATTCAGTCTGCACCGTTTTTTGGTTTTTTTTAAGCAAATGTTAACGTTAGCTAACGTTAACTTTAGCTAAAGCTAGCTAGCGTAACATGCATTAGTTAAAGGCCGTGGTGCAGGTTAAACACCACTGTCGATTAATGGGTACATAAAGCACGATAAGATATGTATATAAAGTTAGAAATGTCTCCAAAATGGTGTTAAAGTCTAGTTTTTGTGGTTTTTGGTAGCAACGGTTCTTTTTAACGCAATTCGGCGATGTCGTCACGTGAGGGAGACGTGTGGAAGGTAGCCTCAGCCTTGTACTAGAACTATGGCGTCTTCGTTAGAAAATTAAACCTGCACCACAGCCTTTAACTTAAAAAAAACACTATCAAAATACATCTGCTATTGAAATTATTTTAATACACCACCACAGTATGCTGCTATAAATGT
The DNA here is from genome assembly GCA_030340625.1 of Merluccius polli. Classification (NCBI taxonomy): domain Eukaryota; kingdom Metazoa; phylum Chordata; class Actinopteri; order Gadiformes; family Merlucciidae; genus Merluccius; species Merluccius polli. Next base: position 206,819 of record JAOPHQ010004554.1, read on the forward strand.
AATTTTCCGTTTTTATGTCGGGACGTCCCTGGCGGGCAGTGTTGTAGTACTCGAGTCCGGGACTCCGGGACTCGGACTCGAGTCCGACTCGTGTGCTAAATTTAGAGACTCGTGACTTGACTTGGACTCGAGCACTGAATGACTCGAACTTGACTTGGACTCGTGCATTAGGGACTCGAGAATTAAGACGAGGACTCGACTTTTTTAAATGTCATTAGGCTGAGCCGGCTGCGGACCCAGCACCGGACCCGCCAGCCGTGGACCCAGCACCGGACCCGCCAACTGCGGACCCGGCACCGGACCCGCCAGCCGCGGACCCGACCGCGGACTCAGCCGCGGACCCCACCGCGGACTCAGCCGCCGGCCCGGCCGCGGACCCAGCACCGGACCCGCCAGCTGCGGACCCGACCGCGGACTCAGCCGCCGACCCGACTGCGGACTCAGCCGCCGGCCCGGCCGCGGAGCCGGCTGCGGACCCAGCACCGGACCCGCCAGCCGCGGACCCAGCACCGGACCCGCCAACCGCGGACCCAGCGTCTGCCTTTCTAGTTCTTGTTTCTTTTTTTCTTTTTTTGAGTTTCTTTAGTAGTGGAAATAACGATAGTCGCATTCATTATTCGATATTCTCCCTGACTCCGCCTATTCGACTATTCGACGATCGTTACCCATCCCTACTATGCACTGGAGCTCTAGGGGGCCTGCATGTAAAAAGGCTCCAGTGCGTATCCAGACTATTTTAAACAAACAAAATAGTTCCAATGTAAGGAGTGATCTAAGAGCACCTGGAAGCAGATACACAAAATACAAAATACACTAAATATGCTGTATTCTGTTGTGAATACTAAAATTTTTATGTTGGTGTGTTTTGTTTGATGCCATTGTTGTTCTTCCAAGCCTGGGCCAGTCGGGAAATCTCAAACCAGAGTACCTGCTGCCTGAGGTTATATTGATGCAACTATATTAGTACTCAGTAACTCATACAATCTTGTGACAAGAACTCCAAACAATCCCTTTAACTGTTATGACATTTCCACTGTATTAGTCATTGCATTGTAGAGCCACTTCCTGGTTCAGATTGCCTGGACAGCACAACTGAAATCATAATGAAAAAATATTAACAGCCTAATTTTAGTTTTTTCATGTTTTGCAGTTTTTCATATTGGATGGGCAAATTATTAGCTTGTCTTGCACAACCTGATATTCTGCTCTTTCTTGTGGAGCAGCTGTTTTTTCATGTGAGTTTATTTTCATGTGATTTCAGATGTTTCATTGGACTCAACCCCACCAGTGGCACCAAGACGGCAAAGCTGGTCAGCCAAAGAAGTGGGAAGGTGCATGAGCAGAAGAACAGCTCAGTCAATCCTCACGTCTCCTCTCTCCTCAGGCGATTAATGGACTTTGAATGGCTGTCAGTGTGAGTCATACAAAAGATGAGGATTCTTGTCTTCCCCACTATATGACATTGTTCTTAAAGAGGAAAAGGTTAAAAAGTGACATTTAAAGGTTCTAGTAGGCAGATTTTCTAACTTTTAAACAAAGCTAACTGTTTCGTTTCCAGTCTGTGCTTAATTAGGCTGTGTTGTTATGTTGTAAAACTAAAAACTGACTTTTAATAAAGTTTTGTATTGTTGCAGCTCTGACTCTGGTTGTATTTAACAGGTGAAGAAAATCTAATGCAATGTTGATGAAATTTGGAGTAACAGCAAGCCTGGTCTCATTCAATATGCATATTTTGCAAAGCTGCTAATGTGAAAAACAAAAATTAACTGTAAAAACATTCTACAACAACATATTGTATTGTGAAGTATTAACAGCTATTTACTGGCAACTTTAGTTGCCAGGTAACCTCTGTAATTTGAATAGAATACAAGATAATGTTGTATACTAGATTACAATTAATAGTTGTTTTTCTAAAAAAACAAAACAACAAATTGCTGTAATTTATATACAACAAAAACCTGTAAAAATTATCCTGTAATATACTGTAATCCTTTTTACAGTAATTAACAGCAATTTTACAATACTTTACTGGCAACTTTTATTGCCAGGTATTTACTGTAAATTATACAGTCAATTTGTTACAGTGTGGTCTACGTACCACAATTGTGTATGATACTTTTCAGTGGTACACAATATAGTCTTACTTGAAAACGAATTGTGACAAACTTGTCCTCCATTTAGGACTTTTTGGGTGCTGTTGCCATGGTGACAGATATGGGGTGAGCGTTTGATTAAAATGCTCTATTAAAAGTGTCTGAAAGCTTCTGGTGTGCTGCCTAAAGACACGGTGGCTGTGATATGAGGAGAGAAAGAAGGAAGGAAGGAAGGAAGGAAGGAAGGAAACGAGAGATGTTGCTTGGTGGTCGTTGTGATGGTGTGGGGGGGGGGGGGGGTTAAGTAGGATCTACCGTTTGTTTGATTGTGAAAAACAACCGCCACCTCCATGAAATGCAGCAGACAGATGTACAGGAACTGTTTCCCCCCCCCCACCCCCCCCCCACACACACACACACATACAATTCACACACACAATCCACACACACACACACACACACACACACAATCAGCAATCATACTCTCACACACGAGTCCAAAACACATGCACATATACACACACATACAGAAAGAACATTAACCACACACACTCATGGACACATGTATGTGTACATACACAAGACCTCTGAAAGCCTTTAAAACGCGCTGGTGGTTGAACAACAGTGCAGGACATCCGCCAATAATAAAGGCGAACGGGAGGGCCAGAGAACAGAGGCTGTGGAAGGAGGTGACGGGCAGTTCAGAGGTCGCCAATCACTTTTTCAAAAACAAGCGGAAAGTGACCTCACCGCCCACACACAGCATCCTTGCCGTATTTTTTTTAGCGGAAGCATTTTAGCTTTGGTGAGGGGTAGTGAGTCAGGGGTAGTAGTGTTGAGGGAAGCCCTACAGGTAAGGGGCTGTTTAGGAGGCTGTTTTGCATCCACGAAAAAAAGTTGATTGAGCTTATGAAGGAAATAGTTTTATTTATGGGGGAGTGTATAAGGTGTCGTGACCCCCCCAACCCGAAAAAACAAAACAAAAAACACTCAATGTGTGAATATGTTATTTAGTTGTCAAGTGGCATCTCTAAGGGTGATCATTATTATTTGTTAATGTCTGTGGTGGCTATTTGTCATCAGTGTCAATAATCAAAAAACTCAAAAATATCAAAACTATAATAAAACAAAATCAAATCAAACGGCCACTGAGACACCTAGGGAGTGAATTTATGCAGGATAAACAGAGTCCATTGTCCAGGCAAAAAATGAAGTTTCTTTGGTTTATTTTCCATTGGCAAACAAACAAACAAAGAATGGCACTTTGCCGCCTCTCTTGCCCTGGTAAAAAACCATCAGCCCTCCCAGGTGCCCGCCTCACCTGTGTCTGCCTACCCATATATGTAAACTCACCCAGTGCCTTCAAAATAAAAGCATGGTCAAATACCCAAATTAACTCAAACAATACTAAATATCATAAGCAAACTAAAGGTGTATTCCCCAAACTAAACCACAAAAAATAACTAAATAATAAGTGATTCAATATTACAAAAGTAACAAATAGCTCCGACACTGTCGTTATCATATGTTTTTATATTATTTGTTAATGTTGTGATCGTATGGTTTTGTTATTGATATTATTTGTTAATGTTGTGATCATATGTTATTGATATTATTTGTTAATGTTGTGATCATATGTTATTATTGATATTATTTGTTAGTATTTTGTCATTTGTATGTGTGTGCATATGTGCACGTGTGATTGTGTGTGCGTACATTTGTGTGTGTGTATGAGCATGCCTGTGTCTGCGCGTGCGTGTGTGTGTGCAGACGTGTGTGGGTGTGTGTGTGTGCCTCTGTGCGCACGTGTGTGTGTGTGTGTGTGTGTGTGTGTGTGTGTGTGTGTGTGTATCAATGCGCGTGTGTTTCTACCTGCGTGTGTGTGTATCAATGCGTGTGTGGGCGTGTATCAATGTGTGTGTCTCTGTGTCCTTGGGCTTGGGCTTATTTGTTATAATAATGTTATGATAGTGTTTGGATCAATTGTGTCTAATGAAGGGAAAACAAAGAAAGAAAGAGGAGACAAGGGGGGGGGGACAGGCCAGGCTGTAGAAGGCAGAGGGCTTGTGGTGGGGCTCCAGTGCTTCCAGGCATTGTGCAGGGCCGCGGATGCAGTGGGCGGTGGAGGAAAAGTGAGAACATTACCACAACAGGTAATGGACCAATGGGCGGAAGCTGTGGAGTCCGTCCCCATTGGCTAAGGCCTGGGCCGAGCTAATAGTTTACTTCCTGTGTGTATAACGCCGCCGTTTTTACATTAACGACCCACCGATGTTGGAGGTGAGCGGCCAAAGCCTGGTATTACTAGAGTTGATTAGTAATGTTATTTTGAGGAAGGTGACGGTGTTATGGGAAACTACATTTAGTCCTTTTTGTTGTGTCAGTGTCAATGTCAGTTTATAATAAGACAAGCCATTTACCCTTTAAAACAACCATTGTTGAGTCATTCCTCAATTGGGTGATTAAAAGCCAAACACGCTTTGACTCTGTGTGTTCAGCAGTGGGTGCCCGGGTGTTGACAGCCATGAGTTCCTGAAACAATAACAGATCCCCATAAACTGTCTTCCTGCCACGCCGGAAGGAACCCCGCGGAACATTCTGGCCTTATAAGGGCAAGTGGAGGAGACCACCGCTGGAACAGACAGAGAGAGATAGGGGATATCCCAGGGAGTAGCCCTGGATGTTTTTCTTCTCTGTGAGAAAAAAAGAAGATTTGGTAGCGGATGCTGGACACACAATAACCAAAAGCATTGTTTTCTTTTAATTGATATTTTGGAGCATCTTAAATAAAAAAAATAATGCAATAAATGTGTCATTCTACATATTATGCAACACACAATTCACAATCTGACACAGGAAAAACAATATGCTGGGCTATCCATTCTAGAGTGTTCATCGGGCTGAGATATGAAGACCTGTCAGTCTCTTGAGACTGTAAGAGAGAGAGTTGGAATGAAGAGGGAAATCTAACAGTTCTGTTTACACTGACTGACAGATGGAAATCTGATGAGGTCGAGCAGGGGGACCAATGTTTGCACTGGTATTAAGTTAGACAGCTAGTAAGTTAGTTTGTTGGTTGGTCAGTTAGTTATTTGGTCATTAGTTGGCAGAAAGGCAGTTAAGAGAGATAAATGGATGGATGAATAGATAGATTATCAGATAGATATGTAAATTACATTCTTAAAATGCAGGACAGATGGAATATATGAATGAATACATGATAAATATATGAATATATGACGATATATAAATCATATCATATATAATCTGTAATCTAATATATATAGATTATATATATATATATATATATATATATATTTGTTATATATATATTGTATTATATTATTGTATTTTTGTATATATAATATAATTATTAATATAAAATATATTATATATGAATAGTATATATATATTACATGTATTATATTATTGTATTTTTGTGTGTGTATATATATATATATATATATATATAGTATTTGCTTGTTTCAGGTCCATGTTGCATTTTCACAGGTCAGCAAGATAGCTTGGCTCGCGAGCAGCTCCGCGACCAGTCACAGCCCACTACGTCACACGGCTGGAATGTGGTGACGACTGCTACTGGCGGTTTGCAGAGGGCCTGTTAGTGTGTGACAAACTCGGGATCAGCGAGAAAGTAGGTTACCGAAACGAAACATAAATAGGAGAAAGTTGTTTTTGCATTCACTTCTGTTGATATTCGGATTGCCTATATATGTATAAAAATGTAATTGTGTTTTGGTGTGAGTGTGTGCACATTGGCGAAAGAGCGGAAGGATTTGTCGTTGCGCTTTGCGTAAAAAAAATCTATGAAAGAAGCCCGGAGACGAGGCGCAGTTCAAAGCAGACTATCTAACAAGTAAACAAACACGTGATTAAAGTTAATGGTAGAAATTTAGCAGTCATTATATCTTATCAAGATCTTCAATGCGGTGCTGTGGTCGCGTAAATATACACTAGAAACATGCTAGATGCTATCAACAAGGTCCCAAATACATTTAGCAAACACGATGGTTTGCATTCATGTTGCAAATCTACCAGTTTGCTGGACCTAAATATAGAAAAGCTCTGTGTATTGTGGGCGATGTGATGCTAATTGCTTTACCTATTTGAACATTTTCCTTATTTGCAGATGAGACTGAATGACAGAAGGGTGGCTACGTGAAAAGGTAGGAATCCGGATGCATTACTGTTGAATTCAGCTATTCCAGAGCAATATTGTTTTATGTAATTTGATGTATATTGACGTGTGCACCGTTACATTATTGAGTGTATTTGTAACAATTGAACAACACGACGTATCGCGAGGATTCAGTAGAACGTAACTTTGGAACTCGATTCAAGAGTTGCTGCCGTCAGCGTTTTTTTTTGTATTCATTCAGAGAAAGAAGAAAATTGTGAAAACCGTACGTTAACAAATGCACAGCCATTGTATCGCCAACCACATGAATCACAGACTGATAAATCCGCTGTGATTAATGTTATGGCCCTTAAATCCTGGGATTTGGGTGTGTGTGCGCTCAGCCCGGATTTAGAAAGGGTTTATACCATGTCAGTGGCGTGGCAGTTCCTGCGATTTTTCCCCCTTAATCTCTACCAAAATAAGACCGATGGATGTTTTTACCAATATGTGAAAATGTTTACTATAAACCCAACCCATTTACAATCTCGTGGTAGTGTTATAATGAATATGCAGTTGTACTAGTAGTCTATACCACACCACACCCTCACTCCATTGGCACAGCGTCATCTGTACACATATCAAACTTAATATACCGTAATTTAATTTTAATTCCATTTTGCTCTATTTATACTAGTACTTTTATTTATCCTGTTAACGCTTATACTTATAAGTATTGTGTATTTCATCATCTATTGCCTAAGCACAGTCGACGGAGCAGGCAAAGTGAGCAGTTGTATGACTTTGAATGTGACAAATAAAAATTGATTTGAACTTGAAAGATAATAATCCCTTTATCAACGGTTTGGTAATCACTCCAAGACCCATATCCAATCTCTTTATATGGGATACCAAATTCCCTTTTTGAGAATACCCATTTGCTGTAGACAGCATTGATAATTTAATAAAAATCAAAAGACTGAGCATATTAATGGTACTAATGAAAGTCACGGGCAGCTCATATATTTGTCAGCTGCTCTCATGCATTATTTCTTTATTTCTTCCTTGCGTTATTTATTTATTCCTTGGAGGATATGCAGTATATGGTTATGTGAGCCAGGTGTTGCTGTGTATTCAAACACCTGGTTGTTACATAACTTTTCCTTTGTTAGTTTTTGCTTCAACTTAATTAGGAAATCTATGAGTACAAACAGCTGAACAACAATTACTATTGTGCTGGAAAACAGGCCAGGGGAAACTGTGTGTGTGTGTGTGTGTTTTCATTCTTTAGGGTTTTCCATCTCAATGCCAGTGATTTTGGATGAGTGTTAACACACACACACACACACACACACACACACACTTGTTTAGGAACACCGTGCACTCGTGCTGGAAATCCCCTTGTCTTTTAGAGTAGGGTCTCTCTTCCTGTCTTTCTGCCAGAAGCCCATTGTTAAGTCAATGTGTTGCCATAGGAAACAAAATAAACTGAGCATCACTTGGTTTCCATTGGTTACTGGTAATGAAAAGGTATACAGACAAGATGGCAGAGAATCAACTGGTGAATGTCATAATTGGTGGAAATATATCAGACTGTACCAATATCACTTGTTTACTTCAAACAAATGTATTCTAAGATCTTGTGAAGTATCGACACACAACGCTGAAGGGTCACGATGAACCAATTAATATTTGTAACTATGTACAATAAAAGCACAAGAGACTTGTACTTTTACACTGACATGCATTGTGTTTGGCTCATTCAGATACATTACAGACATTCTTCTTTCTGTCAAAACAGCAGAAAAAAATATGTATGTATATAATACACGATATCTGGGATTATTTCTGTCTGTGTAACGGCAAAATATAACAAAAAAAACCACAATCCTTTATATGTTTTCTGTCTTTTTTTGAGTTATTTGAATTATTCCCCCGCCAGAAGTTGTGACATGTCAGGTCCTACCTGGCTCCCGCCCAGGACCCTTGACACCGCCGAGCAGACCGCAGAGCCTCAGATGTCCCACGTCACCGCCGGTGGGGACATCTACCGGCTCCCCAACAAGAAGGGCCTGTCCAGCCACCCTGCCCGGCCCAAGTACAGCCTCTATGAGCAGAACGGAGATGGAGGAGGTGGAGTAGCCACCAGATACATGGCAACTGGACCCACAGGTACGACCGACTGATACAATCAAACAATGATGATGATGATGATGATGATAATGATGATGATGATGGTGTTTTTATGATGATGATGATGATGATGATGATGATGATGTGTTTATGATAATAATGACATCGATAACGATTTTGTTGTTGTTGTTGGGTGTGTACTCGCCATCGTTTTCTTTTCTCCATTAAACCATCCAACCGATTGGAATAGATTTGATATTTAAACTCACAAAATGAAAAATAAGCTCTCTTAGGTCCGAATTGGGTTACCTGTGGGGTATACTACGAAGCTCACTGAACATACCCAGGCTTTCTTTGGATAACCTGGATTGACAAATACGAAACTCGCAATCAGAGTTAAACGGTACCACGAAGCTCGCTTACGAGTCACTTTGTCAAGCCAGGTTTTCCGCTTTAGTTTCAATGCGCGTTCCCATAAAAAGGGCGTAACCCAACGTTATTCACCTTGACGAAATGGATTCGACGGAGCGAACACGGGCTGTGTATTTCACTCAGGAGGAGCAAGTAGTGATTATGAACTCATACGAGGAGTTTAAAAAGCAAATAACGGCAAGGGGCAATACAGTTGCCCATAATAAGGCTAGGGAGGCGTGCTGGCAAAAAATAGCAGATTCTGTGAATGCGTAAGTGAAAAGATTTTGCATAGCCTAATTGTTTAAAAATAACTATGCCAAATGCAGAATTGTTCGCCATTAATCCCAATAGAGTGCATATGATTGCAAAATGCAAAAGCAACCTCCAACTTGCTTTATTGTGTAATTTAGGGAATTCATTTCAAATACATCCTATGTATAAGAAACGTATTGCATGTGCTGGAAGGTAGCGACGGTGGTGTGGTGGATTAGTATGTGAGCTGAACGCCAGCGACCGGGGTTCATATGTTGCCTGTCCATCATCATGCCTTTTACCCCCATCTAGATTACCAAACTGGATAATTCCATAACATTAATGAATAAGTATTCCATATGACATAAGAAATATAACTTATTAAACTACACATAAATGCACTTCACTTGGGAAACGAACCCAGCACGCAGAATCTCAAGACAGACGCACTACCTCTACTCTACCACTCATTCACGCAAACAGGTGTTTTCTTTTACCTGCAAGTTGATAAAATCCTTCCTTGACAGTTTGTGTTGGCAAAAAGCTAGGAAACACCACGAACATATTTAGCAGTGTATTTAGGGCAGCTACAACCTTGCGTATCACAAGGCACACTGTATTTTTGCTTATATTTTCGGCATCACCAACTGTATGCAAATATGTACCCTTGGCAAAAAATCGCAGGGAAACACAGACACACTGCACAACAGTAAGCGCACGGCTTCTTTTTGTAGCATTGCCTACATAAGGTCCAACAAGGACGATCAAATAGCGAATACCCTCTGATGAGAACCTGTATCTCTCATACAGAATACCCTCTGATGAGAACCTGTATCTCTCATAAAGAATATCTTCTGATGAGAACCTGTATCTCTCATAAAGAATATCCTCAGGCAATGCCAAGGGATCGGATCTGTCCCGAAAGCGGCGCTCAGCTTTTAAGTAGCCGATCTAATCGGAAAGTCTTAGCTGAAAACCTCCTCCCGACCAGGTTTGGTTGCCAGCATAAGTTACCATGGTGATATAGCGACGCTAAAAGAGAGCGACTTTCGTATGACAGCTAACCCAGGCTTTGAGCGCAACATACCTCGCTAACCCACTAATCGAGGTTCGTAGTACACCCCACAATTACTTCAATGCCATGATATACACTATAAAATCCACAATAAATGCCACAATAAAAGCTATACAATTATTACTTCTGGTTCTAGTACTTCTAGTACTTCTGGTTATGGCACATGCCTACACTGGCATTAAACAGTTTTTCGTCCAATTACATTGCTCCATTGTCACCTGTAACTCATAGCATGGTGATTGACAGCTAGCTTTGGTTTTTGACGGATATCAAAATATCAAGATATCAAGCTCTACCCTAGCCACCGTGACAAACCCTCCCACTTTTTAAAAAGTTATGTCCCGCCCCAACCTGTGGTTTTATGCAGCCTCCCGAAAGATGTTTGAAAAATGCCATCTGACATCCTTTGGATAGGGCCTTTGAAGAAAAATGTAATCAATAAAACTATGGTGAAATAATAACAATAAAACCAAGTGTTTTATATAGTATAGTATTAAATGCAGTACCGCCCTACATAAAGCCAGACACGGTTGATTCATGACTTGTGTTGTTGTTTGTAATGCACACTCCGACCACCAGGGGGACCTGTTCATCATTCATCCAGTGACCACTACTACCCTACTCCTCCTGCCCACGGCCCTAAAGAAGAGCGTAGCTGGAGCCCCCACATGGACAGCTACGTGCAAAGGGTAGGGGGCTGCTGACACATAAAAGATCAAACCTTTGGTTTGGTTTGGTTGCTCTTAACGGAGCTATATGTAACACAAGTCACATTTACTGGACTAAATTATAAAAAGACCATGATATGTCGGCGGAAATTAAAATACCTGCTTCTCCGACAGCAACGCTATGGCCAGCATGTTCTCCTTTGAAATGTCCATTCCGGGTCAGAACGTCTGTTTTTGTTTTGTTTCTAAGTTGACTGCTAGTTTATAATTTGCAAACAATAAATAAATTGCAAACATGCTGATCAACTTACAGTGTCAGACTCGTCATCTCAAAATTTAATTTTGCACTCGGCTCTTCTTGCACTCGGCTCGTCTTGCACCAGTATTCGTTTAGTGCCCTCAACCTGGCAACCTGCGTGAGCTTCGAGTCTAGGGAGGAGGGGGCGGGCGACAACACTCCAATCAGTGTTACATAAGATTCCTTTATTGTACAGAGGAGATTGAGGTAAGAGTACTAACTTATCTATAGAACAGCTTTAAGGGGGAACTGTTGTTGGGGATAATCTAGTCTGACAATCAGACTTTAGATTCATAACTAATGTCAGACAGCAGACAAGCTCAAATCTGGGTGAACAGGGCGTTTCACTTTCTTTCGCTTCATATGTGTTTCAACCAATCATATGGTTGGAGGCGAGGATCTTTAAGCGCATAATTGGTGAACACAAACTCGGCCAGCACTAGTCAAGTAAACTAGTAAAGTGTCTGAAAATTTTTAAATCTACACCGTGTAGATTAGCCACTGTAGAAATACACTAGAAATCCCCTTCTGAAAGCTTCATCTGCTTGCGCAAATTAGTTTTCTTCTCCGTCTCCAGTGTTTCCCACATGTCTAAAATCTACTTTTGGTGTTAGCCGGCGGAGAGGCCAGGCGATGCAATTTCTTTTTTTTGTGGCCATCGTTATATGCCTGCCTCATCTAATCAAGTAAACACAGCAACTGTAGGGCCATTATTAAGAATAAAGTGTAATGACAGTAACAGTCTCACAGTTCTCAAACAGTTATAACAGCATCACATGTATAATCATTGTGCCAACTCTAACTAATAACAAATCTATCAAAGCCTGTTTCTAAGCCATTGTTATCTTAGTTATGTATAACGCATCTATCCACCACAACGAAGAGCGCTAATTACAATCCCTGATCTCTGATCCATATAAGGTCATGACCAAATATGGATGTTGGGACGTGCGTCACGTTCAGCAAACAAACTGCATAGTAACAGGCATTTGATAGGCTGTGAAATACCTTTATTCAGACTAGGGGTGGAAGTTCTTCCCAAAAATGAATCGTATCACAATCTTTTTAACACACTTCACGATCCAGATCTGTTTTGCAAAAAAATTGCAATCTTCACAATTTTGAAATGTACTGTCGAGAATATCCAGACAAACAAGCCTATGGACTTCGTCTATTTGCACCATTAAATTTAAAGTTTTCTAAATGGTCATTACTGAGTTAAACTTTATTTTAAAATTTAAAAAATTTGCAATCAGCAATGGAACAGTCAATAGAACACAATCATTAAATAACAGAGGTTTCAAGTACTCAGAACTCAACCCAAGTAGAACAAATTGTAGTAGTACAAAGGAAACTACAAAGTGTGAACACAAAAGTGCACTTTTTAAATCAGATCATACTGTCATCTAAATTGTGCATCAGTGTCTTAAATCCCACGTTTTCCACAGCTTTGAACGGCACCATACCTATAGCGAGATAGCATGGGACCACCTCAGTCACCGCCTCACAAACTTTCCATCGTTTACTGCTTTTATGTTATTTTTTCAACAGGGTTAATGCCTTGGTCAATGATAACGGTTTGTATTTCGGGACCTGGTGAGATACTGTAGCCTAGAACTCTAGACACCCCCTAGCGGCAGCAAATTTATTTGGCAGCTAGGTAGGTCTAGCACGGCTCCGTCGGCTTTTTGGTGCTGGAAACACCAAGTGTGTCTTGTATGTCTGACCAATCACAGCGTGAGGGGCGGAGTCGAAAGCCGGGCTACCTAATGACGACAGAAATGCGACGGTTCTGTGTTAGAGGTAAACAATGGCTGCTGCTGCTGGCGAACGGTTGTCTTTCCACTCGGCTTTGGCCGCGACTCTTCAAGACTTTAAGTTAACATTTTATTTGAGAAAAGAACAAAGAACGGCACTGAAGTCTTTCCTCGAAAATAAATATTTATTCTGAGTTGGCTCTGACTACGTCACCTTCTTCGTTGCTCTGATTGGTTGTAGCGCTATCCTATTGCGTGCAGAGGGAACTTGAAAGACAACCGTTTATCCCGCCCACACTGCCAATGGAGCTGATCCAGACCTTACATCTTTCTGATGTAGGTCTGGCTTGCCAGGCTAGAGATACTGATGAGTGGGGTTGGACCGGCCTGAGTGAAACACTCTCGGCAGGTTCCTCCGGATGCTTCCTTTTAAGGTGCTTCAATAAATTTGTCGTATTCCCTCTGGAAGTGCCGACAGTTGCACGGCAACGTTTATAGATTACTTTATATAATTTTGAGAAATATCTGACTTCTGAAATATCTGCTCCATCTCATCTGCCATGCTGCTAGCTCACGTTGAATTGTTTTTCAAATACGTCACGCTTTCCTATGATAGAGACACGTGATATAATCTGGCCAATCAGCACGGCCATCTAGTAGGCAATCATTCTGTTGGTTTGTGAACGTAAGTTTTATGTGAAGTTTGGAAACGTTGGTAGGAGGACATAAATCACAATCTCTCTGTGGACGTCTTCAAGATCGATCATGATTTAAAATCGTCAGATCAGCCACCCCTAATTCAGACATATGCGTTTTGGACAACTAAGGGTGCCCAATGCAAACGTACTTAATATGGGCAACTAGTTGGCTTAATGACACCCAGTTGCTCATCTGCTAAATTCAATTTGGTACACTAAAAAAAGACGGTAAAAATGACAATGGAACATTTTTATTTGCATTTTTTAATACAAAATGTGTAAAATATATGCCTAATATACTTTGGCGGCCGTTAATATACCTGGGCGGCCCACCCAAGTAAATTCTATGTGTGGGAAACACTGATCTCTGAAACGAAACAGGAGTAGGAGGCGTAACTTCACCCCTCGCAGTGTCCAGCCCAGGCTCTGTGCCTTCTCCCCCAGAAGTTCTGCTATAACATAGTAGGACTGCTGGATCAGAAGTTCAGCTGTAACATAGTAGGACGGCTGGATCAGAAGGTCTGCTATAACATAGCTGGACTGCTGGATCCCAGATCAGGGAACACCACATGGTGGGTTTTTTTGTATTTATTTTTCAGCACCGTAGCCATGACAACCCCATGGGCCACCGCTCCAACATCGATGCCGACATCGACTCCCTTACCAGCATGCTGGCCGACCTGGACAGCCACCAGCAGGACTCAAGCGCGCAGGTGAGCCCGGCTACGGTCCTTATGGGTGCTTTAATGGAGCTGGGAATACAATAAGGCTACAGATACTACGATCTACTTGAATATGTCTCCTCTTCCCACCCCCCACTTCCCCATGCAGCTCTACGACAACGTGCCTTACAGCCCACACCTCCAGGCCGACCGCTACAGCCCCTCCTCCCAGAGTGTGGCTCCGCCCCCGCTGCCCAGCCGCCCCTCCGTGGGCTACCCGCCCCACCCCCCCCAGAACCAGTACCACCAGGGCCGGGCCTACCCTGCCGAGCCCCAGTACCACAACCCCCCTAACCCCCACCACCACCAGCCTAACCCCCAGCACCACCACCACAACCCTAACCCCCAGCACCACCATCACCCGAACCCCCAGCACCACCACCAGAACACCCAGCACCACCACCACCAGCAGCAGCAGCCGCAGGATTACTACACATCGTCGTCCTCCAACACGGCCCCCAAGCCCTACCCCCAGCCGGTCCCGGCGTCCTACACCACCGCCTCCACCCCCACGGGCCCCAGGTTCAGCGTGCAGGTGAAGACGGCGCAGCCCGTCACCTACTCCCAGACGGGTCGGCAGGCAGAGCAGGCCCACACTCCGCCCCCGCCCCGCCAGCGCCAGCACACGGTGGCCCAGGCCCCGGGGGCCCCGCAGGGCTGGTATCACAACGCCCACCAGGACCAGGACCTGCAGGAGCCGGGCCACAAGGGGAGTGGAAGAGGGTCCCAGAGAGGGCCAGAGAGCAGCCAGGGGCCTGCCTACCAAACGCACAAGGTGAGGGAGCAGCGCCACAGCTGTGATGTTTTGAGGTCTGAGGACCTGATTCATGACTTTCACCTTGACAACGCAAAGTTGTTTTGCAAGTGAAATGATGTCCGGAGCTGGAGTTGCTGTTGTGTTGTGGGAGCCAGCGAAAGCATGCCTGTATGTGTTGCATTACAAAAACGAGTCCATCTGTAATTCCAAGTCCATTTTTAACCAACCTGCCTGTTGCTCTTTAATACTGTGTCTAGGAGCAGTATCCCCTTACTATTTCCACATGTGTCCTCTAGGGGGCGGTGACACCTAGGCCTGAAGAGGAGCTGGACAGGCTGACCAAGAAGCTGGTGTACGACATGAACCACCCCCCTGTTGAGGAATACTTTGGTACAGCCTTTGTTCATTCAATGGACAAAATAATGTTATTGTTTTGTTTTAGTTTTTTTTTACAAAAATCGGAAAAGCAACGCAACTTTGTCTCGATCATTATCCAATTCTCGTTACTCTAGAGGAAAGGATGTTTTATTTCTGTGTGGAATGCGAGCTTGTGAAGTGAAACAAACCAATACTTGTTTTTGAATTTCTGTCAACTACCACCCCCTTTTTTTGAGAATCCGCCTAAATGACACATCTGAACGTTACACCTTGTTGTTTAGGTGGATACTCGTAATAAATCCATATGCTTGCAACTTTTCAATTGTTAATACTAAAACAAGATATAATAATAATAAGTACCGCCTGCCATCCCGCGTTGTGTTTTTGACGTTGGACCATGTCCGTCCGTTCCCCTGTTTGCAGGCCGCTGCGCCCGCTGCGGTGACAACGTGCTGGGCGACGGCAGCGGCTGCATCGCCATGGAGCAGGTGTTCCACGTGGAGTGCTTCACCTGCATCACCTGCCACGCCCGGCTGCGGGGGAAACCCTTCTATGCCCTGGACAAGAAGAGCTACTGCGAGAGCTGTTACATTGTGAGTTGTACCGCCCCTTGCTTTATTATTTTCTCATGGCGAGAAAAAAAGAAGACAAATCGGGTTGTTGTGGACGTAATGGTGAAATAAAAAAACAGCCCGAGTGCTCTTTTGCAGGAATGCCCTGTGACACATGGCCAACAATAACGATATGATCATAATAAACACAAAAGAGAATGTGTACATAAAATACATGTATAACAATGATAATACAAAAAAGTTAGACATTTCCTCAATCCCCTCGTGGGTGAATAAAATCCTAATCTAATCAAATAACTTTTTTTCCCTCAGTTTTTCAAGATCCATTTTTAGCAAGTAACTGCCCTCTGTAGCCAAGTGAAAACGACCCTATTTTAATTTGCTGGTTGTGCTTGGTTCTCTGGATACTGGATCCAGTTATTAAAAATTTGGCAAGCTACTCGTCTGTATTGACTTCTTAATAGTTTAAAATGATAACTATTAAAGGTGCAGTGTGTAGGATTTAGTGGCATCTAGCGGAGAACTGAATACCCCTCACCACTCTCTTACCAACGACGTAGGATAAGCTAGGGTGGCCTGTACTGGCCTCTAAGGTGCCAGTAGGTACTTCCAAAATGATGTCATCGTCTACGACGGCATCGAGTGCCCAAGTGATGAGATTCCTTGATAGATTTATAAATTGTATTTAGTTATTTAGTCTGTAAAACTATGGGTCATAGCTTACAAGTAAGATGATTAAAAAATTAGAGCCATTTGTCTGTTCTGGGCTACTGTAGAAACATGGCGGTGCAACATGGCGGGCTCCATGGAAGAGCACTCGCCCCCTATGTCGATATAAAGGACTCATTCTACAAAACCAAAACACGATTTTTATTTCCAGGGGATTATCCACCTAATTAAAACAAATTTAGGAATATTATATTCCATTTCTGCCAAGTCCGTTCCTCTCAACGCCACTTAATTCTACACACTGAACCTTTAAATTATTACAGTGATAAATATAAGTGTATAAATTTGATAAATTGATAAATTTTCTCTCGATACACCCATGCCTCTCTGCTCATGTGGACCACAGAGCACGCTGGAGCGCTGCTCGAAGTGTTCCAAGCCCATCCTGGACCGCATCCTGCGGGCCATGGGCCAGGCCTACCATCCACGCTGCTTCACCTGCGTAGTGTGCAGCTGCTGCCTGGACGGCGTGCCCTTCACCGTGGACGCCAGCTCCCAGATCCACTGCATCGAGGACTTCCACAGGTACACACACACACACACACACTGTCTTCTTTATATTTAAGGGCTTTTTGTTAGAGGTGGGGGAAAAATTGACTCACTCAAGTATCGCGTTTTTGTTTTAAATTTGTATTTATTCACAGTATGTGAAATGCATACAGGAAGTACGCTGCATCAACAGTAGCATGTAACCTTCCCTAAAACCCTCCCAGTATAGCAATGATGCTGCTTAAATAGGTCTGAATGACTGACTGACACGTGATGTGCACTGTTTTTGGAAATATGCCTCATGAAATACAGTCTGTTTTTGTTAAAAAATGTAACAAAAATCGCAATCTCGAATCGGCACACAAGTATCGTGATGGTATCGAATCATCCAAGCCCTTACAGGACAGTGAAGAGACAGGAAATTGGGTTGAGGAAGAGAGAGACGGACATATAGCTTCAGACACATAGCGGAATCGACCCTGCGTCAATGAGATGCAGCCTACATGGTTAGTGCACTAGCGGGTTGAGCCACCGAGCCGCCCTAATGTCTTCTTGATTCCTGTAGATTATCTGCACTCAGATTCAGATTGATTTATTTTTTAAACTTGGTAGGCAGCACAGGAATTTTGTTACTTTACGTAACTCACATTAGTGTTGATTGCTTTGATTGGTTGAAAAGGTCTATCGATATATCGACCGATATTCTTTATAATATCAGAATAATAACAGAATATATTCCCCACCCGATATTACTTTTTTTGCCACCGATACCGATTTTAGGATGCAACACATTCCGATAGCCTATATTATCTGATGATATACGTATATGTGTATCATTTATAGCCATTTTGCTTTTAGCAGAAAAGGAATACCAAGTTTTAATAAAACACTGATTTATTGAACACAATTAACATGAATGTGCATAAATAAAATTGAATCTCTGCATTAACACAATAAAAATGTTCAATAATAAATAAACTCAAATAAATCAGTTGGAACAGATTAAACAATCAACTGATATAAACAATTAACTCAAATAAGTAACGGTAACAAATTATTATTTTGAAAAAAATAAACACTGGCACTCGACTGTCGAGTCAGTGTCCAATGCAATTCCAGGCCAAAGGCCTGGAATTGCATTGCATCCATAGCATACCTTTTTGTTTCCCTGGGGAGTAATTTGGCGTTGCACCTGTGTGTCCAGCTTCAGTGAGCACTGATGCTCGGAGCTGAGTGGAGAGAGATTATGTGGATTGTGTGTGACGCCCGTGTTTTTTGTCTCCTCTAAAAAGGAATAAACCCTCCTAACTCGACTCCTGTTTGTGCCTCACTCAATGGAAAAAAGACACAACGCAGAAACCCATCGGTTACACAACCACTGCACCCATTTAAATAATGTACAACTATAATGACCAAGCAGACACTGTAAGCCCGACCTCCGCCCATACGTTCAAAGCCTCTTTCTCTTAATAGGACCATAAGTGGGTCGTGTTTCCAATCAGAGCACTCACACCGGGGCTGCCATAGCCTAAAGCCTCACTATAACTTCCAGCACTGCTCCAAACCTTTATCCACCCCTTATATTAAACACAGAACAAGACCTTAAATGGTCCTTTCTACTACGCGACGCTGTCCGACGCAGCACTCCGTGGCTTGTCTGGTGTGCGATCCGCTTTACATTGAAGCTCTGCCGGAACCGAGTCAGACTCGGACCAAAAGCTACTGACTTCCTCCACACAGAACTTACTCGTGATATTGTAATTTTGCTTTTTTAAGCGTTATTCAAATAGAATGTGCTTTAACCAATGGAACCATTTCAGAAATTAAATGGGGAAAATATGACAACTAAATGGCATCATGTCATCACTATGTTGAAATGTTACATGGTGGCGCTGTAAAGGGAGCATGGTGGCGCAGCCACTATTGCATTCTTTGGGGAGAACTCTATGTATTTAGATCATCTGGTGGTATTAAGCCTGCGAATTACATTGGTTGTTACGTGCTATTATTGGCCCTATAGCGGTGCGGTGGAATTTCTACCAGATACTGATATAACTCAGGAACCCAAATATCGGCCGATATTATCGGGCAACCAATATATCGGTCGGGCTGTAGATAAAAGCGGGTCCTAAGTGTCCAAATGTAATGTAAATGAGTGACTCAACACGTGGCTGGGAGTGTAAGCTGCCTCCGTCCATCTGTTCAAAAAGAATGTCCGTTAAGTCAGTCACCCACACAGACAGAAACACCTTGGAGCGACCTTGGTTCAATTCCAGCCTGCAGTTTTTGCCAAATGACATCTCTCTGAGAACCCCCTCCCCCCAAAAAATATGCTTAAAAAATATAACAATATAACAAAAAATGAAATTTTTTGGATTTTTTTTTTCTTCTATCAATTCAATTAAATTCAAAGCACTTTAGGGGAGCTGAGGGGAGCCACTCAAACTCAGGAAACAGGATGTGAGAGGGGTCCTGAATAATCCTGCGTGCTACCTTTACAGTCTGTTGGTCACATAGGGCAGTGAGAGTTTGGACGGGCTGCTCAATAATTTTTGAGCAGACCTTAACCACACTCAACAGGCGGTTTCTGTTTTGCAGGGTGATGGAGTGGAACCAGCTAGTGAAAGAGAAGGTTATTACATTTTCAATGAATGCGTAGTAGAATGTGGTGAGAATGAGAAGCTAGAGATTCTTCAGGAATCAAGATAAGATAAAAGTTTATTGTCCGTTTGCACAGACATTTGTATCATATCATGATTGTTCTTTGATTAGCTTTTCTTATTCATACATATTGGCAATACCGACAGTAAAACGCTAGGAACCTGTTCTCTCTCCTGTAAAGCCACGTTTCCACCTGAAGTACTTTTAGTCCCTGGAACTACTTTTCAAGCAACTAAAAGGTTCCTTCAGCCCGTTGTTGTCTGCGTTTCCATCGCGGTCTAAAGACCTGGGAAAATTAGGCAAATCCACTAGTAAGTGAAGTCCACTAACCTATGGAATAGCGACAGCTGTTTTTAAATGTAATTTTGGTGCAGGCTATACAACAAACTGTTACACTCCAGTCCAGTAGGTGGCGGTAATGCCGAAAACTATACAATATTATGATGCTGTATAAAGTGACGGACAGTCAGGCAACACTGCAACAACAGTAAGCGTGGAGGAGATTCAAGTCGTGCTGCTGTTGATCGTAATTTACTGCTTTGCAAATACCTGCAAACTAGTCACCTTTCGGCGAAATTCGCCGTTTTCAACTCAAAATAGGTCATTTACGTGAATCGTGTAGATCCGAAGAGTTTTTTTAAGGGGGGGGGGGGGTACTGACCGACCAACCAATCAACCAACCATAGACTGTATAATAACCAACTGTATAATGAGCGAGAAACAAGTTTGCTATCTCTTCACAATTAAAAAAAAATCTTTGGCCAAATGACTTGTTCCACGTTCAGGGCTGATAGCGTTCCGGCACCACGCTGGAATACCGGTGTACCGACGTGTCTGTGAAAAAAAAAAAAAATCTGGTTCGCGTTCGCGCGGTCTGACATCGTCCATCGTAATGGCTGACTGACATCACGATGGAGAGCCACCATCATGATGCCACGCCCCCCTCTCTTCTATAGTTATTACCTAAAAACTTTGCAGGGATTGCTCTGTAAATAAATTGAAAACATAACTAATGGTCCATATAAAGTGCTGTAAGTTAACTAGGGCTGCCCCCTAATAGTCGGCTTAGCCGATCGACGGAGGCTTAGTCGAATACGTTTTCATTAGTCGAGCAAAACTTCCGGTTTTCAAAATAAAACGTGGGTATTAAATGTATTAAACGTTTATTTAAAAAATATGAAGAATGGATTAGAAGATTTAATTTAAAAAAAGAAGAAGAAACAAAAAGAAAGTAAGAGTTGTGTCTCACAAAACAAGTATGATCCTGCACTGATTTTGAGCCAATAGGTCACATCACCTGCAAGGAATGCTCATATTTACATGATGAAATGTATTGGCAGGGATGGATTACTGAACAGGCCTACCAGGCCCAGGGTCCCAAGAGCTCTGGTGCTCTACACAAAGATGCTACTGTAATATAGGCTTATATTTGGGTTGTTCATTTCATGCCTGAATGTTGTCAATTTATTTCCACAAAATTCACCAGAATCTATCATTTAAGGGACTATTTATCCAAATTGTCTTCCAGGGGAGCATACCCCTGGATCCCGCTTGACAATTATGTTGATCAGGGCATATATCTTGGCCCGCTTACCTCCCAGAAAAAAAAAAGTTCAGGCTCAGGATTTCTTTCTACTATCACCCCTGCACGTTACACGACCACCAATCGTAATCAACATAAACCACAGCGCTAGGGTGGCCATTCGTCCGGCTTTAGGCCGGACTGTCCGGTTTTTCAAAGCCCTGTCTGGCGTCCGGGGCAGCATCAAGCCGGACGCGTATTTGTCCTCCTTTTTGAGACCCCCCCGCCGGTCATAGGTCCGCCCGCCGGTCATAGGTCCGCCCCCCCTCGTCGGCCGTAGGTCCGAGACTGTTACGATCGCGCGCACCCCCCCCCACCGCGTCGCCCGTTAACTGACCAGTTTATAGGTTAATAAATGTGCCATTTTTACCATAAGAAAATGTTGTCTTTTCCCTTTATTTTCTTCTGGGAGTACACCAGGAATGCTTTATTTACATGTTAAAATAGCAAAATGTGGCTGGGGGGGGATGCCCCCAGACCCCGCTACAACAGTTTAGTTTGTCACCTTTTTCAACCCTTATGAGTTTGCAGGTATGGGTCATTGAGTCAACGCTTGAAAAGAGACGAGTAGTAGTAGCAAAGCAGATTCAAAACATGTCAACAAAAACTGTCGGTTTGTAGCTCCAGATGTTTAAAAATGGCGACTGAAATAAAATGCTGCTACTTGATCAATCAGAAATGTCAATGTAGACTCATGTCCCGGGCAGAGTTCCTCCAAAGGTTCCTAGTCCTTTGGGAAATTTCCTGCAGTGGAAACAGGGCTTTTATCTGTGTGTGTGTGTGTGTGTGTGTGTGTGTGTGTGTGTGTGTGTGTGTGTGTGTGTGTGTGTGTGTGTGTGTGTGTGTGTGTGTGTGTGTGTGTGTGTGTGTGTGTGTGTGTGTGTGTGTGTGTGTGAGAAGGAAGTTTGCCCCGCGTTGCTCGGTGTGTGGCCAGGCCATCATGCCGGAACCGGGCCAGGAGGAGACGGTGAGGATTGTGGCACTGGACCGCAGCTTCCACGTCAACTGTTACGTCTGTGAGGTGAGAGGCGTGCACAAAACGCACACACACACACGTTATTAAGGCCAAGACTTAAAAAGAGGTTCCATGATTTCACAAGCTCCTATCGTATACACAAATATTTATAGGCAATGTTTTGTGAGTTTCTTACTCTATTTATTTAGGGCATTTAGCAGATGCTTTTGTCCAAAGCGACAATAAGTACATTTGTCAGTAGAAAGTAAAACAACACTGAATCACTGTCGGTACAACAAGGATGTCAATAGAACAAGTTTGTAGGTGCACCATAATTGCTAGGTTTAGCTATCCTTTCTGGTATACAGCATGGATATCTCGGGTTAGATGCTATACGATGCTACTATTTAATTATTAGCATAGAATAAGTGTGTAAGAGGGTTTTTTTGGCGGGGGGGGGGGGGGCTAGGGGGGGTGACGAGGGTAGGTCCACTGCAGCGCCAAAACAGAACAGACTTGGCTTAGTTTTTTTTAGTGAAAATTAAAATTGTTAATCATATCGCAATCGCAATATCTTCAATGAAGACTATGGGAAGCACACCTAGTCGTGCTGCCTCATCACTATAAATATTACTCTGCCATTGATTAAAACTACATATTTCCATGGCAACATTGTAACTGCCACTATAGGAGTAGAGTGAGAGCAAAACTGGCTGGCTGACGCAACAGGGACTAAAAAGCTTCTCGTTGCCAAGGTCGTTACTAAGGGTCGGCCTACTTGCTGGAGTAGTAAACTAGATTTAATTACGTAGGACTTTACAGATGTGTCTGATATTTTTCCAGGTATTAGTCAGGCCTCATTTATTTCCAGGGAAATTTTGAGAGCGAATTGCCCCACAATTAGCCTGGCAAGCCAGACCCACATCAGAAAGATGTAAGGGTCTGGCTCAGCTCCATTGGCAGTGTGGGCGGGATAAACGGTTGTCTTTCAAGTTCCCTCTGCACGCAATAGGATAGCGCTACAACCAATCAGAGCAACGAAGAAGGTGACGGAAATTAGTCCATGGGGAAGTGTTCCGTATGGTGGATTGTGGAAGAATAGTGAAATAAAATGTTAACTTCAAGTCTTGAAGAGTCGCGGCCAAAGCCGAGTCGAAAGACAGCTGTTCGCCAGCAGCAGCAGCCATTGTTTACCTCTAACACGGAACCGTCGCAACTCTGTCGTCATGGTAGCCCGGCTTCCGACTCCGCCCCTCACGCTGTGATTGGCCTGACAGATTTTCTGTTTCCAGCACAGAAAAACGACGGAGAAGTGCTAGACCCCCCTGGCTGCAAATTAAATTTGCTGCCGCTAGGGGCATCTAGATTTCTAGGCTACCCCACAATATGAATACATTTTGATTATATATTTTATTTTGTTGGGAACCGTTGTATAATTGCAATATTACGAGAGGGTGTGCTTTACTGTCATTATTGGCACTTAATATTACTTAAATACACCTGGTGGTTATATAAACGGATACAAACTATACAAATATATAAACTAGAGGAAGGAGTTAACTGTGTGCGTGTGTGTGCATGTGTATGTGTTAGGAGTGCGGCCTCCTGCTGT
The DNA here is from genome assembly GCA_030340625.1 of Merluccius polli. NCBI lineage: Eukaryota > Metazoa > Chordata > Actinopteri > Gadiformes > Merlucciidae > Merluccius > Merluccius polli. The sequence goes on from JAOPHQ010004554.1 coordinate 230,799, forward strand.
CCTCTGAGGAGGAGGGTCGGGGGTGCTACCCGCTGGACGGCCACATCCTGTGCAAGAGCTGCAGCGCCCGGCGCATCCAGGACCTCTCCGCCAAAATATCCACCGACTGCTAACCGATCGCTGCCATCGGTGGGTTCCACTGTCCGGTCAAATCTCGATCAGTTTCGAAATATGGCACAATCTCATGAAGTTGATGTGTGGGCGAGTTTAGTCCTAAAGATTTTAAAAAAAAATAAATCATGGTACTTGCTCTGTACTGTGTTTCTCTGTGGCCACACTTAAGGCTTCCGCTCTTTGGTGCCCCCTAGTGGTACAGAATTGCAAGCGTTGTTTACAGTCGGAGCGGTCCGTACGTGACTTGTTTGCTTCTGCCGGACCCCAGGGTCCTTTCCTTAAAACGTCCTTTTGTTTCGTCTTGTTTTTTTTGTTTTTTTCTTGTTTGTTCAGTTTGGTTTAGTGTCACACGCAGAGACCCTGACTGGCTGCTGGCAGCTAGGGCTCCAACACAGGAGCCTCTGGAGCCACACGGCAACGTCAAACCACAGCACCCGATGCATTAGCTTATTTCTGGGATTGGCTCCAATTGAGGGTCCAGTGACATCACCTGGCAGCACAAACTTTGGCCAATCAGAATGCGACGTGTTTCAACAAAGATGGGGACGGTGCACCTTTGGTTTGACGTTTGCCTTTGGTTGCTCTTAAGATGGCTCCTGGTCTCCACCTGTACTCTCCATACAACATAGGTCATAGGATAGGAACATCTATGGTATATATGCATATGATGATGAACACAACTGGTTCCAGTGTGTTCACTATAAAGGTTTGATGACAATTGGATTTTAGGGCAACTACATTGAAATATGAAAAAAATGGACTTCATGTATTTAAAAAAAATGTACTTATGAGCGTTGAACGACCCCAAAGCCAACTTGTAAGAAAGCACATAATACAACGTGAACTGTGACTGTACATAACTGTTTGGTTTGAACGCTAACTGATGCTAGTAGGCTAGTACAACGCAGAACAAGTGTAGGCTTTCATTTTGGACCTCCTGCCAAATCAACATTTCTAGATGTCCGGTAATCAATAATTTAGTTTTTTTACTTTTCCATTGTTACTTTAAAAAAAAAACTATGTTGGTTTATACTTGACTGTTACCATGAAGATAAAGGTGCAATGAAGTTTAAATTCAATCAACTGCCCAAAGCAGAAGAAAACAGGGTTGTTAGACAGCTATTTTTGAGGGCCATGTAAACAAGCTAAGTCGTTTGGCTCGTTTTTGTGTTACAGTATTTATTTTGTTGTTTTTGTTTAACCTGTCTTTCCGTCCGACAATTATTTTGTTGTGTGTCTTGTGTGTCTCGTGTCTGCCATTAAGGGCTAATCTTTTCGAAAGCTTACCTCAATGAATTCTGTCTCTGGGCGATCCTCCTCGTTTCCTATGCGTTATTCTGATTCACGTTGTTACATTTACTCGCTTGTCTTTTTTTGAAATGCATTCTTAGCATGACGGTGCACGCAGTGTTGGGTGGTGGGGAGGGGGGGGGGGTTATCATTGAATCATTGTTATCAATCTTATGTTTTGTCAAGTGTCAAGAGATGAGTTGCCAGACTAACGGCACGCTAACTTTAGGAAATGAACGTGACCCGCTGAGTTTGTTGTTTTTATTTTGCGCCGCCAATAATTCTGCACATTATGCGTTGCTCAAGTAAATTAGCCGCAACATAAATGAACCCACATGCTGCGAGGTCGTCACCTGTCAACAGTCATGACAGTTGATCACACGGCAAAGGCGTCTGTTTTGTACCGAATAATAAGTAGATGGTTGTATAGTGGATGTCAGCTGCAATAGGAACCGTGTGGTGAAATGATGGAAAATGACATTATTATTATGTGGCTTCTCTTATGCAGATTGTACATCATTACAAAAAAAACCATATTAAAAAATGATTACAACTTAATGTTTTTTTTCGTTCTTTTATTTTAAAAAAAAAGGTAGCCTATACTTTGATTTTTTTAGTTTGCATCTGTTTGCTTCACCCCACTACAGCTGCCTCCAGTGGTGATTATGTCTGTCTTTGGATATATATTTGGATATATATCATTCACACATTTTTTTAACACATACACACTTAGTATGTGAAGTGGGTCTAATAAATGAAAGAAATAAATTAAGTTTAATTTCCCACTCAAACTCAAGAGTAACATTGCTTAAAAAACATGGAATTACAGACTTCTGTGAATATTAAACGCAAACTGAATTTAAAAAACACGCCACAAGAATACATTCTCTATAATATATATATATATATATATATATATATATATATATATATATATATATATATATATATATATATATATATATATATATAAAGCGCTAACAAGATGTAAACGTCTTCCAAAAGAAGTTCCGGCAGCCTGCCTTGCGTTCTCTTTGGGAGAGGGCCAGGTGACGCCGCACAACCTCCCTGGTCCCCGACTCCTCCTCAGGAAGTAGTACCTCGTTGGTTCGGGCAGGGACCATTTCAGCCAGGTAGTCCAGTAAGAGTAAACGAGCAAGGTCCTTTTAAAAATAAATGTAAAACAAAATGGCTGGTAAATAGGGTTCAGATGGAGTGGGTGTGTATTCTTACAGATAGATATAGATAATAAATATTAAATCACAAAACAATTTAACCACACACAAACAAAAGTGCATATCATTAGATGTAATGCGGCATGGGTTAAAATTAAATATCTCAAAATGAACCCATTCAACAGGCGTCACAAGAGAGCCATAGTCAAGACACATGTGACCCACAGCCATTAAAAAGCACTGTTCAATAATGTTTTTTAAAATTCACAAAATTGTAATGATTAAAAATAAATAAAAATAGGCCTACTGTTCAATGATATAAAAAAAAAAAAAAAAATGTTTATTGAAAATAAAATGAAAATGTAAATTATTTAAAAAACACTTAAGAACTCACCTCATCCGTCTCCAGGCTTGCTCTAAGCCGCTCCGCCTGGGCAGCGCCGTCCACTTGAACCACGACGAGGGACCCCAGCAGCACCACAAGGCACACGTAACAGAGTTGTGAGCAGACCATTTTTTTTAAACACCTGGTTGAAGGCAAAGGATCAAAACTCAAACGGAAGAAAGGGAAAAATGTGCCGCGTCTGTCGGATTTAACCCTTCCTGACAAGAGAGAGAGAAACTTCTCCACCGCCGACTCTTGTCTGTTGATACTGCGATGAATAAAGTGGCCTATACTCCTCCCCCCCCCCCCCCCCCCCCGACGATGTGATTGGTGGAGAGATGAATGACTCGGGGGGGGGGGGCGGGGGGGGGGGGGGGTTGTGTAAGATTGTGTGTGCCTGGTTATACCGTGGGGGGTCGAAGGTCACCGTCGAAAGCGATCACGACAGCCCCTTGGCCTCCATCTTCTTGCATGCGACCCCCCTCCCCCTCCTTCCCCACCCTGTTCCTTCCTCACCCCCCTGCTATGACAAAATAATTAACAAGTGTTAATTATAAAATAAATGCAAACCATTCTAACAATAAATAGCCAGAACAAGGAGTTTTGGTTGGGATTGTGTCTGACTCAAGCTGGTTCGATTAATTTGTTAGTTTTTGTTTTGTTCTTGTTGATTAATGCGATGACTAATATGTGATGCTAATACTATACCCTTTGAATGTGTCAGTCATGATTAGCGCTATTTAGCAGCTTTGTGTACGTGTCTGGGAAACAGTGTGAGGTTCACATGCTGTGCGCTCTTGCTAATGACACAAAGTGACTCAAATGTTAATGAGGCTGTGTGTGTGTGTGTGTGTGTGTGCGCGCGCGGAATGACTACTGGCAAACAGTTGGCACCCCAAACACCCAAACCCACATCTCCATTTCCACCAGTTTGAGTGTCAGTGAAACTCATCATTGGCTCAAAAAGGTCAAATGAATAAATGACTCACAGATCTGAAAGAAACAGAAAAAGAAGATGAAAATATAAAATGTAAAGGTTCTATATTTCCAATTGCAATAGCATGGATAGTGTGTGTGTGTGTGTGTGTGTGTGTGTGTGTGTGTGTGTGTGTGTGTGTGTGTGTGTGTGTGTGTGTGTGTGAATGTGTGCATGTGTGTGTGTGTTATACAACACATATTTTAACAGTTATAGGTTAATCATAACTTTGAAATGACCTTAGTGGAATACCATGTATAAACCATAATCCTAGGCCTACTAATGATTTTAATACATTATCTTTGCCATTTTTTGCCTTTCCCTGTGGCACAGTTGGGTTTTCTTTCATCGTGCACCTCCAGCTGATAGCTAGATTACTCATTTGTTAATCCGGATAAACCTCTGACTTGGTAACATTTACAATGTAGGAGATAATGTCACTGCTACAGGCGTCCAACTGGGAGGCCGGACAGCCTCGGGGAGGAGAGGAGGGAGGAGAGAAAGGAAGGAGGGAGGAGGGAGAAAAGGACACAGGCATTGTATAATAGTTATTTAAAGTAATTGAATGCTTCCATATCAAACAAACCAAGGACTTTTCTAGGAATAACTTTCTAATTTTAACGTAAGAAATTAAATGAACTATCTAAAGTTGTGTCGTGTTCTCATTGGTCTTCTGTGTTCATAAATTTGTCGATTCAGGTGCAGTGTTTAAGTCCAAATGGAGCTGGCAGCAAGAGAGTAGGAATAACACGATATAAACAAACCCTATAGGCTACATTGCAAAAGCATAGCTGCCTGTGGATGAAATGTCTTTTCTTTCCATCTGTATTTATAAATAAAAAACATTTTGAAATTATTCCTACGCAGGCCTCCTGATAGGTCCGTTTCTTTCCTTTGTTTTAGACTGACTTGGAGGTATTTCCACATGTTCCTGGTCGCTGGGTGTGTGAACACATCTGTCCAGTCAGGTAAAGTCACCTGGATTTCACTCTCACTTAACTTGGGTTAGTCCTTTACACACATTTTGCTCAATATTACTTCCAAACTCATATGTTTAGGGGACTTTACAACGCAATGCCACGATCGTCAATTCTGACAATAAAGCTGCGAAATTGAAGTGTAGCAGCAGCATTACACACAGTAACAACAACAACAACAACAACAACAACAACAACACAAAGAATTAAAGAATAAAATGCAATATAAAAAATGTATAAATAAATTGTAGTGCAAAGTAAAAATATTTAAAAAAATATATATAAGGTGCAGTGAACAAATTATGTACAAACATATAAGGTGCTTGGAGACTGTGTTGTTATGACCAGAGTTATTAGCTGTTATTGTAGGCTACAGTGTGATGGCATGTGGCAGGAAAGATTTCCTATATCTGTCCCTTCGACAGCGGAGCTGGAGCAGCCTGTGAGAGAAGGCCACTGTGTGATGGAGAGGGTGCTGATCATTGTCAATGATGGATAACAGTTTTTTCAGCGTTCTCCTCTCCACCACGGACTCAAAAGACTCCAGCCTGAGACCTAATACAGAGCCAGCCTTCTTGATGATTTTATCAAGTCTGTTGGTGTCGCTGGCTCTGATGCTGCTGCCCCAACACACAGCAGCAAAGAAAATGGCGCTAACAACTGACTGGTAGAAGATCTTGTGGAGTGGACTCCACATCCCATCCGACCGAGAGGCATCTCCATGCGGCTACACGTCCTCACTGGACCTCCTGGGAGACTACGTGGTCTCTCAGGCTGGGGCCCGGCGGCTCCTCCTCCGCGCTGCCTAGTCCAGCTGCTATACACATTGTCACCAGCAGATGGAGCTGTTTTCAACTATTCCATTTAAATGGTTAAGTCAGAGCCCGTCTACGGAGAGCCTGTCCACTCCCTATTAAAGGCCGTGGTGCAGGTTTATTTTTCTAACCAATTTGCGTATTTGCTTGTTGGTAATAAACATTTAAACTGTTATCAATTGTATTTGATGTTGTTGGGTATCACAAAACGTAATATAATGCGAAAAAGTAGCTACTATTTTAGCAGTTTGGGATTGATTCTCATTTCCCCCACAATGCATTGCATGACGTCACATCGGTGAGACGACAGACCAAAGCCCGCCTTGAGACCATTGAGAGAGACGAATAGAGAGAGACTAGTAAGAGATTGTTCAGCAGATTATACAGATAAATACATAAATACATATAGCATTTATCTATCAATCTATCAACAGTATTTGCAGTAGTTGATGTACTCGCCGCATTGCTGCTCGAAGGTGTACCGCCCCGTAAAGCAGTGCCGGCGTCTGTCACTGTCAGCGTCACCCGCGCTGCTTTGTTTTCTTCCGCTATCTTCTCCGTGAGCGACAGTACCTCGACCAATGGGATGAGCGTATTCTGTATCGTCATACTCGTGTGTGAATATGCTGTCAGCTCATCGGTCACAGAACAGGACAGGGCCCGGGAACAACTTTACCGTACATGTCCATATTAGGGCTGGACCCGAATATTCGACTATTCGGATATTCGTTCGTTGGGTAGGTATTCGGTTTTCAATTTTGGGATTCGGATATTCGTTTTTTTTTTTTTTTTTTTTTTCTAAATGTAGGCTATCACTAAAGGCGAACCGCAAAATACATTTTGTCAGCACATTCTTGTACTATATTTATACTTGACTGTTAAGATGTGGAAATATATACCATCTCAGCTTGGGCGCGTGACATCACTCACAGCAGTGAACGTCAGGCTTCAGTTTGTAGCGTTTGTAGCGCACCGCGGACCTACGACCGTATTATGACAGTCCTGGACTGGCCCAATAATCTGGACCGGCCCAAAAATAATAATACACAAAATAAAAAAATACAAAATAATCGGCCTGAAATCGTCCGGCCGAACCTCCCTATGGCAGCCCGTCCCTGGTTATAGGCCTATGCGGCGCTCGTAAAAGCCGAACAATGCGCTCTTAAAGGTTTGGAGATTCAACAAGACTAAGTCTGTATTCCAATTACAATAAGTAGCCTACTTATCGGCCAACAATAATCAAACAAGGCAGTAAAAGTGGGCATTAAACTGTATAACTGTTTTGAAAAAAGGGAAAAAGGCCGACATGTGCCCATACAATATGCAGCCGGCGCTCGGAAAAGGCTCGCGACAAAAAGATGAGCCACACATTTAGAAACAATTGCATGAACTATCTAAAAGCAATGCCTACCTTAGTCAGAAAACATATATGAGGCTGAACGTTTTGTTAAAATGTCAGTTATGGAAGTATTTAAAATGTTGGAGCGGCTGGCTTGACCACGCGAAACCGAGAGACGGCTGTCTTGACCACAGTACGCGATCGGTCATTAATCAATAATCGTATTTAACCGTATAACTGCACACAACTTTATTTAACAGCAAGCAAATGGAAAACACGTGTTGGTATTTTGGTGTCCGGTGCGTGTGGATGCGCGGCTCCTCCTGCGGAGCGGTTCATGTTAATAGCGGAGTCCGGGAGGGTTCACCTTCACGGCGTAGTTACGAGGGATGTGCGACTATCGTCTTAAAAATACTAAAGTGTTTTTTAAAGTTAGAAAGATATTAGATATTCAACCGATATTCACGGTCCGAATTACAGCGATCAGACACGGGGAACTAAAGCCGCGATCACCGCACCGCTTCAAGACTCACAGTATGCAACACAACGTCCTTTTGATCGATAACAATATAAATTGATCGACACATTTCTTAACGATCAATGATCGATCATCGATTAATTATGCCCATCCCTAATAAGGAGTAATGTGGGAACATCTGGGGCTAAGGCAATTGGCATAGAAAACTTTTTTTTTTTTTTTTTTTTTTGCCCCCCCCCCCCCCCCCCCCCCCCGAATATTCGAATATTCGCTGTCGATTACTACCGAAGCTCCGGAGCCCAAAATATGGTATTCGGGACAGCCCTAGTCCATATAACGCGCCCTGTTATTCTTTTCCATTGGCATTTTACTATATGACTATGTTTTTGACTCTCACAGTAATACGGGACAAAGTGCGTCCCTGTTCAGCTCAATACGGGACGGCTGCTTTTGTTTCTAAATACGGGACGAGTCCGTGTTTCAAGGGACGGTTGCACTGCACTATGCACTGCTGTTCATAGACCGCTCCAGCGCTCGTTGCTGCGTTTCTAAATGGTAGCTAGCAACTCACCAGGACACTTCACCAACATTGTGGGTCTTGCCACAATTAAAGAGAAATAAGAAATAAAGCCTTCGCCGTTGCATGTTGTTATTGCAACACGTTCTCATCCCAACTCGTAATATACCGACGATTTGTCATGCCCCTAGACGTCTGATACTGACGCAAAAGGTACCCTCCCGCGTCTGTGTGAAACGATCTGGGGGTTCTCATAAACCCGTTCGCGGTGGTAAGAGACGAGCAGAGTCTACAGCGTCTGCAGTCTACTGTGAAACAATTCACTCCAAAAAGGGTTAGGGTTATGGTTATGGTTAGGGTTATGGTTATGGTTAGCGTAATCTATCACCGTGACCGGGTTATTATTGGAGTGAACGGACGCTGTAGACTCTGCTCGTCTCTTACCAACGCGAACGGGTTTATGAGAACCCCCAGATCGTTTCACACAGACGCGGGAAGGGACCTTTTGCGTCAGTATCAGATGTCTAGGGGCGTGACAAATCATCGGTATATTACGAGTTGGGATGAGAACGGGCTGGTTATTGAGACTAAAATAGGTTTGTTTCGCCAATGTTTAGTAGCCGGCCCGGGGGAGGGGGGGAGTTACCCCACGTTCAATGTGTTAAACAATAATCTCCGCCCGCCAGGGACGTCCCGACATCAAAACTGAAAATTACATTTATAGCAGCATAGCGCTACTGTGGTGGTGTATTAAAATAATTTCAATAGCAGATGTATTTTGATAGTGTTTTTTTAAGTTAAAGGCCGTGGTGCAGGTTTAATTTTCTACCGAAGACGCCATAGTTCTAGTACAAGGCTGAGGCTTCCTTCCACACGTCTCACTCATGTGACGTCATCGCCGAATTGTGTTAAAAAGAACCGTTGCTACCAAAAATGACAAAAACTAGACTTTAACACCATTTTGGAGACATTTCTAACTTTGTATACATATCTTGAGTGCTTTATGTACCCATTAATCGAAAGTGGTGTTTAACCTGCACCATGGCCTTTAAGTCCCATTGTACCGAATTTTGGTTGCAGTTCCACCAGAGCTCCACTGGGGGCGATCGCCCATGAGTGCAGAATGAATGGGAGTAGATGGAGCTAGACGGCTAAATGTGCCTCTTTCACCTGATTCTCATTGAGAAATCTCAGATTTGATTGTAGTTTTTACAAGTTCAACATGGGTTATAGATCGAAAGTTGAATGAACGAGTACTTATGTCCTTTCGATTTCTTACAGGACGAGTTGTTGTTGCCCATAACACGCTAGCATTCTGCTAATGAACGCTGATTGGTCAGTGAAGGACTGATTACGACCAGAGATCCTGCTTGATGGCATCTTGGCATCCGAAGCGGGACCAGAATGTTAAGGTGGACTTTTTCGCCCAAGTTCTTTTTTTTTTAACACAGCAACTTTTTTTGGTTGCTGGCACTTTTATCTGCGTATCGTTATGTATGTACTGTGAAATTATTAGACATTCTCTGGGGAAAGGGAGAGGCTTGCCGTAAAGCAGTATCTCTGGTCGTAAGATGTGTATGACGTCATTGACATTTTAAAATACTTTTTTAAAGCAAATAAGTGACTCTAAAAAATCTAACACCCAGCAATGTGTAATTTTTTTGCATCCCCTTTCGAAAGCAACATTACTAAATGAAAAATTATATCCTGAGAAAAGTGGAGTTTGAGGGGTATAGCTCCATAGACCGCCATTCATTCTGCACTCGTCCTGTGAGCGCCCTCACATGGAACCAGAGGGGAACTGCAACAGTTCAGAACCCGGAAGTAAACCGAGAGTGGAACTTCTCTCCTTATTAGACATTCTATGGTTAAGTCGAAATCGTATTGTTAGTCGCTTTATTCTCTTGGTTGTTACATACAAAGTTACAATACTGCCACATGGTGGAGTGGATAATATAAAACGCATATTTTTTTAAACCGAAATAAAATAAATGACGTTATTATTAATAACATTTTTGGACACTTGGAGGTTGAGGTTAAAAATCATACGTTTAAAATACATATTTTACACTTTTGTTGTTCCCTGGTGTTTTAGGAGAAGGGAGTGGATATGGAGGTGGTCAGCGCCTCCATCTTGCACTCTGTTCAGGGGGTTCGTCTGGCCATCGATGCCACCGTACCCTGCAGTAAGAGTGAGTGTTCCTACTGGACTCATGTTGTACTGTACAGTGGGGGTGTATGTAAATGAGATGTCTCTCTCGCTCTCTCAGAAAAGGCTACAATGGACGGTTCTGACCTGCTGTGGTCGGACCCCCACTTAAGACCTTAAAATCTCTCGGTAGGTTCAGATTACTTTATTAATCCCGGGCGGGGAAATTGTCTCTGTTACGTTTGCTCCGCTGAAGATATCGATGAAACAGGAGCTACTTGTCAGTAAAACTGATGTGCAAGAAACTAAGTTTACCTGTAAGCGAATAACTCGCTTACAGCTTATTTTCTGTTTAGATTTTTTATTTATTTATTTTACTCAAAGCCAGTTTATGTACTTTACGGATCTTCGTACAGTGGTAGTGGTAAAAATTGGAATGGGTCAATGCCACAAAAGCTTTCGACACACACACACACACACACAGTGTGTGTATAATGGGATGTATGCCGGTGGTGGTGCGGGGTCCGTTTCAGAGTGCGGTGGTGGAGGGCAAGGGCGTCAGTTTGGTTTTAGAAGTGGTGGGGACAATAACCATAAGCTTGAGTGTGGTTTGAAAAGTGCTGGGTACCCTTATGTAAGCTATTCATCCATTCAACGCTGCATTACAATATGCTCTACAGTGTATTGTCAGGTGTTGAAAATCCTATTCGAACAATAAAAGTTGAAAACCACAGTTTGTGTTTTGGCTAGTTTTGCAAACGGCGTTGGAAACACCAGGGTATTGGCTCGGGATATGTAATACTAATACACATAGGACAAAGAACAGTGTTGGCAATTTAACACTTCTCTTGACATCAACAAAGTTTACCAGACAAACAATGCCAGACTGTAAAGGGGGTACGAAATGAAACGAGGTACTGAGCATCAGCCTTTTGAAGAAGAGCAAGGGCTGCTGGTAGCCTATGTTATGCTGCATTAAAAAACGAAAAAAAAACAAGCGCCCAGAGGAGAATTGCATCTGCCAAATCCTCACCACCAGTAAAGTATAAACACTCGCGAAGGACCAATGTAGACTTCACTCTTACAACATAATTTAAGCAAATTGCCTGCAAATAAAATCCCCTACAGTTTAGGATAATCACACAGGTTATGCGAGAACATATTTATGTTAGGATACCAGGCTCCAAGTCTAACGTCACATATCTCAACTGTGGGGTTGTGTTCCGAGGAAGAAGGCCGCCGACACAGGAAACGCTTTAACTCACTTTATTTGTTTAGGTTTAGTTATATCTAATCTACGTAACAATGGAGGGGTATTGTAAAAGTCACGCCGCGTGGAGAGCCCCCTCGCTTTGCATCCATCCGATGCGCTGCCTGGGGGCTTCTGATTCTAACCGGATGTTTCCGCCCGGATGGTCTCTGGGCAGGAGGCGTGGCCTCTATGACGCATAATGGCTAGTGTTGAGCGCCCGCCCCCAGTGTATTATGTTTGCCGCCATCATGTGGTCAGGTGGGGTAAATACAACTTGTATATTTATTTCTACTCCTTTGTGGCTATGTGTAGATATTACAGCCTGCTGATACACATGTTATTATTAATTCGCAACAGTCCCTCCTTGGTCATCACTGATGACCATACTATAAATTAATAATGCAATGTATCATTAAGGTCTAAAAATGGTGAGTATGAATTCAAGCGAAAAAAGAAAAAACCCCACGGTTTGGTTACCGTGGGTCAACATCAACATCACCAACCGACTTAGTTCGGGAAAACCCCCCACTATACAGGAGGAAAACCTGTCGCATCTCTAAAGTGGATGGCATTCACCTTGGTGTGTCTCAAAGAATACATGGGCCGTAGCCTACAAACAGTAGACAAATTATCACATCATACAATCAATGTCATACCGTCATCACAGTATCTTGAGGACACAAAGGCATAGTAATAAATGCATAGTAGTTTCATCATAAGAAATCCCTTCTAATAGTTATATGCATGTATGACCAAAATCGAATACCTCCAGGTATAAGGAATAGTAAACCTATATAGAACTAAAAAACGCCCTGTGGACATGCATGCAATGGCTCAGGTGGTTTCCATGCACGCAGGTTTCTTAAACATCATCACAGTGTTTTCCCCCGTATCCTTATCCAACCTCAGGTCGGACAGTTCACAAATTTAATGCCCATCTTGTGATCCATAGGCAAGGCCCACACGCCAAGGTTACTAACACGTACCCATGTGTGCCTTCCCCACGGATCCACTCATCACCAGTAGTCAGAACATATGCCAGTAGCATCAAAGATATTCATCCGTCTCATTATTAAAGCAATCATGGGACAACAGCATAACACATCCGAATTTAAACTGCCTTGTAATGACAACCGTGACCCATACTGTGTGTTTAATAATTCAACATTCAAGTAAAACAGGTGCCATGTCCTCCTAGACACAGGTGCCGAACTCCAGGAAATCAGGTACCAGTCTATGTACCACAGCCTGATCAAGTCGGGACGCTCCACTGTCCCCTGAACACTCTCGGGTACACCTGGTCACCTTTCTCCACCCTGGTTGGTGGTTCGTCCTTTGGCTCTGAAACTCTGTTTCTCGGAAATGTCAGTTTCTTGAATGTCCCGTTCACTCTTTCCACCATTCCCAGTGACTTAGAATGAAACCTAACCGCTGTTTGATGGGTAACTGCTGCACCACCCCGTGTTGGCGCTGTAGTTTTGACACGGCGGTGGAAAAAGCTAACAAGTTAAGGTATTAAACACAGCATAACAGCATTAGGCGTTGGCGTAGTAATTCCCAATTTACTACATCAATAAACTATCTAGCTTGTGCATTAGATCCTTTCCCAACAGATTGCGGAAGTATTTCCCAATGCTTACTTTAACCAGGTCCTTGCAAATGTTTAAAGAACATATGTCTGACTTATGCAAATTCAACACTTAAACAAATAAAACGAAAAAAACAAAAAACAAAAAATCTAAATGCACAAATATTCCCCCCTTGTAAATAAAATGCAAAAATATTTCCCTCCTTGAAAATAAAATACACTACTTATTCCCCCCTCGTGACTTTGAAAAAGTCACGCAAAATTAACACAAAGTTAAGCATGTTGCATTCATTCTTCCCGCTTGCATTGACCTTTATATATTGATGATATCATAAAATATATGTATATGACAATGATTCTGGGTCCTAGTTTATCAAGCTTTTTGGCACAACTATTTTAGTCTTCTAGCGTTACCTTTGAATCTTATGCCCACATTATTTTAATTTACTTTTAGACTAGGTAAACTTATTTAATTGTTCTAATAAGGCCAAATTCATGAGCTAGTCTCACCCCACCGGAAGAGCTCTTCCCAGTTACCCTTTCATCAGCTGAAGAGAGGTCTGTCCAGGTCGGGTTACCATCATCCAGTCGATAACCACCTCTAGGAGATGAAAAAAGAGTATCATGACGGTAGAGAAGATCTCACCCCCAATCAGAATGAAGCACTTCTCTGCAATCCAATCACTGTCAATGCACAACAAATCATCATTACAGAGTGTTAACATCTTTCAACACCAATCACTTGTAAATAATCAATCATTAAAAGAATCAAAAAAATAGAAAATATAGAGTGTAAAAACACATCACATTCAGATAAGACTGTCAGCCATGTTGTCTCCTAATATGAAACTTATCAACCGCTGGTAACAGGAAGCAATGTTCCTGCTTTTCATTTTGTGTATGCAGTCCATTTCAATGTCCAAATATGAGTCTCTGAGTCCATTTAGGGCAGGAACCCCAGATCAACTGTCCTCTCCCTAATGGACCCCCCTCCATTGTCCTGAGGGGAAGAGAGACCAGAACCAACCAGTATCTTTGCAGAAAAACATCTAACACAATACAACAAACAATATGTAGACAGTTGTTTCTATTATGGAATTATAGATCAGGCATGTCCAAATCCTAAATGATCTTAATGATCTTATATCGTTACTAATCTAAGTAGTTCAAACCATATGTGAAAGTTATATCAAAACCAACGTGCATACAAAGGTTAGTCAAACAATAGCTCCCCATCTCAGTTTGGTGAGAGGGAATGTCCCTGGACCATAACGGCCCCCAGCGCTGGTTGACCCCTGGACTACTGTGGACGAGTGGTAGAGGAGATAACTTCTGATTTAAATGAATCTATCAGATAGGGCCGTATTATGCCCATCAACCATCTTATGCACAAAGACTCATGAGGGGGTACCAGGGGTTCGGGGCTTCATGTGACGTAACTGAGCTGTTGGTCTGCTATTTGTCCTATAAAGCACCAAAACACTTACACAAACAGTTAAAAGTATAAAACAAATACACAAAGAAAACAAATCAACAGGAAACAAAAAACAAATAACAGACATAAATACATGGTTGACCCCTACATATGTATTTTCTATGTCCCAACAGATCTTTAACCTTTCTAATGTTCGCAGCGCTTTCTTTATTATGTTTCATTATGTCTATTATTATTATTATTATTTTATTATTATAGGTAAACTCCTGCATACCTCTTTATTGCCCCTCTATCTCTTGACCACGTTTCTCCCTTTCCCTTCTTTCACTTTCTCTGACTTTTCTTACACTTTCTCTAACTTTCTTACCCTTTCTCTAACTTTTCTTACCCTTTCTCTAACTTTTCTTACCCCTCATCTCTTCTTCTATCCTTCTATTTACTTCCCTCTGACTTTCTAAATAAATCCTTTTGTTTTAAGAATCACCACTTACTGTCCCCATCTCATTGTGTCATGTCCAACATTCCTTTCCTCCTTTGTTAACCTTATAATTTCTTATCATTAATAAAAACAAAAAGAGATGTTCATGGTCTTTCTTTGGAAGGGGCATGGAGGTCCCCTCCTTCTCTTAAGGTTAAAGGAAAGAATAAAACAAAGAGTTAATGTCAATTTGAACACCTTCATATTACTGACAAGTTGATGCTTATGAATAATCAGTTTTTACACAACAACACTTTTTATCGCAGTAATGACATCTGTTAACATAGTTATTTATGAACTTAAATGTCTAGATAATAACATTAAACCAAATTATTGTATTGCCTTCATTCTGCCTTCTCCCCTTGCATTCTAGGAGCGCACAACTTCATTCACACTTGGCACACTCGCGCAATGTAATGGCGTCTCGCAAAGTAAATGATAGACTGGTCAACGCCATTTCCCTTTGTCCCCACGAGGGAATTCTTCAGGGGCAGTCGTCGGGGGAGGGGTAGGGGGAAAGGTTGGGTGGGGGTAGTCGGGGGTCTTGGCCAGTGGGGGGTTTACTAAGTAAACTCCCAAAATGGCTTACAGGGATTTGTAATCTTATCTATGCTCCCTGTGGTGTTACTATAGCATAGAACTACTCCTAAGTGTGCACACTTTATATCTTCCTAGGTAATATAGTGTATATGTCCAACTATGTGTATGCCCGTATGTGCAAGTGCTCCAACTCCACTTGCACTGTTAGGTATATGTCTATAGGTTAGATAGATGAGTTTACTGTCTCTCCCTAGACCTAGCATAGCCTTTAGCCTCCACGTGGGACCGTATGGCTAAGATCACAGGAATGCCACCATCCCCCCTGGAGAACAAAGGCCATAAACAACCCCCCGTGGTGGGCTATCTTCAGTCACATACCTACACCTAGCCTATCCCCCGCGTGGTAGCCTGCGGCTAATAGCACAGGAATGCTACCATCCCTCTATGAGGAACAAAAGGCCCATATGAGATAACCCACGTGGTGGGCTATCGTCAGTTACATACACATTCTGCCGATATAACTAAGATGCACTTTAGCAGAGTTAGCAAGCATTAGCAAATGCAGGGTTAGGTACACGAATGTGGGTAATTGTGTTTCATGCAAGTTAGCGTAGTTCTTTGTGCATGCAATGTTAGTAGCAATGTTAGTAGCGTTCTGTAACCACTCGATCTCCTCACTCCACCTCCGAGTTCACCACGTTATCATATTAGGTCACAACCGTTGACCAATTAAACAAGATAAAACAATTTAAGGGCCTCAAACCCTACGGCCTCAAACCGATTTTAAAACATTAATCGGGCCTCAAGCCCGCCTCTTTTTTGTCTTTTTATTTTATTTTTTATTATTATTTTTAAACTATATTGGGCCTCAAACCCGGCTATTAAAACTAATCCGGCCTCGAACCGATTTTACTACTAAATGCAGCAGGGGCTAGCTCAAATTGTGGCATCGGCAGCTCGCAGTGGCATTTCCGGTGGCAGGTTGAGATGCCGCGGCATCTTTCGCCGTTTATGGCATTGGGTTGCCAGCAGTTTACCGTAAGATGCCACGGCATCTGCCGCTGTTTGAGTGGGTTGCCAGCGGTTCACCGTAAGATCACCGTAGGCTAAATATATTTTGAGTTTTATAATAATATTGATTGATGAAAGAAACAGTTTACAAGCTATTATTTTGAGTCAAAGGTATTTATTTAATGTGTTTATTTTGGTCATAAGCCATTCTCAGTATTTCCCTATTTTGTGTATCATTGTGACTTCTTTTTCTAACAGTTTACATGATTTTATGGTCTAAAACAGTACATGATTGATCGATCATCCTGTTGTTAATGTGTTTTGGTGAGCCGGCGATTAGTTGCTCGGGTCTGCACCGGGCCTGTAGGGGGCGCAGTGTGTTTGCTCTTCAGACCAACTCGTGTTACGAAGAGAGACACAGCGTCGTCTGATTGTTGATTCATTTAATAATCATTTCACCCCTTTTACAGGTAAATACTGATAACAGATGGCTCACGGTCGATGATATATGTGTTGGGTGTGATGGGGAATGTATTGAAGTGCCTCAGCATGTTAGAATGGTCATGTTAGAGGGTTTATTCAGCTCAAAAGATGTTTGTGTAAGAACCACATGGTTGACGGCGCCATCTTAAAAAATACAGTGTGGTGCGTCGCTGCTTGGCGTGTAGGCCTGGTTTACATGCATTTAATCAATTTTGGTTGTGTATAAGTACAATGTGAAGTTCATGAGTAGGCTACAAGCTAAATACATTTGTCGCAAGTGGAAGCTAAAAGCACTGTTGCATTTAAAAGAGAGAAATTATTTAAAGGATAAAAGTGTCATGGAAAATATAAGTAGAATAACTTGAGGTTTAAAAGGGATGAAAACAGTTTGATGAGTAATGCATTTATAATACAACAGTTAAACTGGAACAATACATGATGTTGACAGATGCCATTGCATTTAAGAACATTTGCTGCACATTTTGTTCTGGTATTGTAACACTTGCAGTGGTGAATCTATAAATAAGTGCCTGCTTTAATGGGCTAGTGCCTTTATTAATGTTAATGAGTATGATGCCAGAGTTGTAGATGGTACTTTGTTAAGTTGATTTACTTGAGGCTATGGATATTTTCTGATGAATGTTATTTTGGAATAGTTTATGATAAAATGGAAACCGGGTTATTACAGTGGTGTTGTTGACATGATGCTGCTAAATAATTGTGAATGTATACGGAAGAATGTGAAATTGATTATTGTATGTGTTATTGTCATGGTGAATTTGTTATATAAAAAGATCAACTCATGTTACGAAGAGAGACACAGTCTGATTGTTGATTTGTTTAATAATCATTTCACCCCTTTTACAGGGGTGCTACACCAGCGGTTCACCGTAAGGTGCCACGGCATCTGCCGCTGTTTGAGTGGGTTGCCAGCTGTTCACCGTAAGATGCCACGGCATCTGCCGCTGTTTGAGTGGGTTGCCACCGGTTCACCGTAAGATGCCAGGGCATCTGCCGCTGTTTGAGTGGGTTGCCACCGGTTCACCGTAAGATGCCACGGCATCTGCCGCTGTTTGAGTGGGTTGCCAGCTGTTCACCGACCGTAAGATGCCACGGCATCTGCCGCTGTTTGAGTGGGTTGCCAGCAGTTCACCGTAAGATGCCACGGCATCTGCCGCTGTTTGAGTGGGTTGCCAGCGGTTCACCGTAAGATGCCACGGCATCTGCCGCTGTTTGAGTGGGTTGCCACCGGTTCACCGTAAGATGCCACGGCATCTGCCGCTGTTTGAGTGGGTTGCCAGCAGTTCACCGTAAGATGCCACGGCATCTGCCGCTGTTTGAGTGGGTTGCCAGCAGTTCACCGTAAGATGCCACGGCATCTGCCGCTGTTTGAGTGGGTTGTTCACCGTAAGATGCCACGGCATCTGCCGCTGTTTGAGTGGGTTGCCAGCTGTTCACCGTAAGATGCCACGGCATCTTATGCCGTTTATGGGGTATAACGGTGGCAATCAAGGGCTGTGTCCGAAATCACCCACTACTCATATAGGCCTACTAGCAAACCATATACAACCAAACCAGTAATCTGTCGTATTTATAGTTTATAAATGTTAACACTTTGCAATATTAGACTTGGTAGCATTTTCATGACCCTATTTGTGCATTTTTTTTCAAGGTTTCTTTGATTATTACAATATTTGATTTATATTCTGTTATGTTGCAGTGCCGAGGAAAGAAATTGGTGGTAGCCTATGTTTTTTTTGTATGTAAAATGCTATGTAAAATGACAAAATACTTTACTCACTCAATTAAAAGGCTGCAGTTTAAAGCATGATTACATTAATGTGACTATATAACTATGTGTGCCCTTTATTTTTTTGAAACTTGACATCATTCTTTTTTCAGACCCTGATCATTGTTGGCAGTGGCCTATCTCCCGGATAAAGGGCGTCGACCGGCCGAATGAAGCCTGGTTGCTGCGAAATGAACTTTTTTTCAAAGTGCCGCAGGTTGGATTCGAACCCGGACCGCTGCAGCAGCAATAATTTTGTGTAAGGCTGTAAATGTCTTATTTCTTCTGTAAAGTTGGGCATGATTTATAAAAAGATAAATCAGTTTGTTTCATTTTTCTTAAAGCTTATATTCTAGTCTACTCACTATGTTCATTGTTATGCACAAAAATACCAAAGCAAATCTCTTGTAGCCTTTGTGCAAACCTACTTTGAATTAAAGCTGATTCTGATTATTCTGTAAGCGAACTTTGTACACATTTTACAAAAGATAGTCCCATTATTAATAACTTTTTGTTTTATAAACTTTATTTTACTGTAAATTACTAACTTTCCAGCGGGAGGCTACTGCTTTGGTATTTCAACCTGTAAACATTTGGTGAGGTTTGCTGATGTCAGTATGCATCTGCTGTACTTGTGGATAATACTACTGAGTTTGTGAAGTGTTTAAAACTACTACATAAATATCCTCACAGAGAGTACAACACCAGTGAAGAGATTCATCAATCAGCCAGTGACTTATTTAACAGCGCATGGGAATGGAAGCAACAATGAGTTTCTGAGCAAGCTGTGGCTTCGTGTTTCGCGTTCTTCTTGATGGATGCAGCTGGGGATGGGTGGGGGGGCGGGGGGATGGCGCGCGGCCGCAGGTCGGACTCGCACCCTGGGCCGCTGCAGCGGCAAGGACTCAGCCTTGGTAGCTCTACCAACTGAGCTAACCGGGCGCCTCCCATCTTTTGCGTTCTTACAAGTTCCTATATCCAATAGGCTACATCTAAAGTAAAATAACCTTTTCTTTTACCTGCAGTTTTCTGTAAGCATTCATATTAAAACATGTATATTTGTGTGATGTTGTTTATTTGTTATAGGTTTTGGTCTATTATCTATGAAGCAAATGGAGAGGAATTGTATCATTCATGCGTGGAGCGACTCTTAGCTGGATATCTAATAGATAGGCTGCCTGTTGAGTTTCTGCCCTCCCCTGCTTGTGTGTCCTCGATGGTATCTAGGCAGGCATGGCCTCTATGACGTGTAATATGCTCTGATTGCTTAGTGTTGAGCGCCCGCCCCCAGTATATTATGTATGCTGCCATCTGGTGGCCAGGTGCGCTTAATACAGCTTATATATTTGTTTGTTTCCTAGTAGCTATGTGAGGATATTACAGCCTGTTGATACATATACTGTTATTTATTCATAACACTATATACTGTATTGTTTATGCTGTCATTGTTTCCACCTGCAGTAACAGTAACAGGCACATAAGCACAGACAGAAAACATGAAAGCATAAACAAAACTTCAATTTGCCTTATAATATTAATCATCTGAATACAGTTTGTTAAATTAAATTGAAAAAATATATTATTACAATTACATTATAGTACACAAGACGTCTTTGTGTGTGGTTGTGGAAAATGGTTGCCAGATTTGTGTTCGTCCTGTAAGAATTAAAAACTCAGCCCTGATGGTTAATTACTTGCAATGTTTTATGTTGTTGGCAGACTTGTTTTCTCTTAATGTATCCATTAAAACGTTACCCATTTAAAGTGTGCTGATCGAGGCAACAGTTATGATAAGGACACTATATTATCACAACAGCATGAGGTGTTGTATGACTGGTAGAATGAAATTGTCCCACTGTAAAGAAGAAGATAAATGCAAGGTAAGTAAGTAATACATTAATAATTGTACAAAATGTAGCCTTTCAAACAGTTCACATATCAGATAATTATAACTACCTTTTTAGAAGCACATTTTGTGTACATCTGAAGCTGCAATACTTAAATTACCTTCCGTACCTGGCAACCCTAGAGGGCGTCATCTAAATCGGGGGATCATTGCCCACCTTTTTCTCAGAGCAGCACTTGGGACATAAAAGTTGTCTCTGCTATTGCAAGTACAGTATCCTATAGGCCTACAACTGGACAGACCTTGTAAGTTAATCACTTTTAGTCAGGTGTGTGCTTTTATTTATTGAAGACATTAGTTATTTGTAGTATTTTAATTGACAATATGATTATAATGTTACTAATTTTCTGCTTCACGGTGCTGACTTTATAACAGCCTACTACAATTAACAAATGAAACGTATTTTTATAGGTGAGGTGAGGCTACTTGGTTTACACTGTCAGCCTAGCTGTGAAAGAATAGTAATAACGTCGATAACGGCAACCCTCACCCATATTACAAGTTAGCGGAACCCCTTTTTTAATTTTGTTTATATGCTATTGCATTTTAATGTACAACAGTAGGCCTACATGTAAAAATATGTACTCCGATATTTTCAAAAGTAATGCAATTTCAGGTGCAGGTAGGATTTAATGTGAGAATGCTAAACAGCGGGACCCCAGGGACTTAATCTCAGGCGCCATTGTTAGTGTTTTCACGCTCAACACAGACCGCAGTTTCACGAGCGGTCTGTGCTGAGAAATGTCA
Organism: Merluccius polli; assembly: GCA_030340625.1. NCBI lineage: Eukaryota > Metazoa > Chordata > Actinopteri > Gadiformes > Merlucciidae > Merluccius > Merluccius polli. The sequence goes on from JAOPHQ010004554.1 coordinate 252,243, forward strand.
TGTAAAACAAAGTTGTTTTTTTAAAAACACCGCAAATATTGAAACTGAAATTCCAAGCCAACCACTAGGCATATGGAGCTGCAAACTGTTTATGTAATAATAAGAACAATAATAATAATAATAATAACGAATGATGTGTTTACTATGCATTAGGCTGCATAATTCAGAATATTCATGTGGTTGGACATGTGCAATGCCTTTATTTGTTATAATTTGTTGTTCACCATTTACTTTAATGTATCCACAGACACTACACTCCGTGGCTGTGTCTGTTTTCTTCTAAAAATACTTGTGAAAATGGAAGGTGAGAAAGGCTGATAGCCCACTCATTTTTATGTAGCTTAAACTTGTTCATACCTCCTTTTTAAGGTACATAGGCTATAGTTCCAAAGTTGAAGTCGTGGGGGGAGGGGTGTTAATGACCCTGTTGTTGTTCCCAACAGGTTCCCATCAGATGTTCTCTGAGGTTACGTCATTTTTAGCCTGTGTTGGTCCTCAGTGTGTCTTCTGTCGTAAAAAGGAACTGGCAAATAAGGGTCACCTTCAGAAAAAGCATCTAAGAGAAGCAATTTATTTTTTGGAAAATAATGATGTGATAGCCTATTTACTTTCACTTGGAGGTTTTAATGCAATCCTTCTGATATCTTTAACTTGTTTCTCAGAGAAATTTGTGGTGACCTGCTACTGCACTGACAGCAAAGAAGCATCCAGATGCCATTACCATTGTCCATTTTGTGACTTTAAAGTATTTGCACGGTCACAGACCTTCATACAGCATTTAAAACGCAAACATGGTAGGTGTTTTCATCCACACCATTATGTGCATCATCCACAAACATTTTAATGTCTTTGTCAATCAACATAGCCAAGTGATAAACCCATTAAAAATACCTAAACCAAGAACATCTGTGTTATGTAGAAATATGTGTGTGATGGTTGTTGCAACACATCAAATGCTCGTTTGGTGAAATATATATTAACCAACTATCAATGTGATTACCCAAAAGACATTTGTATTGTTCAACAGGACTTTTAAGCCCTTGCACCTTCATCCAGTGATTTATTGTCACTGAGCCCTCACATTTTGGTAATTACAGTCTGTGAGTGCTCATTGCTCATGGAATTGGCTTTTTATTGTGGTGTAAAGAGGTTGCCTGTTTTATTTTAAATAATTCCACCTGGTATGATCTATAATATATAATTATCTAATCAATGACGCATTTTCTAATTCTCTTTCTCCTGCAGGTATTGCATCAGACAAAAGACGAGGTAGGCCTAATTCTTGGCAGTAATTATTTATCTTTTATTAACACCAATTAATAAAAATATTTGATGTTGATTGTAATAATAATAATAATACATTTTATTTATAATCACTTTTCTAGATACTCAAAAACACTTTACATAAAAACAGCAAAACAACATCAAATAGTAAAACACTAAAAAACACATCAATCTAAGCTAAACATAAAAGCAATTTTAAAAAGGTGACTTTGAGGAGGGCTGTTTCAGTGCTGTGTTGTGAATGGAAGCCGGATTGAAATGGTGTTGTGGTCAATAATACTAGCGTACAGAAGATGTAAAAGCTATGGTGTGCAATAAAGTCACATATCTTCAAATGAGATCATCAGAACATCAACAGACCCAAGTTAGTCTGTGTCACCCTATTCCATACCCAACACTTATACAATTATATTCTAGAAATGTGATATCTTTATAGGGCAGGGTACATGTGGCTTAAGAATGTCATTTAAACCTTGAACTCAAATGTTATTTTTTTTTACATTAAAATCTCTGATAAAACCTTTTTGCTTTAGCAGGGAAGCCAAGCACTTCAAAGACAAAAGCGGACAGTCTCGAAGATGACTCCACAGACAACTTGGACTCAAAGCCCGACCAGTTTACATGTCCGCACTGCACAGCTGTGCTCAGTGCACCCAAAAACTTAAAAAGACATATCAGAGATGTCCATAACATCGACACTACACCCATGACATGTATAGATATAAGAAACGGAATTTATGTTACTCCTAGATATGGCCATAGTCCATTTCTCCCGATTCATGTCATAAAGTCATTTTTTTTCGGTGTTCACTAATGAAACAGACAACTGGTGACAGTTTGGGAGGACGAGAGTGACATTTGATGCAGTGGCAGGACAGTGGAACTGTCAGTGTCGAGGAACTCGAGAATCTCACCGTTGTATCCATCGTATGATGGGAATGTGGTGGATTTACCAGGAGTCCCCAGCTACATTGCTGGCCACTTCAGATATCCACATGCATGACATAGATGACTTGGAAAGTCACATTGTTGAGAGCAGCATCGCTTCTGAGCCACACAATGTGAACAGTCAAAGAATTTGTGCAATGACGGAATATCTTTTAAGGCAAAAGCACATCCCATGCCTGCAAGAGTTACCTGTGGAGCTCAGGACTCAGGAGAAACAACCACCACCATGTTTTGTCCCCTTTGAAAACACCTGCCCCTACTGTCCAGGGCCCACCCCTCCAGCACTTAATGTCGCCAAAGTTGTAACAACTCAAGCTATGGTGTACGGGATGAAATATGTCAAAAAGGGTAAGTGAATTAAGTCAGTACTCAACTAAGTCAATACTTTTAAATGATATATCCATCATGATATCACATTCATATGTGTTTTCTATGACAGCTTTAACAGTGAAAAATTGGTTTTGTGTTCACATGGTCCTAATACAGATAGAACACATTTTGAACAGATGTTTTCATTATCAGGTGTCTCTGTTGCTGTAAAAGACTGCCCAACATGTGGCAATGTTGTGAGGTTTCAGGAATATCATTCTGGGTTCCATAACTTCAACAACCGTGTCCTTTTAACACTGCCATTATGTGAGCTTCTGCTGTCTGGTCTGGCGGTAAGGCATCAATAAATGCTTTGCATGATACACAAGCAATTATGTTTCATGAACCCTTTTAGCATATCCACCTTTGTATATCAATAACTTTGCCAAGAACTTCACTTTACTATGTTGTTTGATTACAGAACAAGACAACTACTGGTCACATGCTGGACACTATATCGTTCTTTAATGACAATCGGTACCACCACCAAATAGTGCGGCGAGCTTTCCACCACTTCATGTCATTGACAAATTTTCAGTTTGACTTCTCCTGCTACCAGTGTGGACACCATCCAGCTGTGGTAGTAGCAGATGCTAACTGGAAACTGGCCTTTGATGTCCCACGTAAGAACTGTTTCGATGTCTGTAATTCATACATTGTAACATTAAATGAATGATGAAGATTCTGATAGCTGATTGTGTTGAAAAACTCCATTTGCAGTTGAGACGTTCAAAAGGCCTGATCCAGATACTATTTCTGACTCAGACTTAGAAGTGGATATTGTAAAGGCCTGGGCAGATCTGGATCGGTCATTAATAGCAGAAGGCCTCATATCAGGTTTGTAAAACATAGTGACTGGTAAAAATTCAACCACAATGGTATAAACCTTACACTCAGAATAAAACATCCTTGACCAAAGGCATTTATGATGTTACTTGGTTTACTAAAAGGAACATCTGTGGCAAACCCATACTCCACCACTCCTGGCCACTCCACTTTGGCACCATGGATGGGAGAGAACACCAGGGTTGGAAATATCCTGCCAAAAACTGAGGTGAAAAAGGCACTCAAAAGAAAACCAGACGACATCAAGCATCCGGGAAAAAAGATAAATGAAGACATAATACTCGAAATCATTGAGTCAAAGAAGGTATACGTTGTGCTTATATATTGCTGGTTTGTCAGTAAACTGTGACTACATATGCATGGCAGTCCATACAATTTTGTTGTTCGTCCTATATTTATGAGTGTTGGTTTGATACAAGATGTTACCTGATGTAATGTTGAATGTAATTTGAATGGGTCATTTCAATTTACAGCCACAAAAAAGGGAACTCCAGGATGCTTGTAATGCCCTTGGTGTGTCTTCAGAGGGGTCCATTGCAGACATGATGAACAGGCTTGAGGAACTGCTAAACTTCAAGGATATCTACCCAAAGCTTTTCCTGAAGTTACAGAAAGCTGGTGGTGAGAAATACCTTGGTATATGATTTATTTATTTTTTATCTACCAGTATTATTATTGTGCTGCATAATATTTATTTGTAGTCTTTAGGTGGAGTCCTTCATTTTTCTTGCATGCATGGGGTGGTATACTACCTGAACTTTCTGTTCTGGACTGAGTCAGCAAGAGACCACACGGACGGTCTACTGAGCTTCAAGAACTTTCCCACCCGTTTCATCTCTGATGTAGCTGGACAGGTTGCCAAAACAACTTATTTTCCAACCACATGATGGAAGACTGTGTGCCCCGACCTCTGATAACCTGAAACTGGCAGCCAAGAAGGAATTAAAAGTGGACATGCAGTGGGTAAAGAACCTAAGGTCCCCATTCCCATCACAAGAAAACCCTGAGAACAACAGACTGGAAGCAAGACATCCAATCACTGGGACATGTGAAAGGTACTCCTTGTATGATAGATTCCACCAAAAAAACCAAAAACGTCCAGAAGAGAAGTTGCGAAGCCTCAACATCTGCCCCACCCTAAGAACAGAAGTTAACTCATCTGTTGCAGAGCAGTTCAATCGTGAACTTGCTTCTGTGAGGTACTCATTGTGCCAAATGAATGAGCCACATTTTAAGCAGACAGTAAGGGTGTTGATTGATCTTCACAATGAAAAGATTAACAGGAGTTTTAAGGCAGATATGGAGGCCTTGTGCAACATGGACATGTCCATTGGCCTGCATGGGATGCTGGGACTGCAGTGTGCTGGTAAGTTTTGTTAGTACATGCTAAGATATTTAAAATATTAAAATTGACAATAAGTTTGAAGTTGTAGAAATGTTATAATAACAGATAGTGCTATAAACTACGACTTGTAACGTGTTCTTTTTGCTGTGACACAAACTGGTGAAACATAAATGGATTAAAAAAGTAGCCAATTTTTTCTGAAATTCCTAATTCGTTCTTGTCTCTTTTATAGAGGGGAAGGTTGGAAATGTCAACATACAACCTGACAGCGTTGTGAAGTCTTCCTTCTTGGCACAATCATATGATGTCGACGATAAGGACAAGGTAAGTAATAAATATCTGTGCCATTTTCCTTTACTCTTACATCTGTTTATGAATCAATGGTAGTAACAGTGTGACGAATGAATAGCAGCATATATGACAACAGGCTGTAATATCCACACATAGCCACCAGGGGACAGGAACAAACATAAGATGTAATTTCCACACATAGCCACTAAGGAAAAGATACAAACATATAAGTTGTACTAACCGCACCTGGCCACCAGATGGCAGCACACATAATACACGCTCAACGGCGGGCGCTCAACATTAGCCAATCAGAGCATAGTATGCGTCATAGAGGCCACGCCTGCCCAGGTACTACCAAACCACACATCCGAGGGGGAGGGCAGAAACCCTCCAGGCAGCGTATCTGTTAGATATCCGGCTAAGAGTCGCTTCACGCGTGAACAATACAATACCTCTCCTTTTGCTTCATAGATAATATACCTAAAGCTAAACAAATAAAGTAAGTTAAAAGCAATCCTGTGTCGGCGGCCTTCTTCCTCAAAGAACACCACAACAACATATGTTATTACTTTGTCATTATGTTTGTATTCAGGAAAAACTCAAGAAGTTATTAAGGGGATGTCGTGATGAAAATCAAACCGTGAATCATTCCACAAGAAGAAATCCTGTGTCAATTAAGGACATGCGCAGTGTTTGCCCATTGGAGTTGTTGGAAGAGTCTTCACTGGCTATGCCATGGCTGACAGATAATGTAAGTGTAGATAGATAATTTAGTTTTGGAAGTAACATCTGAGATGAAGTGCAGTGTTTATCATGTACTTAAAAAAACAAATGGACTTGTATTTCAACTTATTTATTCAATTCCAGGCTGTCAACTATCGCATATCACAGCTGGCTCAAGAAAAAATGGTAATATGTTTTGACTTTCTGATTTTCTAATGCCTAAACTAAAAACTAATGCTACAATTTTTGTTGTAGTGTGGTTCTTTGGGTCACTTTGATTTTATTTTGTGGCACCGGGAATGGACAAACACTGGAGCTGTCGGAGACAACTTTCTGATACACATCCCTGTAGGTCCTTTTTGTGACTTTTTTCCTAATACAATGTATACATTAACAAAACACATCTGCTTTTAATATGGACTTGGAGTTGTACTACCTGAGGTATTTTTGTGCTACAGGTCTCTGACAAAATCTTCCTGCCCAGGATTGTGGGTCATTCCTCTCCAGAGACAGGGAACCATTTTATTCTTTGGGTGAGTCACCGTAAATGCAAGGTTTTATTCTATGATTTGACTCACTGGACAGAACTGGATATGCCTGTAAGACTTTCTGTACAGAAGTGATGTTGTGCAGCAGCCTACATTAAGAGATGCTGAAACATACGTACATCATGACCTATATTTATTTAAACATTTGTGTTATAACTTTGTCATATATGTTAGAAGGTTGTATAAAATTATGCGTTTCCTTGTAGGTATTTGACTTCAGAGCCAAAGACATTTGGGTCTACGATTCACTTGGTCTTTATGCAGACATACTGTATGTGACAATGACATGGACCTCCTCAGGTAAAGGGAGAGTAACATAAAATAAAATACATTTCAGGTATTGGAAAGGTAATGTGACTATATGCTAAAAAAGTATTGCTGCTTTTTTGGTAGAAATGTCTTCAGATTTTCTGGCGGTCTTCAAGGATGGAGTGTGACATATCCTCCACAGTGGAAGCAGCAGGACTGTATTGTAAAACACAGGATATGATGTTATAACCCATAAGTGCCGTAGACTCTGCATGGCAGGGGCGTCCTCCTCCCTGAGCCAAACTTGCGCCTGACCGCATACCTGGGGGAAACACCTAGTACCTGAATGGGACTAGGAGTTGCAATGCTTTGAGAACCATGGGTGTGGATGTCATCACAGGGTTGGATTGAAGGGGCAAAGGTTTTCATCGGGGTCGTCAGGTGGGCGCCCTCCGTCTTGGATGTTTCGCTGACTAGGCCCACAACACCTCAGGAGGGTTCAGCAGCAACACCTGGCGTCCCAGGTGTGCCCCCCTCTTCCTTGCCCCCTTCTTGTTGTTGTCTTGTTTGTTTTTGGTGTCATTTCGGAGCCCAGCTGTTGTCTCTCCTCCTGATCCAGAGCCACTGGCTTGCTCTTTCAGCAGCACTGGACAGGGCTTTGATGGTTTGTTGTTGGGCCTGGCCTCTGATTCCCATGTCCTTGAGAAGACCGGGAACTGACCTGCCCACGAAGCCTCTGCAGCCCACCTCTACTGGGCGAACTGTGGCCTTCCATCCCCTTTGTTCGGCATCCGCTGCCAGCTCTGCGTATCGAAGCTTCTTGCGCTCATAGGCCTCGCCCACATTATCCTCCCAGGGCACTGTGAGCTCAATGATGTAGACGCTTCGGATCGAAGGGGACCACAGCACGAGATCTGGTCTGAGATTGGTCGGGGCGATCTCCGCTGGGAAGCAGAGTCTCTGCTCCAGGTCAACTAGGAGCCTCCAGTCTCGTGCTGCTCCCAGATGTCCGGTCTCTGGTTTTGGTTGGCGGGTCTTTGGTGGCTTCTCCCCTTCTCGTACGAACTGTTCAGAAGATGCAGACAGGACGGAAGGTGAAGGCAGGGCATTGATGACCGTCCGTCTACTCTCCAGTGCCGCTGCAAGGCACTTGAGCACTTGATTGTGCCGCCAGGTGTAGCGGCCTTGTGTCAGGCTTGTCTTGCAGGCGACTAGGATGTGCTTTAAGTTGGCTGGAGATGGACAGAGGTGGCATGTAGGGTCTTCACCGTACCACTGGTTGAGATTCTGTGGAGATGGTAGGACATCGTAGGTGGCCCGCAGAATGAAGCTCGTTCTAAAAGCTTCCATGTCCCAAATCTCCTTCCAGGAGAACTTTCGCTTCTCCACATCTTCCCAACGCATCCATTGTCCTTGCTTTCCTTGTGAGACAGCTTTTGCGCATCGTGCAGCCTGCTCTTCTCTGCGTACCTCCTCAACCACAAGGCCACGCCGCTGAGCTGGCGATGCTTTGTGCCAGGATGGTTCACTCTCTCCGAGACCAAGACCTCCTCTTCCCCTTTGCACAGCGCCAACGATGTCCCGGTGCTTAAGGGCTGACTTTGCCTGGTGTGTAGCTGCAGCTGGAGTCCACTTCCTCCCGGTTGAAAGGGTGGGAGCGGTTTTAGCTACACAGGGGTCTCGGGATTCTGTCAGCATCATCTGCAGCCTGACTTTGGTGCTCTTGTACTCCTCTGTGAGGCTGGACAGAGGAAGCTCCAGGATGCCTTTCCCATACAGTGCAATGTTGCTAAGGCACCTGGGAACGCCTAGCCACTTCCTGGCAAAGGAGCTGACCAACCTCTCAAGCTTGTCAACCTTTGAGATCGGCACCTCGTAGATGGTTAGAGGCCACATCAGCCGAGGTAGGAGACCAAACTGAAGACACCAGAGCTTCAGCCTGCCAGGGAGCATGGTCTTCTCGATGCTTTGAAGACCGCTGATGGTATCCTGTCGGAGCTGTTCCACCTGGACTGTGTCCTTGAGGGTTGCATCATACCAACGCCCGAGGCTCTTGATTGGCTTCTCTGCCACCGTTGGTATAGGCTCCTCACCGATGTAAAAGCGCTGGTCTGAAAGCTTCCCTTTGACTACCGACAGGCTCCTGGACTTACTCGGCTTAAACTTCATCCGGGCCCACTCAATGTTCTCCTGCAACTTCCTCAGCAGTCGCCTCGTGCAGGGAATGGTTGAAGTGAGAGTGGTCATATCATCCATGTATGCCCTAATGGGAGGGAGCCGCAGGCCTGGTCTTATCTGCTCTCCTCCCACCACCCACCGAGATGCACGGATAATTACCTCCATAGCCATGGTGAAGGCTAGCGGGGAAATGGTGCATCCTGCCATGATGCCCACCTCCAAGTGTTGCCAAGCTGTGGTGTACTCTGATGTTGACAGACATATCTGCACATCTCGGAAGTAGGCCTTGACAAGGGATGTGATAGCCTCGGGAACTTGGAAATAGCTGAACGCAGTCCATAGGATGTTGTGTGGAACCGAGCCAAAGGCGTTGGCCAGGTCCAGGAAAATGACATGGAGGTCTCTTCCGTCCCTTTTTGCGCCCTGGACTTGGTGCCATATCATGCTCAAGTGCTCCATACAGCCGGGAAAGCCTGGCATCCCTGCTTTCTGCACCGATGTGTCAATGAAGTGGTTCATTTCCAGGTAGGTGGTCAACCTGCGAGCCACTACACTGAAGAAGATTTTACCTTCTACGTTCAGGAGACTGATTTGGCGAAATTGACTAATGTCAGTGGAGTCCTTTTCCTTTGGGATTAGGATGCTCCCTGCCCTCTGCCAGACTGTTGGTATTGTCCGTTTTAGCCACATCACCCTCATCAGTCGCCATAGGAACCGCAGAACATCTGGTGCATACTTGTAGAGCTTGTAGGGTACTCCGTTGAGACCAGGGGAGGATGCTGCTCTTGCTCGACGTACAGTTCTTTCGACCTCGCTCCACTTGGGAGGGCTGACGTCTAGCTGATGTTTTGGAGGATGTAATGGAGGCATGTCGTGTGGAAGCGTGACCTGTTCATGACGGCGGCTGTCAGAATGTGTTTGTGACAGGTGGGCTTCGAGGCATTCCTTTGTTGTTTGAAGGTTGCCACTTTTCTCCTTCGTGAACAGACCCTTCACAAACTTGAAAGGGTCTTTGAAGAAGTTAGATCTTGCCCGTTCTTTCTTTTTGCGCCTCTTTCTCAGGTTTTCAGCTCTCCTCAGTGCAGATAACCGGTTCTTAATTTCTGCCTGCAGCACGTTTATGCCCTCCTTCTCCTCCTCTGGAGCCTTCCTCCACTGTTTCTTCAGCCCCCTTCTTTCCTTGACCAATCGTTCTATTTCCTGCTGTCTCCTGGACTGAGAGGGGATGGATGGTATACTCCTCCTCTTGTCTGCAACTCCAAAGCGTTCAGCTCCGTAGCTGTAGATAAGATCTCCCAGTCTCTCCAGCTTCTTCACTGCAGTTCCACCAAGCTGCTCCAATAGCAAGATGAGGTCTGTGTTGACTGTTTCCCACACCTTTTTCTCACAGGATTTTGGCCAGTTGATGGGTGGCATCCGCTCCTGGGTCTTGGTTTCTGTTGCGTGATGGTGTTGGCTGGGCTCATGGTGTTCTGCTGTGCTTGATCCCTCTTCCTCCTCTGGGACAGGGGGATTGATGTTCTGCGGACTTTGGTTTTCGTCCTGCCGCTGAACTTCACTTGACTGACTCGACCTGCTTCTTAGGAAGTAGTGGTCGATGCGCGGTCCCTGTTCCACTTTTTTCAAGCACTTTTTCTTGCCTTGATGTATTTTCAGGCCTGCAGTAGATGTAACCTTTGTCCAGCCACAAATGCAACTCTGGAGCGTTTTCTGGCATTTTCCTGGAGCAGGTGTTGTATTCTCAGGTACAATACTGGCCATCGTACTCGTTGTCGATTTCGTTCCTGGGTCAGTTACCGTGTTGTCTGCCATTGAGTCATCATCCTCCCCCGCTCTCGCTGACTCTGGGGGTATTTTTTTCCTTTGAGTTTTAGAAGCCAATGTTGGGTGGCATACGTGCACTACAGTGCCGCATCCCTCCCACCACTCAGTTAATTGTGGAGTTTTCGTGTGTTCTGTGAGTTGCCTGTTCTGTGTGCTGCTTGTCTTCCTGTCCAGAGCAAGTGACATCTATGGGTTCATCAAAGTAAATTGTTTTGTTCCCAACTAGGCAGCTGAAAATGAAGTGCAACATGTTGCGGTCAGTACAGAGGCTCTGACTCTCAACCAGTGCAGGACTCTGCGGCTGCATCATGCTACCCAAATGATAAAAAATGTCAATGCTGAGGTAGGAGTAATTGATGTTTTATTATGTAACATTATACAGTATACTGTTAAAAAGAAAAGGGCTCCGGTTAGAGCAAAGTTTTTTGTTACACAGGACTTCCCACTTACTGCAGAAGACAAATTAAAAATTGAAGAAAAGGAATGTAGATTACAGGAATCCGAATCCAAAAAAACAGACTCCAGCAGCCATTGCCAGGCTTGGAAAACAAAGTCTTGTTTGTTCCAGCGAGCAACAGGGACAACCAAGTATGTACAACACAAATGACAACTCAAAACTTCACACACAACATAGGTGACGAGGTCCATTATATTTAAGCCACTACTGATTATATGGAAATACCTGTGTTAAGATACTGTGGAATATTGGTAACGTTCTCACAATCCTGTTTTCTACCAGTGTTTTCCATAACCACATCAAAAAATATCAATGGGTACAATGCTCACATTGCAAAAACTGGCTGCATTTCGAGTGTGCTGGTGTAAAAGGAGACTGGACGTCAAAGGACTTCTTTTGTGGATGCAACAACATCCCAGATATGTAAGAATAACCTCATACACGCCAGACCAATGGTTGCCATTGAAACCAAATGGATAACTCTTACAGTTATTTTTTTACACAGGAAAAATATTAAAAATGTATGAAATTAATCAACAACTACATAAGTAAACATAAATAAATGTATGACATTATTAATAATTCTAAAGATATAGACAGTAAGACAAAAAAATATTCTTAGCCTTTACCCACATATCAGAAGCCAGTTTACATGTCCTTTAAATCCAGTGTAACATTTGATCTATTTGCTAATCTAAGGTCAATGTTTCAAAATGAAAAGATGTAAAAACACTGAGCGAATTTCTGCAATGCTTTTGTCTTAAACAGAGACGACATCCTGGAGGCTGCTAAAGCAGAAGACTTTCAGACAGACGAAGAAATTACGGTAAAAACTATATTGCTCTGAAGTGACATGTACAAGGTTTTTACTATGAGGTGGCATTCACAACTTTAACAAGGCTGGTAAAAACTGAATCAACAACTAAAAATACGTATTATACTATTATAGGATCTGGAGAAAACCCTGCTGAGTGGGCATGTTCTGTCCAACAGAATGTTTCTGTGGAAACACAGAGGATTTGATCCTGCCCTTAAAAAGAAATACAGTGAACATGTCACTTTATTCAGTGACATGAAGGTATGTAGACTGTTCTCTTTTGGCCTTATTTGTGGACACAAATCCTGGTCTTCAATCGCCATCACAATAGTATGTGACTGAAAAATATATTGAAGTCACGGATGTTTAGACATATATTCCATAGCCGAAAGCACATGTTTAGCATATTAACTAATTGTATTTGAAAGCCCAAATTTAGACAGCATATAACAAACCTATATAAGGACATAATGACAAAGAAAGCTGTACAGAGCACATTAACTATTTAGATTTTGAAACTAATATCCTGTCATTTTTTGGGAGGAAACCTTTTTAGTCAGATGAATGCTGGTGGACAGGGAAGGATTGACATTACTTATCAAATACATTGCAGTACTTTTAGGCAGAGGAGGGGGGAAAGGGAGTAATGAATAATTACAATGTTGCCTTGACTGTGCACAATTTACCAATTGTCTTTGTTAACCCTTCTTAATATCCCCTGTCAAAGTGTTTCCATGCTTTTTACTTACTACCACAGACAGACGAGATTATCCAGAGACTGTCAAAAATCCTGAGAGTACCTGGAACTGTAGCTGAGAAGCAGCTATACATAACAGAGGTCATTTTGCCAGAGGTAAAATAATGAGGATATGTAATGTTAACAAATAATATAACTACATTTACAGGAAAACTAATTACTGAGTAAGTAATGCCATAGGACAAGTGCCACTTGACTTTTGATAATTTAGAGAATACATACCACACTAGCAAAATATTAAAATTGAAACTGAAGTACTTAAGTATGATTATATGACATAATATTAGTGAGAACATAAATGTACAGTTTACAAGACTAAGTACTTTAATGGGATTGAAGCTGATAATTTCTCACATGCTTATTATTAAAAATAATTGTATTTCTTGTAGGTGTTGATTCAATGGTTGCAAGGCAACAGCAACATGTGTCGCTACCAAGCAGAATCTGTACTTCTAACCACCACACCTTCAAAGAAAAAAAAAGGGTAGGACCGATGTTGGTGTGCATGTCGTTATGAAACATCACTGAATGCATTATGCTTGTTGTGGCATTTAGTGAATTAGCGGGTGATGTTTCACATCAATCACATTTACAGATGATTTCCTTTTTCCCCAGGACAGCTATCTTGTCAAAAGTGGCAATCTGTAATATATATTAATAAGTGTGTATGTGTTGCAGCCAGAGACATACACTGTTTATATTCTGCTGAAAGTACTAGTTAATGCAATCTACGTATTAACTCCAGCAAAAAAGTTGTTTTGGTTTTATGGCTTTTGCATCTCAGCACATTTGAGTAGCTCCTTTGAGCACATTCACAAACATCACAACTCAGAAGTTCATACATTTGAAATGATGACCCTTGAAGCTTCGATAAACTTCTATTTATTGTCATTGATTAATTATTAAATATACAATGCTTACATGTTAAACAAACAAATAACAATGGAGCTGAATATAAACATAGTTAAGCAATTAAGTAATTTGTTAAATACAAAAATAGAAAATGAAAATTAATACATTGTAGGGTCCTTGATGAACACTAAAGTAGTAAACATAAACACCCATATGAATGTCATTTAGCCTTTCACACAATCAAAGTCATATGAAGGTGTTGTCTGTTGCTTGACCATACAATACAGCATTGCTTACTGTGACACGAGCTTAGCTAATGATGTGTATTGAAGATGCTCTGGATACAGATTTGTTGCATTACCATTTCTTAATTTGTTTTATTTACATGTACAATTAAGACAATTATGAATGTATACTGAAATTTAGTTTGGAGGGTTTGAGATGGAACCCAGAGTGTTGATAAAGACAGCATTTGTTGGTACAATTTTTTTAAATATTTCTTTCAAATGTACTGTAAATGCTCTGTAAGTCTGAAATCTTTACTTGGGAACAACATCAATTATCAATAACATACTTTTTTACTGCAGGAAAACACTCGCATCCAACACAGCCTGGCTGCAGCTGACTGGTGCCGTAAGGCAACATTTGATGGAGTGGTGAAATTCCCTGCTGTCCTTTCCATGGACAGATACGAAATAAAAGAAGCCCTCCAGAAAATGGACGCCTGGGATGGGGAACTGGATGAGGATTCTCCAGCAGAACTTTTCACATTTGTCTTCACAAAAAAAAAAGATTACGACAAGTTCTGTGAAGAACTTGTCGATAGAAAAAATTACAGGCTTTCCGCAAGATTTGAGGAACAGTTATATTAAAGAGTTTTGTTCCTAAATACAGCCTAGTCATTCATACCAAGACCTTTGTACATGGTTGTCAACTAGAATCCTGTGATGCACAGATACATATAAATATCACCTAGTATAGTAATCTATAAATGTTGAGGGTTAGAAGTCAATACTTTTTGATAGGTCATCTGTTACAACATCTTGTTTAATTTACAAACAGAAAGGGACAGCTGCCACAGGGGGTCAGTGGCAATTGCCACAAACAGTGACAGGTGCTTGGCCAAGTGTAGGCCTAGCCTAAATATTGTTCCCCTAATGTAATCATGCTTTAAACTGCAGCCTTTTATTTTAGTGAGTAAAGTATTTTGTCATTTTACATTGCATTTTACATACAAAAAAAAACATAGGCTACCACCAATTTCTTTCCTCGGCACTGCAACACAACAGAATATAAATCAAATATTGTAATAATCAAAGAAACCTTGAAAAAAATGCACAAATAGGGTCATGAAAATGCTACCAAGTCTAATATTGCCAAGTGTTAACATTTATAAACTATGTATACGACAGATTACTGGTTTGGTTGTATATGGTTTGCTAGTAGACCTATATGAGTAGTGGGGGATTTCGGACACAGCCCTTGATTGCCACCGTTATACCCCATAAACGGCATAAGATGCCGTGGCATCTTACGGTGAACAGCTGGCAACCCACTCAAACAGCGGCAGATGCCGTGGCATCTTACGGTGAACCGGTGGCAACCCACTCAAACAGCGGCAGATGCCGTGGCATCTTACGGTGAACAGCTGGCAACCCACTCAAACAGCGGCAGATGCCGTGGCATCTTACGGTGAACAGCTGGCAACCCACTCAAACAGCGGCAGATGCCGTGTGGCATCTTACGGTGAACCGGTGGCAACCCACTCAAACAGCGGCAGATGCCGTGGCATCTTACGGTGAACCGCTGGCAACCCACTCAAACAGCGGCAGATGCCGTGGCATCTTACGGTGAACTGCTGGCAACCCAATGCCATAAACGGCGAAAGATGCCGCGGCATCTCAACCTGCCACCGGAAATGCCACTGCGAGCCGCGGCATCTCAAACAGCGGCAGATGCCGTGGCATCTTACGGTAAACATATAAAATAAATAAATTAAATTCACTGCCCACTATAAAAAATAAAAAATAAAATATATATATATATATATATATATATATATATATATATATATATTTATACATATATATATATACATATATATATATACATATATATATATATATATATATATACATATATATATATATATATATATATATATATATATATATATATATATATAAACGGCATGAGATGCCGTGGCATCTTACGGTGAACTGCTGGCAACCCACTCAAACAGCGGCAGATGCCGTGGCATCTTTCGCCGTTTATGGCAGCTCGCAGTGGCATTTCCGGTGGCAGGTTGAGATGCCGCGGCATCTCAAACAGCGGCAGATGCCGTGGCATCTTACGGTAAACATATAAAATAAATAAATAAAATTCACTGCCCACTATATATATATATATATATATATATATATATATATATATATATATATATATATATATATATATATATATACGAGCTGCCGATGCCACAATTTGAGCTAGCTGTCTCTCACTAAATGGGCCTCAAACCCGGACACTTATACATTACTGGCCATTTGTTACTTCTTAATTGCCGTCAAATGACGACATAATATCATTTAACTAATTCCAAAAGAGTTATAAGCGCCTGTTCATTTTGCTTCGGCTTAACTGTAACGACTATGGACCGGAGAACCAAAGCTTTACAACAACGTACGCTAGCCAGCTCTGTCACCTAATAATTCTATATCTATCTATGTGCAGTTTTAGCCTGGGCAATAAGGCACTGCGTACCTGCTTTTATAGGCGCCTTGTGGCAGAGCTGATGAGTCGTACGCTGCGGTGCGGCCAAAGTTCCAAAGTCCCAAAATAAAGCCTCTCCGCCTCGAATCACGTCGGATGGTCACCAGATTGTGGGGTTGTGTTCCGAGGAAGAAGGCCGCCGACACAGGAAACGCTTTAACTCACTTTATTTGTTTAGGTTTAGTTATATCTAATCTACGTAACAATGGAGGGGTATTGTAAAAGTCACGCCGCGTGGAGAGCCCCCTCGCTTTGCATCCGTCCGATGCGCTGCCTGGGGGCTTCTGATTCTAACCGGATGTTTCCGCCCGGATGGTCTCTGGGCAGGAGGCGTGGCCTCTATGACGCATAATGGCTAGTGTTGAGCGCCCGCCCCCAGTGTATTATGTTTGCCGCCATCATGTGGTCAGGTGGGGTAAATACAACTTGTATATGTACAGGGCTCTCAAGTTTTGAACACAGGCAAGAGTGACATTCCCCCCCCGCCCCCCGGGTCCCGGCCCGCCGCCCCCCCCCCCCCCCCAGGGGTGGACTGGGAACAAAATTCGGCCCGGGCAATTTTGTCTTGGACTGGCGTTGGGGGTGCGCGATTGTTGACGGGGGGGGGGGGGGTGCTGCTCAGGGGTGGAGCCAGACTTTGTGTACATCCGGGGCTTAGGGGTTTTTCCCCCAGAAAATTTTGAATTTCTAAGATGCGATTTCCTGCATTCTAGTCCATTTTAGGGTGACCTGCTGGACATTGGCAAATCCTAAATCCCTTCTAATTCATAGCCTACATTTTCAGTTGCAGGGCCTGCTCGAGACAATACTATTTAATGGAAAGAAACAATAACCAGAAAATCTACTAGAGATGTTTATGTAAACTACAATGGCAAAATTGAGACTTATACATTTGAGACTAACTTTGAGTAGATTCAAAGTAGGATTGCAGATGGATTGTTTGTTTGTTTGTTTGCTTTTTTATATGTATTTTAAAAGTGGTATGCCCATTGTGCTTATAACTTCAAAAGCTTAAAAAAGATCCGGGGCTTTTGAAGTGAGATTCGGGGCTTCAGGGGGGGGCGGTGCTGCGCGATTGTTGGCCGGGGGGGTGGGGTGCTGCGCGATTGTTGACGGCGGGGGGGTGCTGCGGCAGCGGCATATAGGAGAAATGGCATATGTGGCGGGAGGGCGTGACAAAAGACCGAAATGAGCGACTGTCACGCTCAATGCGTGACACTTGAGAGCCCTGCATGTATTTCTACTCCTTTGTGGCTATGTGTAGATATTACAGCCTGCTGATACATATGTTATTATTAATTCGCAACACAACCAGACAAAACAACCGCATTGGCATAGGAATCGCACCGTGTGTACTAGCTGCAATCTGTATAATGCATACTAGCTGGAGCACCAACCAGAATCAGATCACAATCGTAGCTTAGGACCGTGGGTAACTTTGACCAGATCACGAGCAAACGAAACCAGCAGCAAAGTTTAATTAAACCAATTTCTTACCTTATGTGGCCCTCCACATGCAGGCTAGATGATGTATATATCCATATCCATTGTTACACAAACTGATAGCAGCTAATATGATTCACTTTCGCTCACTCCCAATTAGTGAACACTGTAACCGCAAACAATTTGGCTACAACGTGGTGTCGCCTAGCCTGCCTCTGCTGAGGAAACATTGTTACAAACAAACTGTTAGGAATAGTTACCTTGTACATTTTTGAGGAGTCGACTTTCTCGACGCTTGTCGTCTTCAATGCTGCTGCGAAGTGCAAAGTGTCTGTAAAACAACTATTAGGCTGCCGTCCAGAAAATAGACAGCCTGCCAACTGCCAAGTACCTGCGTGAAGCTGGCCCCCCCATGTTATTCAAAAATTATTAAAAACACTGCTATTCGTTTGTGCTACGTTTGTGCCGGTTTGTGCCGTAAAAATTATCGTTTGTGCTGTTTTGAGAATAAAATGATCCATTCTTGCCCAATATATTAATATATTAATAATATTCAGCTACTCAACAGTCTGGGGTCTTCTTAATCCTGTTTTTCAGTCCATGACACATTCAATTGGACAGGTCTGGACTGCAGACAGGGAATTTCAGCACCTGGACTCTTCTATAGAGCCATATTGTGTAGAATTCATTTTGTCACTGTTTTCCTGAAATATTCAAAGTTTCCCCTGAAGGGGTCATCTGGGTGGCAGTATATGTTGCTCAAAACCTGTGTTCAAAATTGATTGTTCCTTGTCAGATGTGCAAGATGCCCATGCCATAGGCACTAAAATAACACACAGTGTGTGATAAAAGGACATAATTCATAATTTTCTTCAGAAATCTTATTATTAAAGAAATAGTGACTGTGTGGTTAACCCTGCTGATATTTAGGACTCACTCCACCTCCACTCTGGTGTGTAGTGTAGTTACCATGCCTATTCTCCCTGTCCCAAAATTGATAGAGATTTTCCCTCCATTTTTGCTTAGCCTATAGTAGTTAGCTTGTTTTATCTGTCATTTTAACCATTTCTGATCAAATTTCTTGTATTTCACAAAATAATAATGTAGTGTAATGTTGGCTGCATCTTACCTCTTAAAGATGAATGCTGTTCCTGAAAGCACAGGTGGTTGTCTTTGCACAATACACAGCAAGTCTGCACAGTGCAGTCTGGTAAAATAAGTTTATTTCTCCTGTATGTAGGTACGCATCACTTCATGTCAGGGCCGGCCCGAGGCATAAGCGAACTAAGCGGCCCCCAATTGTGCACCCCCCCCCCCCCCCCCCCCCCGCTCAACAATCGCGCAATAGAAATTCTCCGGTAGCACCCCCCCCCCCGCTCAACAATCGCGCAGGAGGGGGCCCCAAAAGATCAAATTCTGCTTAGGGCCCCCACAAGGCTTGGGCCGGCACTGCTTCATGTCCCCATAGAAACAAGGACTCTCATTAAGATTCCTTTCATGTTCATGGTCCTAATATACTGTAAACACCCTCAATTTTCCAAGTGTTAAAGATCAATAGTTTACTGTAATTGAATACATTAAATCGTAATAATTACTTGTGTGGTTAAAGCCACATGCCATAGGTAAGGGGCAATATTAAAATAGTAGGTACACTAACTAACTGTATTGTGAACTTAATACAAATCAGACAGGTGCATTATCAAGATTTTTTTTATTGTCTTTTTGGTATGATGTAGACATCAGAATGGAAAGGCAAGAGCCAAAGCTGATAAAGAATCTTATTACATTGATGCCATTGATATTTTGTGCTAGCAGTATATGGGTGGCAGGAGTGAGGTGGAGTCAGTGTTGTAGATTTGAAAAAAAAGAAATAAAGAAACATCTGGGACACTTGCTGAAGCTGCACATAGCCTATGCCTAAACCGGATCCAGAGGCTTCTGTGCTGATCTGGCCCAGATCCGGCCCAGCTTGAGATCATGTGGTGTTCTCGTTGGTCACAGGCTGTAGCCTAGGTAAGACACATGTTTTATGCATGACACACACAATAAACATTGCACAAAGACATTAGTCTTTACTTTCGGCCCGCATATCAGCCGTGGCCTTGGCCAAGGCCACTGCTGGTTCAACGTCTTCCTCCCGAAGGATACTCCAACGAGCTCTCTCTCCCTCACCCTCCCCTTCTCCCACAAGCGCCTGTGATTTGTTGACATTCCCTGAGCCCTGATCAAGGCCGTCTCCATGGCTGTGTTATCGCCAAGAACTTTGAGACTGACTTTCAGTGGCTGGATGATGCCACTCACCCCAGGTGCTTCCCACGTCCTCGCTGCGTCTGCGTCTACTGTGTCCTATTATGTCTTCAGTGTGTCAGAGAACGCTGGCGTCTATTGACTGCCGCTTCTGACCCTGAGCCTGTGTTGTTTCATGTTGTTAAGTGTAGGCCTACTGTTTTATGTGCTCTGCTGAGGTTTTTTTTTCCTGTGCCCAATCTGTAGTCCCCCCCCCCCCCCCCCCCCCGGACTTCAGGCTGGGATATGTTTTTTTTTTTCCTCCACTCTCCTTGTGTCTCTGCTGTATTCCTCCCCTTTCTTTTGTGTTATGCGTCCTTGGGTCATTGAAAGGCGCAATAGAAAATAAATGTATTATTATTATTATTATTATTAGCGTTGGACACTGAATGTCAGCTGAGTGACACTTCCGATTGCAACAAAGCTTTGTGGGCTGACTTGGGAAACTCAGTCTCGATCTGCCCCGCTCTCTCACACAACGGAGACTCCGTAGCCTAGGCTATTTGAATCAGGACAATCCAAGATTGTTGCAGCACAGAATGACAGTTCAGCTCGGTGTTCACTAAAGGTTAGCATGATCAACACCACAGCGCAAATTCAGATCGATAAGCTACTCTTGTATGCAAATTAGTTTATTCTTAACACATCAAGGTAGGCCTACGTTAGACAACCAAGTTATCAGCAGTAGCAACATAGAGTTGGGCCTCTAATCGCGGACATAGGCTATCGCGGTCACGGTTGATATTATTTGGCTATGAATTTATCAACTGTGGTGAATAAAGCCTGCTAACGTGAAAACCGAAGTAGCACAAACTGCGTTTCCCAAATCAGCACAAACGTAGCACAAACAATTGAGACCATTTTGGTGAGATTTGGACATTGATGGGGGGCTGGGTGACGTCACGCGTGTAACAAATAAAGCCTGATAACTTAAAAACCGAAGTAGCACAAATGTTTCTTTTGACGGCACAAATCAGCACAAACGTAGCATAAACGATTGAGACTATTTTGGGGAAATTTGGACAAGTATGGGGGGCTGAGTGACGTCACTGGCCAGAAAATGTAAAGTTTAATTACTTAAAACCCTTAACAGCACAAACGATAATTTTTACGGCACAAACCGGCACAAACGAATAGCAGTGTTTTTAATAATTTTTGAATAACATGGGGGGCCAGCTTCACGCAGGTCTGCCAAGTGTAGGCCTGCTGGAATGAATGCCCACAGGTGCGCGCACCACGCGATGAGATACTGATGATCACAATCCCCTCCCCCTCATTTGCTCCGAGTCCACACACAGCCGGTGTGCATGCTGTGAGGATGTCGTTGTGCGCGCCTATCGCATGATTTAGACTTGACGGTTTCGGTTGAGTATGTGGGGATTCTTTCGGTCGCAATTGGTTTGCACATTTTTAAGTGGTGGGGACAAAATTCAAATTATAAATAGTGGTGGGGACATGTCCCCCCCGTCCCCCCCCGTAATCTACGCCTATGGTGGAGGGCCAGTACGGCCAGGTGGCGGGACGAGCGGTGGCCCCTCACTCACCAGCGCTCCTTCCGGCTGCTCAGGACCCCCTTCATGCTGAGACCCCCGCTGCTCGCCAACAGTGAGCCCAACTGAAAGTGAAAGTCTGTTGTGTGTGTGTTTTTCTAAGGCATATATCAAATGGAAAAAGCACAGGGAATTAAATAAAAAATAATAAAATAAACGTGTGAATTGGGAGTGGATCTTTTGTGACGTTTTACAGATGTTTTTATTTTGTAGAATAGAATGTACTAGTGACTTTGTAGTCAAATGTTAGTGGATTTTTTTGTGGAATTGTAGGAACTTTTTAACGGCTGTATTGTGGTTAGGACCTCATCGGCCCCCTCTTCTGGACAATAATGGAGTTTATTACAAAGTGATGCTGGATACAAATTAATCATTTTTAATATCACATAAAATGATAACTGCATTCAGATGACTACATTCCTATTTGTGTTCATTCGTTCACACGCACTGGATAGAAATAATTGCGAATCGGGTCTCTCTCTCTCTCTCTCTCTCTCTGTCTCGACAAACTCTTGAACTCAGAGTTACCCCCGGCGGCAAGGTATTCCCCCCATCATGCCACCATGCAGAGCAGCGTTCAAGACCCAGACGGTGAGTGAGGGATCCTACTCTTATCCACATTACATATGAATCAACTGTCGATGGCAACCTAGAGATGGGAACGCCGCACTGGTGCTGCGACTAAATGACTGCTGACGATGCAAACTAGATGGTTCATGACAACACGACGCGATACACGTCTCCCCAATCACAACACCTTTGGGTCGGAGGGGGGGGGGGGGTGGGAGTCAGAGCTCGATGGTCTCAGGCTGGAGGCCCAGTGCTTGGAATGGAGCCTGTTGGTGCGGCTGCACTATGGGGCCCGGGGCCCAGACCACCTCCAGTGGGAGCTGTACCTGGGGGGCCAGCGGCTGGACCTGGCACTGGTGTCGATGGGTCGGTTTGGGCTGGAGGACCACGAGGACAGCCTCAACGTGGAGATCCCCCTCCATGGCACTGGGCTGGTGTTTGAGATGAGGCGCGACAAAGCTCAGGCCCCTGGCTGACACAGCAGCGCTACAGTCAACTTTTAGTTTGTTTTATTTTTACAAGTTTTAGTAAATCAGTTTTTTAAACCCAGTTTCCTCTTCAAATCCTACTCACTCAACGTAAGTTTTACATATTTACATTACGATGTGCATGCTGTTGTTTCGCCGATATGTTTAATGTAACAATTCCAATTGTCGCACAATCAAGTTCCTAAAAATTGTGAGACCGCCGCTATACAAACCACAACAAGGTTACATAATCGTTTTTTGTTAGTTTTTATGAATCATGTTTTTCTGATTTCTACTATGATATCATACCAAATGGTGTAGGTGGAATAGGTCCTTTGTATTTGAGCAGACAATGCAACAATCAGCGATGTCAGCCATTTTGCCATTCTACAAAGGCTCCCGTTCCCTGTATTTTCCCTATAAGTATCCTACTCATCTTTTTAATCTTCTCTTTAGTCAGTTCACCATCTCAGTGAATGAGCGCATCCCAGGCAGCGCATATCATATACATGCTCTCATTATGAAGGACTGGTCTTGTCATTGTTGTCCATGTTTCCTGTCTTGTGTCTCCCACATGCAGGAAGTGACCCTCGGGCGCGTTGTGGCCTGGGCTCAGCTGTCCGCGATGGACCTGGAGTCCCAGGAAGTGCAGGACCGGCTGGTCCAGAGATGCACGTTTCCCGCCGGGGAACTTCTAGCTGTGTTCACAGCAGTGACGCGTTTGTTTTTTTTCCCCAAATCAGAACAATGGTGAACGCAAATCCCGGAGCAATGGCAAAAATCAATAGTCTTTTCCACGATTCTTTGAGTTGCTGTTGCGGACTGCGATAGTTTCACAATGTGCCTATGAAGCAGTACTCTCTTACATCAGAGAGTAGTAGAGCGTGGCGGTTTCCCCTTTAAGCTTTTCATCCAAAAGCAATTTCCAGTGAATTCTGAGACACGTCACTAAGGAGCTGGTAGCAGTTAGGGCATCTTGCTCTCTAGAATGCCTACAGGTAGTCGCTCCCTTTCACTACACTATCCCCGTATCCTCCTATTACATTTCAATAAATAGCGGGAGACGGGATAGTATTTTAGTTATTTGTCATCACTACAAAATTGCATGTGTTGTTGCCTGCCAACAACTGCTGATTATTTGTCGGTCGGGGTTCGACAGTGTGCTTGCCGGAAGGACGGATCATGGCTGTGGTTGATACCAGCCACAGCGCTCCACCCGTGCAGCCTAACCGCACCACCCTGGCCGACCCCAGCTGCGTTCCATGGAAACGGACAGGGCGCGGGCCCTGTTCCGCTTTGATGAGGAGGCCTGTGGCACAGCTCTAACGGTGTGTGTGTGTGTCTCTCGAGTCACAGAACCTTTTCATTCGACGACGACGGCTTGTTTGTGATGGATTTCGGGTATTATTTATTGATTGATTGATTCACAGACGGAAGGAGATCTGCTCATTTACGAGAACCAGGTAAGATACCAGCAAGAGTTTCTGCCCTGGGGAGGAGGACCCGGTGATACAGAGAGATTCGCCATACAGGTGGTTACATGGTTTATTTTCACTGTTAGAAGTTGTCACGGCGCACATATGTACCCTTTGATCTCATTCTCATCTCTGTGTGTGCGCCAGCTTGACCCTCCAGTGTCGCTACCCGGCGACTGCCACCAAGATACTCTTTTCATCACTGCCACCATCACCTAGCTAGACCCACAGCTCTTCTGTTTACACAGGGAAGCCTCCAGCAATGGTCAAGTATGAAGCAAATTGATTTTTAAAAATGATTTTGTTGCTTTCGCGATGAAAGCATCCGTCAGACCCATGGATCAGACCCATTTCAGGATCGTCGCGCAGAGCGAGGGACTCGGCTTCACCTTTGAGTTTCAGGTGTCAAACGGCAGCTGCCAGCATTGCGTTCAGCCCCATCGTCCAAGATCATGTAAGTGTGCAAGCGACTTGCTCCCATGGCTGACGATGACTGGCACCACCTTGAGGTACACCTTTCCTCCGTGCAACTACCTCGGCCGGCCGGCTGGTACCGCCATCCCTGAGAGCAAGCAAAGGTCACAACTAAGTGTAGCTGGAGTGTACTGATACACTGGATATGCAGGTGTCATTGGCGTAGCGTAGGCTGATATTGGGTCTGTACGGCCATTGGTATGCTGGCGTACATGGTCTGCCCAGGCGATGACACAGGCTGGTTTAGCTGGTAGGCGAGCTGGTACGCTGGTGCTGATGACAATTGTTGGGCCACGTGACCCACTGCTTGCATCGCCTGGAAGTTGGTCTGCGTCATGGCTATGCTCGTCGCGGTGGGAACTGGCGGCCTAGAGACTGCTCCGAACAGCGGTACAGAAGTTACTGTTGGTGGTAGGGACTGAGTAGTAGTAGCCTTTATTTGTCACTAGTCACAAGTACCAGCGAAATTGAGCCATCAACCTGTCCATACATATACAAACATACATACAATATGACAAGACAGGACAGGAAGACGGAGCATTTGGGGGAAAGATAATACAGCAAAAACATGAGGAGAGGGGAGGAGAAAAAAAAAAGCAACCCCCAGACTATGCCCCTATGGGGAGTACAGTGTGGGAACAGGAAAAAAAAAAACACCTCAGCAACAAAAGCACATACACTTTACAACATGAAAACACATGACTTGCAACAGGGGAGGGGAGTGGGGGGGGTGGAGGTAATCCAGCACAGGCAAGCAGCCAGCCGGTCCAGCAGCCTTTCGGCGTCAGTCTCAGACCCGCTTGTCAGACTGGGGGTACAAAGCGGCGAAGGCGTGGGATGTGGGTAGTGGGGGGGTGATTGCATGCATGCATGCATGCATGCATGCATGCATGCATGCATGCATGTATGTATGTATGTATGTATGTATGTATGTATGTATAGTCTGTGAATGTGTAGGCCTGGAGAGTCGCCTCGCCTGGCACCACCATCTCGATGTCATGGAGACGGCCTTGATCAGGTCCCAGATAGAGTCAACAACCAACAAGTGTCCGTGGGGGGGGGGGGGGGGGATGCAAGAGCGTCTCACCGCATCGTCCTCCAGCAGAGCTAGTAACATGTAGCTCTGCTGCCTTTCACAGCTGCTGAGCGTTGGCACTCTCGTTGTCGTCTTTGAGAGGGGCAGTATCAGGCATGAGGGACTGTGGTAAGCTGACCTTACAGCGTTACTTATAGGTATGCTGGAAGCTGTCGCGACCTTCCATACTTGTGTCAACCAGGACAGACAGACTTGTTCAGGGTACAGGGTTCATAGAGTCCAGGGTTCAGAGGTCAGGGGTCATCGGTGGCGTGCGAGTCATTGGCAGCCGGTGTCGCCAAGCAGTGGCTCCGCTATGTTGTGCCTGCTGAGCAGGTACAGGCAGCCAATGGTGGCACAGATGGAGCGAGCGTTCCTGGGCACCTGAGAGAGAGAGACACACACATAGAGGAAGAGAGAACTGAAGGAAAAAAAAGGAAATTGTATAGTATTGTGTGTGTGTGTGGGGGGGGGGAGGCTGTGTGAGTGGCTGAAGTCAAAACTTACCATTCAAAACTTAAAACCTAAGACTTCACTTCTTCATTCATTTGCCACTTGTTGGTGACAGTAGGTGGACTGCACAAAAGGTGAAGATAGTCAAGATCGGGTTATGCCAAAATCAGTTTTGTTGCCAGGGGGGAAAAAAGAGAATTGAACCATATGAGCTCACCTGGACATCGAGTTTGACTAACACGTCGCTGCCGTCTGGGAAGCCTGGCAGGTGGCCCGCGGTGCTGCAGCCACAGCCGTGGAGCTCCTTGGCACCACACTCATCTTGCACCAGGACCAGAGTGTGGTAAAGCCCACACCACACATCCACAGGTCTCAAGGACACTGCCACCTAGAGGGGAGGAGGCTACAGTGAGCAATAAACAGCCATGAATATAATTAAATATAGTGGCATAAGTATAATAAATAGTAGTAATAGTATAATAAATTGGACCACTTATGCCTTATATAGTTGACTATTTAGGGTGTCACCATTTTTAATTAAAGTTTTTTAATTTTATTTAACCTTTAGTTAGACAGGTGATCTCATTGAGACACAGGGGCTGCGTTTCAATAGTGGGTTGAGTTTCCCTCGCTCACTCGCCCTCAGCCCTTGGTAATAAGTCACACGGAAGTCACTTGGAGAGCCGAGGGGAAGTGGGCGGGGGAGGAGGAAAAGGGATATATGAAACGTACCTGCCCTCGCCCGGTAACAGCCTTGACAATCATGGATCGGCCACACGTTGTGGAGTAGCGCTCTATTGCCTATTCCAAATAACGCGTAATATACGGAGACTCATATCTTTGATACGAAGACGTCTTCTGCGCTTGATAGCAATACGCCAGCACCTGGTAATTTCAGAATTATTAGTTTTGTTTTATATTTTATTCAGACAATTCATTTATTTATTTATTTTACCATATTTGTAGAAAGTTTGGTTGTTTAAACACATTTAACCTACTTTCAGTTTAGTTGACATTAGTTTTAGATTGTTATTTCTGATAGTTATTAGGCCTGTTACCACCACCATCCTCATCCTCATCATTGTCTTTAAATGGCCTTTATTGTTCAAGATTGTGGTTCAGAAAACTACAAACACAACACTTGAAGTCATGTAGGATAGATGTTACAGGGAACAGTAGTCTATAAGGATTTATAGTGGTTGCTTCAATTTCAAATGAGAAAAAAGCATGTAGTTGTTTGTGCATTCTTTATGCATTCTTATGTGATGCTCACAGTTTTGTCTTTATCTTTTTTATGAGTGAATTTGTTTTGCCAATTGTGCTGTTTCTATACAAATTTATACTAATTGCCTTGTATTTCTTTTTTAGGTTTTCCCATTTTTTTGGCCGCCTGTGTTCCTGTCAGCCTTCCCTGCAGACCCATCCTCTGTACAATTGTCCTGTTTGACAATAAAATAATTATGTTATGCACACCAAATACATTAAAAACATTATATAGTCTCCCGCAAATAAAATTAGCACCACAACAAAGAAGCAAGTCTCTAGAATCAGAAGTAATAAGCTGAGCTGCCAACTCTCACGGATTGAGCACGAGTCTCACGTCACACATTCTCATTCTAATTTTCCCCTCCTTGCGAATTTTATACGGATTCGTCTCGTAGACTATTAAAGGTCTCATTCCGCTGAGAAACAGTTTAATACTTGTTTTTGTTGAAATACTATAGGTCTCACCGAGTTGCATGTGCGTGCTGCGCGTGAAAACGTTCTTCTACCCCCATTGCCTGTATTTGGCAATGAAAGAACAGAGAAAAAAACACTGAGAAAAATCAGCGGATGAGAAAAGCCCCACGGATTGACGTCAGTCCGTGAATTAGTATTCATGGCCTCGCCTCCGCTACCGCCCACCGAAAGTCAGGAAGTAGCAGGACTGTGCAACAGCACAGTCGCGATTCTCGACTCGTCTCGCACTAGTTGAATATGGAGCGGAAAAATCCTCACTGCGCACTGGAGGTAGCGTCACAGTGCTGTTAGCCAACCAGAGGCGAGTTCATTTAGCATGTCATGCATATTCATGATGAGAGGCGAAATCGTGTCGTTCGCCCCCCCCCACCTCCCCCACCAAACTAAAACAGCATGAAACAGGCGCGGTAGTGTTAATAAATACTGAGGGTATTTATTAACACTAGAGACCACCGCAAAAATTAATGAAAAAACGATGAGATGAGACCTTTAAGAAAGTAAAGACGCACTTTTTACAAAGTCAAAAGTTCGCGGGATCTCAGGCCAACCTGACGACAAAAGTTGGCATCCCTGAATAAGTAACAGAAATACATTCATATGCAATGACACAGTAGGTTACAAACAAACTCACTCCCAGGCCAGCTTTGAGGCATTTCTCTTCCCGGTAAATAAACATTCATAGCTCATTCTGACCTTAATGAGGAGCTCTGTCTCCTCATCAGACCCTGTAACAATATGGAAACAATCCCTAAACCACACAGAATGCACAGCAAACGATGTAACATCAGGCTATTTAGATACACTATTTTTAGTTTCTTTTTCTTTTTTATTTGTGACAAATAGTAGCCTATAATAGCAGTATATACTTACACTTGTAAATTGTTGGCTCTGTCATTACGCAGCAACAACGGGTAGTCTATTGCATAATGACCCTGGCCGATCCGTGCTGGCTCCTTTAATTCATTTTCTTCTTCTTTGGTGGTAAACAAACAGCAGACAACGGTGTTTGGGGCTCATTACTGCCACCGCATGGAGGTATTTTTCGTGCACCACTGCAGTGCATTGTGGGTGATATACAGCTCTGGAGTGACCGTCGATGTTGACTCGATCCCTTAGCCCTCAAGGGTCGATCTCACCAAGGTCACTTCAGCTTTTTAGAGAAATGGAATAGCCCTTATGATGGCGATGGGGATTCCCCCGAGGGCAAGGACTGAGGGCAAGTGAGCGAGGGCGACGCAACCCACTATTGAAATGCAGCCAGGGTCTCATTCTCAAGAGAGACCAGGGCCGTGTTCCGATATCTGTGAGTACACTAACTTCCGTGAGTACACTTAACTATCCGCACTCAATAGGTACGCAGAGCTTCAGATGTTAGTGCTGTTCCAAATCCAATACTCTGTGGCGCACTTAACGGAAATGACATCAGCTGCGCTATCGGAACACGGCCCGTGTTCCGATATCCGTACTACTCGTACTTAGTATACTTAGTTTGAGTACGTAGGGTGTTCCGATTATGATCGCGGCAAAAGAAGTGTACTTGAAAGGACCCGTATGTGTACTCAAAAAGGCCAAAATGCTGAGTGTGCAACGGTGTACACTATGCGTACTCAACGGCAGCCATCTTAGCTACGTAGCGGAAGAGGCGGAGCCGCGCTCAGAGAACGTCTAATGAATTCACGTGTTTGGTGGGTGACGCGGCCGCGCAGCTGATGTCATTTCCGTTAAGTGCGCCACAGAGTATTGGATTTGGAACAGCACTAACATCTGAAGCTCTGCGTACCTATTGAGTACAGATAGTGTACTATGTTTAAGTGTACTCATGGAAGTATGGATATCGGAACACGGCCCTGGTATGCCCATAATGCACCGTTAAAGAAGTGCACAACTGGTACACATTTATTTCCACACTATATCCCATGATGCATAGAGGTTTTATTTAATTTGTATATCTAACACGTGTTGGCTTGTTTATGTGACAAATACATGCCACGTAGATGGATTTATGGTGCATAATTAGTGTCCAAATTCCCCCACTACTTTTTCCCTAAATAGTGTACTGAATAGTTTTTTCACTATTGGGAATAGGGAATGACAAGTGAACCAAATCAAGCACAGCCAGTGTACTACATGGAGTATGAAAGACTTCCAATATAGTTATCACATTGTGGTAATTTCAATAAATGTTACCATAGCGATTTACCTGGCATTAGTTGTCCTCAACAAGCAGCCTATATTACTTAATTAACTATTTTTGTGTTAGCTGGATTAGGCATAGCCTTTAAAAAAACAAAACACTGTTTTTGAACAATTCATGCATTTCCACATTTCCAGAATAATCATACACACACACACACACACACACACACACACACACACACACACACACACACACACACACACACACACACACACACACACACACACACACATTTTAACACTTTATTTGGATTAGAAGATAAGCATATATCGTGACATAATCCAAATTTGATAGAAAGGTGTACAACAGCAGCCAACAACCTAGTCCATAATGCACATTAAGGGTACAGGTGACATCTACGCCTCCATATGTAGAGGCTACCAATTACTGCTGATACAGAGCAATATTTTGCCAGTTTTTTGGCCTTGTTCTTATGTAGTCCACAGATCTGCAGGCCTCTCACACACATCTTGTGCACATGACCTAAACTACCAAAAATGAGGGCAATGATTTTACAGGAATAGCCAGAATTACTGAAAACATTGTACCATGGTTGATATTTCAGCAGTTTTGAAGCATAGCAAATGTCCATGTAAGCATCGAAAGAGCAACCAATTTCTATTATTGTAACGTCTTTGGTGTGTTCATTAATTACAACTATGTCGGGTGTATTTGGTAAGTTACTTATGGCGGTTTCCAGTGTAGCACACACACACACACACACACACACACACACACACACACACACACACACACACACACACACACACACACACACACACACACACCTGAGTGAGTTGTACACGGTCAATACTGTCCATAGTTGTTCACTCCCTGTGTGAAGAGGCCCCCCAGTTCATCCACCAGGCAAAGATGTCCCGGGCCGAACTCAGGCAAATAATAATAATAATAATTTTTTATAATAATAAAAAATGTTTTTAAACAGAACGTCGAATAGTGAAGTTGACATTGTTACCTTGTTCTGTGTCGGCAAATAAACAGGAGTGTACAAAGCACCTGGTCCAGTCCAAACATCTTCCAGTGGCTATAGTGGATAAAGAGCTCCAGATACGTTGACCCGTCACCTTCAGAGGCTCTCAAATGTATTGATTGGGGATTGGACTGTATGCCTTCCATTGAACATGCATGATCTACTAGGATATCCCAGTATGGCGTGGTGGCTTAGCTGTGTGCGTTACACATTGGTTGGCGATGGGATTCTATACTACAATACCATCAGTCAATAAAACACCATCGAAAAAATGGACTCTGCTTTGATCATAGGAAGAGAGTTGCATGCCCGAAATATCGATTTTAACCCATTGCCCCGCTCTACTTAAATAATCATAAATGTAGTAAAAAGGTAATATCTCCTTTCTTAAACCACTGACCAGAGAGCAGCAGCAGCTGCCGGGAGGTCTCAGGGCCTGTGAGCCGGAGCTGGGTGGAGGCCATGGAGGGGTGAATGTTCACGTAAATGCATTCACCGGTGCGCTGGTGGTAGACCCTCAGCATGGTGCCCTGTGAGCTGTCGCTATCCTCGGGCCGGACCAAGACGTGCACAAATATGCTGTAGCCAACGTCCCTGCGAGGATCAACAGCAAACTGGGAGAAAGTACAAGAGAAATTAAGGTTGGGTTGGGGTAAGTTGGGTTGGGTTGGGGTAAGTTGGGTTGGGTTAGGTTAGGTTGGGTTAGGTTAGGTTATGTTGGGTTAGGTTAGGTTGGATAAGGTTATGTTGGATTGGTTAGGTTAGGTTGGGTTAGGTTATGTTGGGTTATGATGCATTAGGTTAGGTTGGATAAGGTTAGGTTAGGTTGGGTTAGGTTAGCTAAGGTGGGGGGGGTACTGTCTATATTGGTTCTTATGTGGTTCTTGTAACTTAACATGTGAATAACACACGTTAACACATTCTTACTAATTAACGTTACAGTCTTGAGAATTTGTGACAAAGATGGGGTCGGTGGCTCTGGAGGGGGAGGCCTGCTGGGCAGCCGTGTCCAGGCCATGTGCGTGCAGCCCCTGGGTGTCTGTCAGGACAGAGAGTAGGGAGGAGGAGGGAGGGTACTATTCGTAGCTGCAGGTTGAGTGGAGTACTGTGATGTCTAAAACTCTCGTCTTGACTGTACTTCATCTCAATTATAGACATCTCATGTAATATTATTTCAATCACTATGTCAAATGTCTTTTTTTTAAGTCAATGTTTTGTTTAGCCCACGTTGTGCACTAGATTAGTTGTTCACTGGTAAAATTGGGTTTTGTGATCATATTCTCTGAAAGTATTGCATCGTTGCTATTGTTCGTTCGCATGCAAATGATTTCTGAGCAATCGTTCAAGTCAAGTGTCACCGGTTTAGATTTCTAAGAACAAGAAAGATACATGAGTTCTATTGTGACGGAATTGTATTATGAGGTCATAAGAATGCACTGGAGAATAGGATTGTGTGACTTTTTTTCCTTTTCTTGTAAGTTTTGTAATCATGCAATGTCCATATTAAATATGTTGATTTTTGTGAATGTGTGCATGAAACAAACAAGACAGACAACTTCACATGTCTAATGTGGCCTAATGTAGTAAATTCATAAAATAACACAACAAGCCCAAGTTACGTTGACTCCACTGGTAGACTCATTAACAACCGTAACTGAACTTCCCTCGACTAAGCCACAAGCGCAGACATCTCGACCTCATTTCATTTAAAAATCAAAATCCTGCATTTCCCTTTTGCGACTGACTAGAAATTAAAATTAAACTCTGTACACGGACCCCTGTTTGTACACTCCAATATTTTCTATCCATAAACTAATTTAGTTTGAACGGATTGTTGTAATTTGCCGAACACATGATTTGATTTTGGCCATTTCTGATATTGCATATTTTAACAATTTGTAGATCTAATTGTTTCAAAAACTCCTCTTGCACACATTCTGTGGTGTGTATGTCAGTCAATGGGTGCACATAAATTTGTTTACTAGGGAGTGTGATTATTGAGTGCAAGGATGGCAAAAGGGGCAAAGCTTTCGCTAAAACGGGCTTTTCTGCATCTGGACCCTCTTCTCAGAGCTGTCATAGCAAACAGGTGGGGGCCATTGAGTTAACACAGGTGATTTGTGTGTTCAAACCAGTCAGTGTGTCATCTTTATTTAGGCTACTACCTGTGCCCAGGTACTAAAAGGAGCCAACCAATAAGTCATGTTGAATACACAACAATGCAAGTGTTTAGTATCCGAGGTCATCGGTTTTATTACACTGCCTCTTAAGTTATGTTCAGCAAATTTAAAAATTGTATAGTCTCATTTTTATAATTTTGTGGTCATCTTCACCGTGTTCGCAGACAAAACGGCAGGTTTGCACCCTACATCCCTGATAAGACATGGACACCATTTGTGCAGTCCACACATTGGCATCGCCCTGTGAAGGTATAGCACTTTGTTTTAAACGTGCTATACAAAAGATTGTAAGACTCATCCAGCAAAATGCCCCAACCCTTCCTGCTCATAAAGGAAATCTTGATGCATGCCGATGAATATTTAGATGTCACATCTATTACATTTATTTTCTAGATCCAAAACATAGACGGCCAGATTGAGATTAGTGAAACGGTATTGAAAATATGTAAAGCATGAAAATGTCAAATCACTTAAAAGCCATTACAATACCCAGCATGACCGTCACAGAAATTGATTAATATCCATGTAAACAGATGAAAATGCGCTGGTGCAAACCATAGGAGTTTACCAACATTGGGTGGCAAGCTAACCGGGCATGTGCAACAGGTCGTTACTAAGTTTGACGATATTGCAAACAAGATTCAGTACAAAAAGCCTTCATTAACCAAGCACATTAAAATAGTCACCAAATCTCATCTTGATGTAGCCTTAAAGTACCTGCAAAACAAAAAGACATTAGGTTATGGGAAAACCAGATGGGGGGGGGGGGGGGCTGAAGACACCAACCTTTGGCAAGTCCTTCAGGAACTTGACCACCTTGCCGTACTTCCTGGGTCCGTCGTTAGCCAAGTCCCCTGCACTCTTCATGGTAGGCTGAGGCGCTGGAGTGGCCTGAACGCTACGGAGCACCGTTTCCTGCAGTTGCACTATGGCAAAGAAACGCTGCAGGGTAAACGTAGGCATATCAAGCCAGGGGGCTTGATATGCTGAATGCTGCCAATACCAGAGAAGTCTGATACAAACTTGTAAAAACTGGAACAGGCAATGGAGGTCGGATAACCCTAACCCAAATGTTGAGGAGGGGGGGCGGGGGATCCACACCTTTCAAAAGCATCCACAGCTGCATGTTGTAGCCCTTTCGCAGGGAGAGACTACCTCGTTTTCGTATACAATGACGTCATTCACAAGCTACAAAGAATGCACAATGCTTTGCATTACTTAATATTGTTAAGTTCTTGGCTCAACACAGTCAGGCAACAACAGTTAGCAATGAATTAAGTTATTGCTACCCTAATCCTGGTTCCACATGTGGTGACCCCAAAAGAGAACAGGGCCATAGATCCCTTGATTTCTTTGCCACCACAGGTTTTGTCCAGGAGTGAAATGCTGTAGGGGTCCCCACCACTAAGCATGGCCGTAGACAAGTTTGCCACTACGGTCACCCTACCTGTAGGAGAACATACTGGAAACAAGGCAAACACATTCTTAAAGTAGCCTTTTCACTGCAGCTGCCATGTGTTGATGGGAGTTCTTTTTTTCTTCTTTTTTTTTAATCAATCAACATGAGCAATGAGACTTCAATATACGATTATGATTTTATTATGAGCCAATTACCGATCTGTTCACTTGTAGCAAACTGACATGTTTTGACAGTTCTGCCCTTCACTTTCAAAGTCTTTATGTCGCAGACAAGAACCTTGAAGGTGCCAGAGAAAGTCTTTGTGCAATGTTCTGTATAGGAGAACATAATGCTAGTTCCGAGTTTTACTGTGCACAAAAGCTCCCAACATCTTTAGTACAAAATGATGTGATGGGAACAATACCCCATATACATAGCCGTCAGTAAACACTGGCACATAAATAACCAGACTTTGGCTGTCGTTAGTCATGATGTACTCTTGCACCCAAGCAAACTCAGCCGTCAGTGGGTATGGGCCGGCATAGACTGCCCATAGGAAGGCAAAGGGCCCCAGGTCCAGCTTAAAGCTGATTCTCTTCTCAAAGCAGCGCGTCTCAAAGACTGAAGGAACTGGTGACATAAAGGGTACACAGTGCCAGCATAACGGGAGATGCTGAACATGGTCATTAAAAGGTAAAGACCGGAACAACTTTAACTTACAAACATCTTTGAACACTGCCACAACCGTTACATCCAGCGCAGGCACAATGGATAGTTTATGTCCAATGTGCATCGCAGAATTCCCTTGTCACAGAGCTGCGTTGGAAAATATATGACATGAGCTTAAACTCATAGTTTAGCTTATACCTGAAGTATTTGAACCATAAAAAGCAATAAAGGGTCAAAGCAGTCCACATTTTTGGCCAATCCCCCAAGGTAGATCGTGAAAGTGCGCTCTGCAGATACCGTTTCAAGGCTCACATTGAGAGCACAGTTGTTAAAATATTAGCAATATCACAGATAGATAAACTGTCTAGAAGGTGGGCCGTGACAGAAGTGGTGAAAAAAGCGGCCTGTACTGACAAAGTCTTGCATCCATCCGATTAGCATTTATAAACTGCTGCTCAAAGTACAGGTTGGAGAGGTAGTACTCTCTATACACATTTTCCTCCACAAAGCTCTGAAAGTTAAAGTAGGCCATGATCACTTTATTGAAGCATCAAGGAATCCATTGCAATAGCAAAACGGAAGACCGGTCCTTCCTGTAGCCTCCTTTGGCGTTATAAAGGGATCATGACATGGACTACAGAACCAAACATCTTCATGGCATAACCCTTCTCCATGGCAGCAGCTGGCTCCAGGAGCTGGTCATTGACGCTGATGCGGATTTGTTGGCTTTTGGGGTCGGATACACCGGCCTCCAGAGGATTCACCCAGACCAGAGTGCTTCCGTTAGAGAACCCATCATCTAGGGCAGTGGTTCTCAACCGGTGGGGCGCGGACACTCTCCCGGGGGGGCGCGGGTTCAAAAAGGAGGACAAATACGCGTCCGGCTTTAGGCCAGACTGTCCGGTTTTTCAAAGCCCTGTCCGGCATCCGGTGCAGCATCAAGCCGGACGCGTATTTGTCCTCCTTTTTGACAGCGCAATAGTAACACACCGCACACCCCCCCCGCCGGTCGTAGGTCCGCGGTGTGTTACTATTGCGCGCACCCCCCCGTCGGCCGGAGTGTTACAATCACGCGCCCCCCACCCCCCGTCGGCCGTAGGTCCGAGGAGTGTTACGATCGCGCGCGCCCCCTGTCAACAATCGCGAACCCCCCCCCCTCCCCATCAACAATCGCGAACACACCCCCCCCCCCCCCGTCAACAATCGCGAACACACCCCCCCCCCCCGTCGGCCGTAGGTCCGCGGTGTGTTACTATTGCGCCCCCCCCCCCCCCGTCAACAATGGGGGGGGGGGGGGGCCCCGACTGCAATGTACCAGTTTTGGGAGGGCCCAGCCTGAAAAGGTTGAGAACCCCTGATCTAGGGAACACCATTCCAGAGTTTGTGAAGGCAAGGCAAAGTAGTACATGCGGTGGACACGCCAGTCAACTTGCACGTTGGGCAAGCAGCAAGCAAGTCTACAATGAGAAGAGTCCAACCTTGTCTGGAGAACATTGTTGCATGCATACCTGTAGAAGGATGCGGTTCTCATTGAAAGGCAGTAAACCTCAAGGAGCCAGTGTTGGTGGGACAAATTAAAGAGCATCTTACCAGGGCTTTGGTGGAGTCAGGCTGTTGGTAAGGCGCACGAAAGACAAACGTCCCTTTAGTAATGTCATGTCAATCGTTTTGAGCCAAATGGTAAGCCTGGGGACAAAATAAAACACATTTCAGAGGAACTGCAAGCAATCATTTCCAAGCACTGCATTAGTGACAACAAGAAGCCACTGACAGCCTCTAGAGCAGAATTTCACTCAATGTCCCTAGTCCCTGTTGGAAAGGGCATGTCATTTGTCAGCTGTAGAGGAAACACATTTAATGCAACCAACACAAAGTTACCTCCAAATTTGTCAAGTTGGCTTCAGCTTACTTCCATGTAGTTGACTTTACAGTTTATCTCTCTGGCAGACCAGGGTAGTGTGGGTGAACATGTCTTAGTCATGGTGTAGGTCTTCTCCTGGCCTTTTTGTATTACAATCAGGTTGAAGCTTAATGTGAACGTTGTGTCGTCCTGCAATAAATATTGTACAAATTACTGATCACGTTTGCAGTTATGCAATACACAATGTTTCTAAAATTCCCAAGTGTGAAAATAGAGAGATAGAATAGAAAATTAGTAATTAAGGAGTAGGGAGGGTTAAGTCATATTTCTCTAGGGTGCCTCCAGGTAGTCCGCAGACATGGGGAGGGGAAAATCAAACCCAGTTCTTTCAGGCTCCGAAAAACACCAACCACTATTCAACTACCCTGAACCTGCAGTGCCGAGTGAATATGCAAGACAACGTCATGCACACACCTTGTTCAAAGCATGACAGGAGAAGTATAAATCTCAGAGTTCAGCAAGGCCCAGGTGAGGCTGCAGACTGATGCTGTAGCCACACTCAGCTGCGTACTGCTCATTGATTGGGTAGACGCCCTTACCATCTGGAATGCATGGGAGTGAAAATCATCCTTAGGACCCGCACAGACAGTCAGTCATGGATTTGTTAACAAGGGACAAAGTCATGTTCCCGTTCCATGTTGTCTTTAAAGAAGATTCAAGTGGTCATTTTCACAGGGTTTGTGTTGTGATGTACACGCAGCCTCCAAGCGAAGAACATCCCCTGTGAAGGTGGTGTCAAACCCCATCCTGAGGTACCGATCCAGGCAGTCCAAATCAAATGTTCCTTTGTAGGGGTATGTATAAGTAAGTGCATCATACGAGGCCTGTGCCACACAGTCGGTTGGGAATGTGGTGGAGCATTTAAAATCCCAATATTTAACTAGAAAATGTGGTGAGTGCTGTGGTGTAAATGAGGTGAAAAATATGTTTAAAGGTTAACAATTGACCGAGTTGTGAAGTCTGACATAGTTGAAGTCTCAGAGAAATAGTCTGCCCATTGTCTGCCATTATACATTTTGTCATGTTTAAAAGTTGAATATTTCAAAAAGTATACAACATGTTAATTAGAAAAGGAATAATATTCCAAGACAAGATGAAAAGTTTGAATAGTTTTTAGGTGAAAAATTGTGGTGGGAGATAGGTGCCCATGTTTGAGAATAATAAATAAAACCTGAGAAGAACAATAGTTGAGCACTGCCTAGCTATGGAGGACTAAAAGTGCCAAAATTAAATAAATAAATACACCATTAAATAATTACTTAAATGTGTCATTAATTAATTAAAATTGGAATTAAATACTTAAATGTCATTAATTCATTAAAATACCGATTAATTTTATGTAAAAAACAACATATATAATCATTTCACTATTTAATTAATTTACATTTACATTTCATGATCCTGTGTTGCAGTGCTTCATGAATTGTCAAACTATCAAACTCGCCCATCAAAGTCAGTGGGTGGGGCTAACGCTAATCTAGTCTGATCCATTGCTTTGGTCTGAAGTAGAGTTGGATAGAGAAAATGGAGGATCTTCATAAACTTTCTAGGGATTGAGCTGCGTTTCAATACTCGGTTGAGTCGCCCTCGCTCACTTGCCCTCAGCCCTCGGGGGAATCCCCAGCGCCATCTTAAGGACTATTCCATTTCTCTAAAAAGCTGAAGTGACCTTGGTGAGATCGACCCTTGAGGGCTGAGGGATCGAGTCAACATCGGCGGTCACTCCAGAGCTGTATATCACCCACAATGCACTGCAGTGGTGCACGAAAAATACATCCATGCGGTGGCAATAATGAGCCCCAAACACCGTTGTCTGCTGTTTGTTTACCACCAAAGAAGAAGAAAATTAATTAAAGGAGCCAGCACGGATCGGCCAGGGTCATTATGCAATAGACTACCCGTTGTTGCTGCGTAATGACAGAGCCAACAATTTACAAGTGTAAGCATATACTGCTATTATAGGCTACTATTTGTCACAAATAAAAAATATAAATAAACTACGCCTGCAGCTCCGCTTTCTTTTTTAAATTATTTTTATTTATTCATTTATTGATTTGCGGCCCCTTTTCCCTTTTCCTCCTCCCCCGCTGTGGTATATTAGATCGAGCACTCGGTGCTCGATTATGTTGCACTGCCAATGTTGCTATCTGTGGTTCTGTGATGGATTACTAGTCTGTCGTTGTATGTTGAAGCTTAAGTAAAAGACGTGCTTTGACCGCCGCCTTGCCTCCGTGTGAATTACTACAACAGTAATAGATTAACCCGCACAGTACAGTAGTACTAAAGTATACAGTAACATAAAGATACAACATGGTGTCAGAAGTTGGCGTTACGGAGTGAGCCAAGGACGGTGAGCAAACTAGCTGAAGTTTAGTGTACAGCGAACAAGTGGCGCGAACATGGAGCAGTTCAAGCCACCATCGCCGCTAATACTCTCTGGCAATATAGCTGAAAACTGGCGCAGATGGGAACAACGGTTTCGGCTGTATGTGACCGCTTCAGGTGCGTTGGACAAAGAAGAGACGGTCAAAGTAGCCATTCTCCTTCACACTGTTGGCGAAGAGGCACTAGAAGTGTACAACACACTCACAGTTACCCCAGCCGGAGCTAACGCGACTATGGAAGAAGTTCTGAAAGCATTCAAGGACTACTGCAGCCCGCAAAAGAACATTGTTTTCGAGCGTCATCAATTCTGGTCACACACGATGTCAACAGGAATATCGGTGGACAGATTCATCACAGAGCTACGTCAGAAGAGCAAAAATTGTGAGTTTGGTCGCAATGAAGAAGACATGATTAGGGATAAATTAGTGTTCAGCATAAATGACACTCGTCTAAAAGAGAGACTGTTACGTGATAATGAGCTAACTCTGCGCAAGGCCATAGACACATGTAGATCTGCAGAGCTTGCCAAAACACAAATACAGGCGATGCAGACATCACCTGTCGTCCATGACACCTCAGTGGATGCATTAAGAAAAGCAACAGGGCAAACACGAACGGCTAGCTGGAACAAAAGCAAAACCAGCAGCAAAAAGCAAGGAACAACTGTCTGCCATAAGTGTGGCAACAAGCACGAGCCTCGTCAATGCCCAGCTTATGGAGCAGTGTGTCACAAATGCGGGAAAAACAACCATTTCTCGAAGGTATGTAAAGCCGACACTGAAAATAGCAGCAGCTATAAGACAAAAACTGTACATAACATAGAGAGTGAAGTGGACTCTTTATACATTGGCATGGTTCATAATGATGACAAAAAAGTGACACGTCAAACGCACACTGTGTGGCACGAAACAGCCACAATCAGAGGCATAGCGATTAATTTCAAGCTCGACACAGGTGCCGACGCAAACGTGCTTCCCATGTCCATGTACAGGCAGATACCAGGTCCCATTCAAATGCGGCCCACAGAGACAGTGTTGATTGCATTTGGTGGAGCCCGCGTACCCGCAGATGGTGTTGTGTGTCTAAAATGCAGAACGACCAAAAGTGAAGCTGAGCTAGATTTCCATGTGACCAGCCAATCAAACACGCCGATTCTGGGTGGAGACGCATGTGAGGAGCTGCAGCTAGTGAAAAGGGTGGAGGCACTCTCAGCAAAGTGGCCGCAGCCAGGAAAACCTCTAGCCACTAAAGAGGAGCTGATAGAAAGGTACGCAGACGTCTTCACAGGATTGGGCGAGTTTCCTGGAGTTCACCACATACACATTGACCCAACCGCCACACGCCTGCAGAAATGTTCCTCTATCTATCATGGACTCACTGAAAGAGACACTGAAAGACTTACAGAAAAGGAAAGTGATAACACCTGTCAATGAGCCAACAGACTGGGTCAACAGTCTGGTTGCTACGAAGAAAAGAAACGGTGCACTAAGGGTGTGTTTGGACCCTTGTGACCTGAATCGGGCAGTCAAACGACAGCACTACTCGATCCCTACTCCTGAAGACGTGCGCAGTAGACTAGCAGGGAAATCGATCTTCTCCATTCTGGACGAAAAGGATGGATACTGGCAGATCAAGTTAGACGAGCCATCGTCAAAGTTATGCACCTTCAACACGCCATGGGGCCGGTTCCGCTTCCTCAGACTCCCATTTGGAATCAAGTCTGCCAGCGAGGTGTTTCAACAAAAGAACTGTGAGACCTTCGGCGATATTCCAGGTGTATACATCATAGCAGACAACATGATCATTGCGGCGTCATCAGAGCGGGAACATGATGAAATCCTGCAGAAGGTAATGGAGAGAGCAAGGGCATCAAAGGTAAAGTTCAACAGAGACAAAATACAATTCAAAGTCGACACAGTGAGATATATGGGGCACGTCATCACAGCAGCTGGACAGAGGGCCGATGACTCAAAGATCAAAGCTATAGTTGACATGCCAACCCCAGAAGACAAACAAAGTCTCCAACGCCTGCTGGGAATGACAAAATTCCTGGCGCAATACATACCGAAAGAAGCCTCACTCACAGCGCCCCTCAGACAGCTGCTCAAGAAGGATGTAGCATGGCAGTGGTGCCCGCACCACAGCACAGCGCTACAGACACTGAAGTCTACCCTCACACAAGCTCCAGTGCTGAGATATTATGATCACAAGAAGCCACTAACACTACAAGCGGACTCAAAAGATGGACTGGGGGCCTGTCTGCTGCAGGAAGGTCGCCCAGTGTGCTATGCCTCACGTGCACTCACCGACACCGAAAAGAGGTACGCACAGATAGAGAAGGAGTTGCTCGCTATAGTGTTTGCCGCCAAGAGATTCCACCAATATGTCTATGGTAGACCAGTAACTGTGCAGTCTGATCATAAGCCTCTGGAGGTCATCGTGCGCAAGCCACTAAGCAAAGCACCTGCGCGGCTGCAAGGAATGTTGCTACAACTACAGAGGTATGATCTAAGCATCACGTACACACCAGGCAAGGACATGTACATCGCTGACACACTCTCACGTGCTACAGTGAGCAGAGATGGCGAAAATGTTGACGAGAACCCCTGTGAAGAGAAAGTTGTGTATGCCTTGGAAGCCACAGATGCACTGAGTGAGGAAACACTCATCCAACTGAAAGAGGCAACCGCAGCAGACAGTGTGCTACAAGCCGTGTGTGAGAAACACATGAAAGGTTGGCCTACAAATAAGCGTAGCCTGGACAGGAAGCTACACAGCTATTGGGCGATGCGGCAAAATATCAGCATACAAAACGACATTGTGATGGTCGGAGACAAAATCGTCATACCCCAGAGCTTCAGGAGACTGATTTTGGAGAAGCTTCATCTCGCTCACCAAGGAGTGCAGCGCACAAAAGCCAAAGCACGAAAAGTCCTGTATTGGCCGGGCATGGGAAAAGATATAGAGACAATGGTGGAGAAGTGCGCGCAGTGCCAGCAGCTACAGCCCAAACACCAGGCAGAGCCACTTGTTCCACATCCGATCCCAGACCTCCCATGGATGAAAGTTGGAGCTGACATCTTCGAGTTGAACGGTCAGTCGTATCTTCTGTTAGTCGATTACCTGACCAAGTATCCTGAAGTGCTCAATCTACCCAATAAAACAGCCTACTCAGTAATTCAGAAAATGAAGTCTCGCCAGGTACGGGATTCCCAGAGAGCTAGTGAGCGATCATGTCCCATTCGCAAGCTATGAGATGCAGTCATTTGCAGCTTCGTGGGAATTCAAACTCACACACTCAAGCCCAGGTTTTCCCTCTTCAAATGGAATGGCTGAGCGGGCCATAAAGACTGTGAAGCATGCACTGAAGAAAGCCATGGAGACTGGCACTGATCCACATCTGGTGTTGTTGTCATTGAGGAACACACCAGTGACAGGACTGAACATGTCACCGGCACAAATGTTGATGGGAAGAGTCCTGCGGAGCACACTTCCATGTTCCAGTGCCGTGCTGAAACAGTCAACCCCACAGCATATCCACGACAAAGTTCAGGACCTGCAGTCACGCCAAAAGCAACGCTACGACCAGCGTGCAAAGCTACTACCGGCGTTGACCTCGGGTGACACTGTACACATGCATACACGGCGCGGCTGGGAGCCTGCAGTTGTCATCCGCCAGCGAGACGAACCACGCTCCTACACCGTGCAGACACCGGCAGGAAGGATGCTCAGGAGGAACAGGCGACATCTGAGGAAGATACACCCGAGTCTCTTCAGAGACACTGGCCTTGATGAACATGTGGACTCGGAAGGACAAACTTTTCAGACATCAGAGACTGTTGACACGCCACCACAAGACCCACCACCACCAGTCCCACCACCACACGATCCTTCTCCTGTGAATATGGACAGTAGACCTACATGCTACACCAGAAGTGGTAGAGCGGTCAGGTGCCCTACCAGGTACAGATACTGATCCCATGGACAAGTTATGTTGTTGTTCAATAAGTGTACCTTAAAAAAAAAAAAAAAAACACCCTTCAAGTTGAAAGAAAGGAGGTAAAGGAGTGTTTAACTTGAAATGTTGTATGAATGTTCAAAATGTTCATTTGCTTTATCTAACAGAATACCGAACAGGAAAATGGTTTGTGAAAATTTATTAGAAGCCATTGGTTTATTGAAAACATGCTTTAGTGATTGTTAGAACATGTATGTTGAAAATAGGCATGCTTAATGTTGATACACAAGAGTTTAGGTAGCTGACTCCCCAATCTTGGAAAAGAGGGATGTGGTATATTAGATCGAGCACTCGGTGCTCGATTATGTTGCACTGCCAATGTTGCTATCTGTGGTTCTGTGATGGATTACTAGTCTGTCGTTGTATGTTGAAGCTTAAGTAAAAGACGTGCTTTGACCGCCGCCTTGCCTCCGTGTGAATTACTACAACAGTAATAGATTAACCCGCACAGTACAGTAGTACTAAAGTATACAGTAACATAAAGATACAACACCCGCCCACTTCCCCTCGGCTCTCCAAGTGACCTCCGTGTGACGTATTACCAAGGGCTGAGGGCGAGTGAGCGAGGGCGACTCAACCCAGTATTGAAACGCAGCTAGTGAGAGACGTTTTAGACTTAGCAGAGGATGTGGAAGCAGGACCAGAACGTTTTGTTTAATAGAGTATCTAAACCAACGTAGAGGGGAATTAGCGCCACCCAGTGTATTGGAATGTGTTCTCTAGCTCTGCATCAATCCATTATCTGGAATTGATTT
The DNA here is from genome assembly GCA_030340625.1 of Merluccius polli. Taxonomy (NCBI): domain Eukaryota; kingdom Metazoa; phylum Chordata; class Actinopteri; order Gadiformes; family Merlucciidae; genus Merluccius; species Merluccius polli. The sequence continues at coordinate 296,551 of JAOPHQ010004554.1, forward strand.
GCCTTGACCTGATGCCCAGGGTAACCAATCAGGCGTTAGGATCCGCCTACCAACTTTGATGGGCGAGTTTGACAGTTTGACAATTCATGAAGCACTGCAACACAGGATCATGAAATGTAAATGTAAATCATGAAATGTAAATGTAAATGAATTAAATAGTGAAATGATTATATATGTTGTTGTTGTTTTGTTTGTTTGTTTTTTACATAAAATGAATCGGTATTTTAATGAATTAATGACACATTTATGTATTTAATTCCAATATTAATTAATTAATGACACATTTAAGTAATTATTTAATGGTGTATTTATTTATTTAATTTTGGCACTTTTAGTCCTCCATAACTAGCAGCACACAGCCTAATTAATCTTAAATCTAGAGAGCCTAACTTGAGTAAAAGTATTTTCCAACCCAGGATAGTAATGCCTACCTTTTGGAGGGTCGGCACATTTCCCACGTGACCACAGACAGACCAAAAACACCCTGTTGAACCTAAAAAGTGGATTACAAAGCAAAAAACAGAGATTGAAAATCACTCCAACGGTAAAAAGCGCTACTACAGCCGACAGCGAAAACGACACAACGCTCATAGCCGCTCCTTACAAACACGAGCAGCGGTTTAACCACTGGCTGGAAATTGCTGCAAAAAGCAGTCCGATCATCCTTATAAAGACCACGTAACTCGGCGTCATTATCCCAGGTCCAATCCCACCATTTCATCATCTCATCTCTATGGTAAGGTCTGCTTGGTGGAGGGTATGAGGAAGTGCCTCTAAGGTAGGTCTGATGGTTTTGTGCAGCTCATTGCAGGCCCCACGTGTATACAAGAAGATGTTTTACCAAGCACAGAATGCGCTTGTAGGTTTGGTTATACCGACATTAAATATTTGCGCGTTCAGAAATGTAATTATCTGATGTACTTCGAAACCTACAAACTTTACTAGTAATTTATCGCGCCTTTCGCCGACATGGTTGACATGGTTGGGTTTCTGCAAATCAGGGGATCATCCGGATTTGTCTAAATTTGTGTAGGCCTACTTGTCGTTTTTTTTCTATTGTGAAGATAGCTTATTTCTTTTGCAGAGGAAATAACACACGAAAAATGTTGTTGTCATTATTGCAGCCATTTAGTTTTATGTTGCAGTATATGGATGACCCCAACATAAATTGTGTCGTAAGTACTATTATTTAAATTCAAATGCAATGCTTTTATTAGGCCCATGTGTTTGACTTCTTGCTAAGGAGTAGTTTCAGTATTGTTTTAGTTTATTGTTATTTTCGTTAAATGCTCAAAGCATCAAAGCGGTTAAAGCAATACACAAACTCTCGCTATTACGATTTCAAAAACAAACAAAAAAACATGTAAAAAAAGGCCAGGCAGGCTGTGGTCCCACCTCTCTCCTGCAGAACCCTCAGCCATCCCTCATTACACGTGTACATGGCAGCCGCCTCGGGACCGGCGGATTGTGAACACCAACAAAGTGAGCACTTTGCGAGATACAGAATAGGCCTAATTCCTAATCGTACACTAACGTCAGATGAAGCTTCAATGTGATCCACTGACTTCTCCCTCCCAGTCCTCCCACCACAGTCTGAGTTCTTCTACACGGACCCCACTGGGAGCTCTGGGAGGATCCCCAACACCGTGACCAAGTTAAGGGTGAGTGGGTGGCTAGCCTATATCCTTTAATGAGAAAACTGTGTGTATATATGTGTGTATATATATACACACATACAGTATATGTATATGTGTATGTATATGTATATGTATGTGTATGTATGTATATGTATATACACTCACCGGCCACTTTATTAGGTACACCTGTCCAACTGCTCGTTAACGCAAATTTCTAATCAGCCAATCACATGGCAGCAACTCAATGCATTTAGGCATGTAGACATGGTCAGGACGATCTGCTGCAGTTCAAACCGAGCATCAGAATGGGGAAGAAAGGTGATTTAAGTGACTTTGAACGTGGCATGGTTGTTGTTGCCAGACGGGCTGGTCTGAGTATTTCAGAGACTGCTGATCTACTGGGATTTTCACGCACAACCATCTCTAGGGTTTACAGAGAATGGTCCGAAAAAGAGAAAATATCCAGTGAGCGGCAGTTCTGTGGGCGCAAATGCCTTGTTGATGCTAGAGGTCAGAGGAGAATGGCCAGACTGGTTCGAGCTGATAGAAAGGCAACTGTAACTCAAATAACCACTCGTTACAACAGAGGTATGCAGAAGAGCATCTCTGAACGCACAACACGTCGAACCTTGAGGCGGATGGGCTACAGCAGCAGAAGACCACACCGGGTGCCACTCCTGTCAGCTAAGAACAGGAAACTGAGGCTACAATTCGCACAGGCTCACCAAAATTGGACAATCGAAGATTGGAAAAACGTTGCCTGGTCTGATGAGTCTCGATTTCTGCTGCGACATTCGGATGTTAGGGTCAGAATTTGGCGTCATCAACATGAAAGCATGGATCCATCCTGCCTTGTATCAACGGTTCAGGCTGGTGGTGGTGGTGTAATGGTGTGGGGGATATTTTCCTGGCACACTTTGGGCTTATTAGTACCAATTGAGCATCGTGTCAAAGCCACAGACTACCTGAGTATTGTTGCTGACCATGTCCATCCCTTTATGACCACAGTGTACCCATCTTCTGATGGCTACTTCCAGCAGGATAACGCGCCATGTCATAAAGCGCGAATCATCTCAGACTGGTTTCTTGAACATGACAATGAATTCACTGTACTCAAATGGCCTCCACAGTCACCAGATCTCAATCCAATAGAGCACCTTTGGGATGTGGTGGAACGGGAGATTTGCATCATGGATGTGCAGCCGACAAATCTGCAGCAACTGCGTGATGCTATCATGTCAATATGGACCAAACTCTCTGAGGAATGTTTCCAGTACCTTGTTGAATCTGTGCCACGAAGGATTAAGGCAGTTCTGAAGGCAAAAGGGGGTCCAACCCGGTACTAGCAAGGTGTACCTAATAAAGTGGCCGGTGAGTGTATATGTGTATGTATATATGTGTGTATGTATATATGTGTGTATGTGTGTATATATGTGTGTGTGTATATATGTGTATATATATATGTGTGTATATATATGTATATATCCCTTGAAGACCTAACCTTCAAGGGCCGCAGCAGCCAGGGGCCCAAAGATACACTGTTTCTTTGGGTGATAGAGATATCATAAGAGCTTGCAAGCATTGTTTTGTTGCCCCGAGCAACCACACTGTCAGTTATGGCTGCTGCTGCTGAATATGAATAACAGTCAATTAAAAAACTAATAAATTCAACCAAAACAAATGAATGTAGCATTTAATGTATGTGTGAAACATTCGGCTATTTTTAAAATGATTTTCTTTGTTTTGTTTTATTAATGATACCATATATTGTCGGTTTTATTCTCCTATTCCCATAGTTAACCTAATCAAAACCTCCTCCCTACGTTCCTCATCCTCAAGGCTTACGGGTGCTTCCACCTCAACACTCCTCCCCCGGTGATGTCTTCCTCACTCCAAAGCCGACGGGACCCCTTCTGAGGGGGGGCAGCATACCCTACCAGGAACCTGGGCAGTCCCTACTGGAGAACAGACAACATCCCTTGGGCCCCCCGCCGTGGTTGGGGACGGCGGGGGGTTCTCCAGCTCACTCAAGACGAGGACCAGGCCATTACCAACCTCTTGAAGCTCCACCACCAGGAGACATGTGGTGGCGGTGACGGCGATGGGCCCCCCCATTTGTTCTGCAGCTCCCCACGAGGTGGCCATCAATGGGGCATCTCCAGAGGGCAGTAGTCCACACCTGGCTCTCTCTGGTCAGCGGTTGCCATCCATTCCATTGCCCACCTCAACCGAGGAGTGGATGAAGGACACTTGCCATGAAGATGTGGGGAGCAAGTTCATGCTTCACGGAAGACTTTGGCCAGGCAACGAGCACGCGCTGATTCCTCCATGGTCATCACCGGACATTGGCGTCGGGAGTGGGGTTTGGCCAGAGTGAGGGAGGGGGAGGGCACGCTGACCGAGTCCGAGGGGACTGCGGTGCGTGTGCTGCTCAGCCTCGGAGACCCAGCATCACGAGATGCGGCACGTTAATGCAGTTCACTTCAGAGGAACTCTATGGCTTAGTGTATACCTTCTTGGTTTTTACCGTTTTGATTTTGGGTGCTGTGTGTATGTATTCCTGGGTTATGGCTTTTATCAATTTATTATTTCTGTATTTGTTTTTTATAGTGTCACAATTGTGAACCAGACGTTAAAGTGAATACATCCATCTCAGGAGTATTCATTGATCATAACATTTCTGATTTTGACATTTTAAATAAATATTTGATTAAAAAGTTAATTTTTTTATTAAGAGCTCTACTATTTTGAAGGAGAGAACCCTCTCACCATTGAATTTACAGTAAATTTACAGCGCATCAAGTCTACATATTAACAAGCACTAGGGGGCGCCACTACCCAGTACTATGAGTAGGTCGAGTACAACTCAAGAGTTCAACAAAAACATCAAATAAACATTACTAAAAACAAATATTTACAAATATTTTAAAGGACCTTGTGCTTTCAAAGTTGATCTCAGTTGTATATTGCATGATAGGATGACTAAATATTTCCATCCCCAATACCAGAAATAGCCGGTGCCTCAAATTTGATCTGTAAATACTAACTTAAAAAAAAGAAGTCTTATTGAATGTTGAATCATTTTTAAACCATTATGCAGATACCATCATTCATCATATGGAGACGGCTGAGAGGCCTCATTGTTCTCTGGTATGGCAGGAATGACCAGGCAAACCGGAGTATGTGCATTGCATGTTGACTGTAGCAGGCAGCAGTAGCTGATATTTCCACGCATGCAGACAATGTGATCGGATAGGAATGGCAAAGATTCCGGCTTTGGAAAGTTTTCTGCGGCGGTGCGATGGAGAACGACATTCATTAACAAAAACGCTAACCCAGGCAGACTTCTTTTCAATGAGTGTGTGCATAAGTTGATGTAAAAAAACCTAAAAACCCAACAACCACACTTAAACTTCTTCCAAACAAAAGTGGTATAGTCGATGCTGAGTCAGGTGTCATGTCACCAACCAGCCAATATCCATAGTACCATACTATTTAGTAGCCAGAAAAAGATTTAGTATGTCCCAATACATAGTATGTCAAATGCAGTAAAAATACTGGGATACCAAAACACCAGGATGTCCTACTACATCTGGTCACATTTTGCAGTATGCAAGCCAGCATGCTTTTGAGGCTATTCTGACCTACAATCCTTTGCGCAGCGAAAGATGTGTCACATCGACTGAGCTGCCGAGAGAGCACAGATGTCTCTTGTTGCAGGTGTGCTAATCAGTGAAATCACCTGTAGTATGTCCCAATTGTATGCATACTGTATGCAACAGTACGTACTTTGTAAGGGCAGCTGCAGTACGTACTAAAAGTAAAAAGAAAAAGTATGCGATTAGGAACGCAGCAATTGTATTTTATGTCCCAAACGATTCCCTTGGACCAGAGCTCCCGTGATGCATTGTAACGCATTGTTCACACCCTTTAACACCGTCTCGCATCTCATTTCCTGATTCCTGGGAAAACAAATTCCCCCAATTGGCCATTATGCAGAAATACGACACTGCGGCGCGTGTCGTCACACCACTTTTGTCGGTTGTTCTCTCCGGGGGGGGGGGGGGGGGGGCGTTGCAGGGCAACTACCGCCACCCCTCCGCCTGTGTCTCTTAGGTGGACGTCCGGGCCTTGCTGTTGGCGGCCACCTGGCTGGCGGCCTGCATGACCCGGTAGCGCTCGCGGAGGTTGCGGCGGCGCACATGCTCGTTAGTGATCTCCACCACGCTGGTCACCGGGAACCAGCCCTTCTGGCCGTCGGACAGCCGGCTCCCCTCATACATGCCTGGAGGGAGGGAAGGGAGACCACGAGGATGGGGAGGATGGGAGGGAGGTCAGAGGGAAAGGATTTGGGAGCTGTCTTTTTTTTTTTTTTCGAACAGTCATGCAAACATAAAACTTATACTCAACAGACTAAAATCCAGGGATGATTGGGTAAAAGCATTCATAAGGACCAGGGTGTACAAAGGATATGAGGAGTGGTGACTTACAATATACAGTATATCCACGTTTTGCTGTTGATATAAATACAATATAAAACTAATGCAGATCCAAGTACAGTGGGAGTAAAATATGTATGTAGTTCCTTGTTTTGACTTCTCATTTCACCAATGAGTCAAATGTACCGCAAACTACAGAAGAATGTAATTTATTATTCAGTACTATTCAGTCATTGAGCAGATGGTGACACTATCCAAAGCCACCTGCATTGCATTTTGGATCCATGTCACTAAGGAGCAGGTAGGAGGGGCGGGTTAGGTTATCTATGCTCGGGGGTTGACTGCCGGCATTGGGGGCAAACCCAGCACCTTAGGGCTGGGAGTCCACCTCCCGAACCGCTAGGAGACTGTCCCGGCCGGTGTTCTGTGCTCTGTACCTTCATTGGTCTTGCGGAGGACGTTGATGATCTCAGGGGGCTCCAGAGTGAGCTCGTCCGTCTGCAGGGCAAGGTACTGCTCCACACACTGCACCTGGGGACAGTCTGCCGGCATGCATGCACGCACACACACACACACACACGCACACGCACATACAATACACACACACGTAAAATGACACCTCTAATGAAAGGCATGAAATAGATAGTACATTGTGTGTGTGTATGTGTGTTTGTGTCCTCCTCACCCCAATCCGCGTAAATTACTTCCTCCACGTCTCCTTCCGGGTTGCTGGGGTTGGGGAAGGCAACAATCCACCGGTGCATGTCTGACCTGGTGCCAGAAACGGGACAGCGCTTCAGACAGGTGCTAGCGTGGCTAGGTGAGCGCCATGCTAGTGTAGCTAGGTGGGTGCCATGCTAGTGTGGCTAGGTGGGCAGTGCACCATGCTAGTATGGCTAAGTAGGCACCAGAAAGATAGGCACCAGTAGGTACCAGGCACGAGCGCTTCAGATAGGTGCTAGCGTGGCTAGGTGGGAACCATACTAGTGTGGCCAGGTGGGCGCCATGATAGTGTTGCTAGGTGGGTACCATGGTCGTATGGCTAGGTAGGCACCATGCTAGTGTGGCTAGGTGGGCACCATGCTAGTGTTGCTAGGTGGGCGCCATGCTAGTGTGGCTAGCTGGGCCCTATCCTAGGCTTGGTGGTCACCATGCTAGTGTGACCAGGTGGGCGCCATGCTAGTGTGGCTAGGTGGGCGCCATGCTAGTGTGGCTTGGTTGGTGCCATGCTAGTGTGGCTAGGTGGGCACTATGCTAATGTAGCTAGGTGGGCAGTGCACCATGGTAGTATGGCTAGGTGGGTGCCGTGCTAGTGTGGCTAGGTGGGTGCCGTGCTAGTGTTGCTAGGTGGGCGCCATGCTAGTGTGGCTGGGTGGGTGCCATGCCAGTGTGGCTCGGTGTGCGCCATGCTACTGTGGCTAGGTGGGCCCTATGCTAGTGTGACTAGGTGGGCGCCATGCTAGTGCAGCAAGGTGAGCACCATGCTAAAGTGGCTAGATGGGCACCATGCTAGTGTGGCTAGGTGGGCACCATACTAGTGTGGCTAGGCGAGAGTCTGAGTCTGTGGCTAAGGTTAGTTAGTATGCAACCTGGGATTTAGCATAGTACTTCCAACATAGTTTTTTATCTGGTACAGGAGCACTAATGCAAAGAGTTGTATGAATTTCGTTGTGTAAAAAAGGCAGTGAAATCCTGAATAGAGTACACTCAATAGACAAGGCAAGACATGTGCGTACATACATTAAACTAAACACAGAAGAGCGAGAGCATTTGCTGGTTAATGTATACATGTTCCCGGGGTAGTTCATAGTGTGGCTTTTCACGCAATACCTAGCGGCTGCCCTCCCCCCACGCGCACACGCACACCCACACGCACGCACGCACACACACTCACTGCGAGGGGGCTTTGAGCAGCCTCTCCATCTCTCGTCCCTGGTGGTTCTCCAGCAGGGTGAGGGTGAAGCAGTGCTCATAGAGGCCCGGCCCCTCCTCCACCGGCTCCACCTGCACCAAGGAGCGGTGGGCGTGGTCCAGCACCACAAAGCGCTCCGGTCTGGTGGGAAAAAAGAGACAACATTTAAAACAAGATTTTAAAATTAGATTTCATTTCTCAACATGCTCTACCTGGATAAATAAAAGGTTAAATAATAAATAATAAAAAAGTACGTATTGTGTTATTTTTTTCCTTCCTCTTCGGACATGGATTTCGATGAGCTAGTAGGCATAAAAAAAAACAAGCTGGTCAGAATGCGGTTTCTGATTGGCTCGTGTAATGCCATCATCTCGGGTGATGATGGGTCATGAGGTTGAAAGGAGAGGGGCATCACACAGCATGGATTTGAGCCAATCACAGAGGGCGAGTATGGATATGGATCTCTATTTCGACAGCATAATTTATATTGACAATGTCGGCGATACTTGAGGGTCTATGCAAGTGATACAAAATTTTAAAAAAAGTCCAGCATGTGTCCAAATCTTGTCCAAACCGTTTGAATCTCCGCAGTGCTCTGATCTCTGACATTTGAGGTTATGGGTCAAGTGTCAAATTTTGGAGAACTGGGAACATGTTATGTGGTAAGGATCGTCTGCTGGCTAACAGCGTCATTAATTTCCCACCTGAATGCGCTCTCATTTCCCACATTGAGAGTGCATTCAGCAGCTCCGTGCACACAACCTCACTTGAGCACGTCCTCAACTGATCCTATATACAGAGGAGTATACAGAGTACAGGACTGCATTGGGATTGGGATCCCATGGGAACCAACGCAAATCTCGCGGGAACGAGCGGTCCCGGGATTTAGCTAGCGGTAACCATAGTAGGAGTCAACAAATGAAGTTGAAAATAAAATAAAATCAGGTCATTATAATACTAAAGCAAAGTAAGGCAAGTCTGACATTTGGACACATTTCTGAGCTGTTACTGACAAAGATGGAAAGGAACTGGACTTTGCAACAAATGTGCAAAAGTATTAGTCTATACCGGGCACAAATCTGGCACCTCTGGTTTGAGGCGACATACCTACTCTGTTCTCCCTGGTCAAAAAAGGCCATTTTGGATGTGGGATCCTGCGGGTCTCGTGGGAGCGGGCGGTTTTAACTTTGCTGCGGGCAGGAACGGTCAATAAACCAGACATTGCGGGAGCGGGCGGTAATGGTCAGAAATCCAGCAGGAGTGGGCGGGAACGGGATTAAGAAAACAGTCCCGCGCAAGGCTCTAATACAGAGGATTACATGCGCTGAGCTCTTAAGAAAAACAAAAAACAAACACCTGCATACAGCATACAGGTCCACAACCTCAGTTCAGTGTAGACGGGGTCCAGCGATATGCACATATTTTATCTTCATTTGCCTGTCATTTCCCTGCCAATAGGGCTTGCGGGTGCTTGGTGCTCAGTGGCTGGCAATAGCAAGTGCACAGTCACCAGTTACCACAGATTAAAGAAGTTGCACCCAGTTGGAGTGTGGAAAGTGAGAGATCAGGAGAGACCAAGATTTTGAAAATGTATAACACAAAAAACACATCCCCCTCCCTCTCTGCTGTGATTGACAAGGCGAGGATTTCCTGACCAATCAGGGAAGAGATGCCCTGATTGGTCAGAAATGAGCCGGAGAGCAGTCTAAAATCTAAACTGTGGCAGAGGCAGGTCTACTCAACCAGAACAGATGTTCTCAAAGTGCACTCACTCATAGCTGGCTATGGCATTCCTAACAAATGACACTCATATGATAGCGCTTAAATCTTACCTAAAGCATGCTTAATATTGGTAGGGGAGATTATGAGATATATATATATATATATATATATATATATATATATATATATATATATATTAGTGTTGGGCATAGATTAATTTCTTTAATCTAGATTAATCTAACTGTAATCTTGGAATTAATCTAGATTAAAATGGCTCATTTGAATTCTGTCGAAGGCATTCATAATATGCGTGTGCTACCTAAATAATGACTAAAAATAAGTCGCGATTGTTGAGTGGGGGGGGGGGGTCTGTGTGAAACGATCTGGGTTCTCATAAACCCGTTCGCGGTGGTAAGAGACGAGCAGAGTCTACAGCGTCCATTCACTCCAATAATAACCCGGTCACGGTGATAGATTACGCTAACCATAACCTAACCCTAACCCTTTTTGGAGTGAATTGTTTCACAGTAGACTGCGGACGCTGTAGACTCTGCTCTGCGAGCGGACGCTGTAGACTCTGCTTGTCACTTACCAACGCGAGCGGGTTTATGAGAACCCCCAGATCGTTTCACACAGACGCGGGAGGCTACCTTTTGCATCAGTATCAGACGTCTAGGGGCGTGATAAATCGTCGGTATATTACGAGTTGGGATGAGAACGTGTTGGGGGGGGGGGGGGGGGGGGGGTCGCCGGGCAGAGGACGCAGCCGTTCCGCAGCACAGCCGTTCCGCGGCGCTTACCTTCCTTGGTGGAAATCCGGTATAGACCCAGCTCCCAACCCAACTTTGAGAATAGATTAACGGCAATATTTTTTTTATCGCGCGATAAGAGTCTCGCGTTATCGCAGCGCGTTAACGCCGATAACGGCCCACCACTAATATATATATATATATATTAAGGCTGTCAAAGTTAACGCGTTATTAACGAGTTAACGCAACATGTTTTTAACGGCACTCATTTTTTTAACGCGCGATTAACGCTGTGACATTTGAACCTCGGGCCACTCCGTAGCTCGGGAAATCAGGAAGCAATGCACACGAGGTCGATGCCACAAAAAACAAACTACACAACACGTTCTCATCCCAACTCGTAATATACCGACGATTTATCACGCCCCTAAACGTCTGATACTGACGCAAAAGGTACCCTCCCGCGTCTGTGTGAAACGATCTGGGTTCTCATAAACCCGTTCGCGGTGGTAAGAGACGAGCAGAGTCTACAGCGTCCGCAGTCTACTGTGAAACAATTCACTCCAAAAAGGGTTATGGTTATGGTTAGGGTTATGGTTAGGGTTAGCGTAATCTATCACCGTGACCGGGTTATTATTGGAGTGAATGGACGCTGTAGACTCTGCTCTGCGAGCGGACGCTGTAGACTCTGCTCGTCTCTTACCACCGCGAACGGGTTTATGAGAACCCAGATCGTTTCACACAGACGCGGGAGGGTACCTTTTGCGTCAATGTCAGACGTCTAGGGACGTGACAAATCGTCGGTATATTACGAGTTGGGATGAGAACGGGCTGAACTACAACCCCGCGAGCAGTAATGGATAAAAAAATGGGGGGGGGGGGGTGCGCGCGCGGGATCGTCACACACCCCACACCGCCTCCGGTTAGGACAAATTACTTTTTTTTTTTTTTTTATGACAGTCCTGGGCCGGCCCAAAGATGTGCATCGGGCATACCGGGCAATTGCCCAGTATGCCCGATGGCCAGTCCACCCCTGCCCGGCGCCCCCTCGCATGAAGCAAACCACGCTGGATAATTTAAAAGGGAAACAGCTGGACAACTCTACAAGCCGCAAACACTTTATTTATTTTAAATTATTATTTTCTTTAAGTTATTTTGTGCATCACCCTGTTTGTTTTGAATTTGATGCAAATTGCAATGCAATGCATTGAGGGGCATTCTTTTGTGTTAAATGGCTGCTTAAACAAAAATGAGGATGAATAGATCAAATGTGAAGTTCAACACACTACTGTGTTAGTAAACATTACTATGCAGTTTGCACTTTAGTTACTTGAACTGAGAGTATTTCTAAACATGCTTTTTTTGCATAAAGCAAGCATTTGTCTATTCTCATGTTGAAAAGAGTATTACCTCATAGATCATAGTTAATCGTGATTAATCATGATTAACTATGATCAATCATGCGATTAAATCGAGTTAAATATTTTAATCGATTGACAGCCCTAATATATATATATATATATATATATATATATATATATATATATATATTAGTGGTGGGCATAGATTAATTTCTTTAAACTAGATTAATCTAACTGTAATCTTGGAATTAATCTAGATTAATCTAGATTAAAATGGCTCATTTGAATTCTGTCGAAGGCATTCATAATATGCGTGGGGGGGGGCGGAGGTGCGCGATTGTTGACCGGAGGGGGAGAGGTGCACGATTGTTGACGGGGGGGGGGGGGGGGGGGGGGCGCGATTGTTGACCGGAGGGGGAAAGGTGCGTGATTGTTGACCGGAGGGGGAGAGGTGCGCAATTGTTGACGGGGGGGGGGGGGGGGGGGTAAACGTAATGACGTTTATCATCTTTTTTTAAATATATATTTTTTAAGAGGCCCCTGATTGGCTGAGGCCCCGGGCTGAAGCCCAGGTAAGGCCGTGCATTAAGGCGCCGCTGCCCAGACCTACGACCGCCGGGCAGAGGACGCAGCCGTTCCGCGGCACTTACCTTCCTTGGTGGAAATCCGGTATAGACCCAGCTCCCAACCCAACTTTGAGAATAGATTAACAGCGCTAATTTTTTCTCGCGCGATAAGAGTCTCGCGTTATCGCAGCGCGTTAACGCCGATAACGGCCCACCACTAATATATATATATATAGCTTCATCTGGGAGTGATAATGCTCATTTCTGACTAGTCTGGCTTATGGGGATGTAGGTTGTTGGTATAAGCCCGCCCAAGCCTGCCATTGGGCGACTGAAATAATTGCCCAATGGCAGGCTCTCGGTGGGCTTATACCTTATACTCCTCCACCTTCCGGCATCTCTGTGTTACCATTTTCAAAGTCCCCCTCACTACGTGAAACAACAACCACCACCTCCGAGCGAGCAATCTACACGCTGAAAATAGCTAGTTTTCAGCTAGTTTTGACGAAGATTGCCAGGGCTCGCCTCCCCACGTGCAAATGTCCCACACCCCGACACTATTTTGCAAGGGCACCGTTGATGCATCCTGGGCTTAGCGCCGCCAAAGACGATTGTGATTGGTTAAAGAAATACAAACAAGACAGTGTTTTTTTCCCCTATACCAAAATGATAATGAGTAGAGCCAGACATACAATGGAGTGTGGAGATAGGTCTGGCTATACGAGACTAATTTCGGACTGACCCCTTCTTGGTGGCGAGGATGAGCAGGTCGTTGAAGAGGAACAGGTGGACGGGGGTGAACTTGGCCCGCATGTTGAAAATGGTCCCCCCCTTGGACATCTCCCCAAGCTCCCCCTTCTTCTCCAGGTACCGGGTCTGCGAGATGATGGGCAGAGCCTGAGCCGCCGGGAGAGAGAGGGGGGGAAAAATGATTAAAACAACAAAAAAAGGCGAAGAAGAGGAAGAGGAAATGCAAAACGTTAAGAAATATCAAAATATAAGCGCCTTGGGCCTGATGAAAGGCACTATAAAAAAACTCATGTATTGTTATTATTATGATGGTATTATTAGATTATTATTATGATGATCATTATGATTATTAATATTATTATTATTATCATTATTATTATTATTATTATGAAGTGATGCAGGGAGGTTAGGGTTAGGTTTGAGAAGCAAGGGATCATGGGAGTGCTAGGATGATGTGATGCTGAGCAAAACAAATAGAATTCCAAATCATTCAAAGCACCTACAGTGGGAATAGTCGATCATTTATTCAAGAAAGATCCTCAGATTATGGAGGAATTTCAACAGAATTCTGCACGTGTGTGTGTGGTCACCTTGAGTTTGTCAAACTCCAGCACTCTAGAGAGAAGAATCAGCTCCTCCATCTGCTTCATCTTCCCAACTTGTGTGTTGCACTCCTCGATGATCTGAGGTTCAAAGGAGTGAGAGTGTGTGTGTGTGTGTGTGTGTGTGTGCGAGAGACAAAAGAGGGTCAAAACATAAAACCCTTAAATATATAATCATGTGAGCACTACAAACCTATAAAAAAGGCCCTCATACGTATTTCACGTGAGAGAGAGAAAACGTCTGTCTCTCAACACTCGTATCGGGTTCATTTCTTTGTCTAAATGCTCTTCGACCCCTCCCTGCTTGAATAACACTCAAGGCAGAGTCTCCCTCTCTGACCCCGTTTACGCCTAGCATTCACATGCGTTTTGGGCAATCGGACATGAATGGGATATCTCCAAAACCCATACAACACATTTCATTAGACCTGGCATTAGAACGTCTCTCCAGTGTCCACATTGATATTGGATATTGCTCTCGCAAGATTATAGAATATGATAATAGATGTTCCCAATAATTAAGTATTGGGATTAGCCCCTTATGAAGTGTATGAACCACATGAACACACAGTCACAATATGATGTCATATTTTTTAATTGTTAAATGTTAACTTGAAAACTACTTCTAACTACTTTACTCCCATGTCCTGATGAAAAAAATTGCAAATGTATGTGACTGCCAGGTGTGAACAGTCTCACACACACACACACACACACACACACACACACACACACACACACACACACACACACACACACACACACACACACACACACACACACACACACACACACACACACACACACACACACACACACACACACACACACCATCAAAATTGCGACGTAGCGATCAAGGGTGAGGACTGACAGGGGAGGGTGGGGGGTGGTTACCTTGGAAACGGAATCCAATGCCTTGGAGGCCGTCTGCTCTTCTTTCGTCTGCTCTTTTGTCCTCTTGAGGATGTTCTGAGGGTTTGCAAACAAACGTGGGGACAGTTTCTATCTCATGCGTTTCTATGTCAGGCGTGCACCAAACCAAGTTCCAAGAAAGGTCCAAACAGGATCAGAGTTTAAAATGGAAAGTAAATAAGGTCAAACAAAACAAAAAAAAGGCGGACGCTTTGGCGGAGGTGTCAAGGGGTGGCGACTGACGCGGCACAACCACAGACGAAACTATGCTGGAATGTGCACGCTTGACAGGAGCCCAGAACCTCCTGCTGGCAAAGTGGTAATACAGGGTCAATAGTGTCGGCGTCTATTGCTTTGCAGCGCCTCATTCGAGCAGCGTGTTTTTATTCAGAAAAACAAAGCTGTCGATTGCACTGCATCCGCCCACTGCAAATAAAAAAATAACGACCCATGATGCCGCTCACCTCGATGAGCATCTTGATGCGTGTGATTCGCTGGAAGGGCAGCAGCAGGAAGGACATGAAGGGCAGCCGCTGGCACTGAGGCAACTCCTGGAGGCGGCTGATGACCGATGCGAATGGGAGGTTGTTCTTTCTGAGGACCACACTCACAGTCAGCGCGCTCCCCAATATCTATTTTTATGTGTGTGTGTGTGTGAAAATAGTATTTCTGTGGATAGTGCCCTGTCGTTGTACCGTTTGATGTTTTTTCTTGGTAGCAACCAGCCAGCCATGTGCGTGTGCACACAACCCCCCCATCCCCATCCCAGACGTTTCTCTGTCTTACACACACTTAGTACACTGGGGTAAGAATACACCGGCCAGTCTTTTACTTTCTGAACCTGGAACTTTCTCTCCTACACCTTTACATCGTAATCCCCTCGTTGTACTGACAGCTAAGAGGAGTGAAGTCGCTGCTTACATGAGCGCGGTGTAGGTCTTCTCCTGGTAGATCTGGTTGCGGACGTAGTCGATGTAGACGGGGAAGTTGTGCTGGGCGTGGTAGTGGATGATGTCGCAGATGTCTGTGAGGACCAGGTTCTGGTCCATGCGCTCCTCCAGGTCCTTCAAAAACCTGGGGAAGGGGGGGTGTGAGGTAAATTGTAGGTTACATTGGTAAAAGAAAAAAAAAAGATAATGGTGACCTTTGTGTTTTGGAGGCCAGCGAGATTACACTGTAAGCTGTTAAGTCCTGGGCGTTTGGGGCTGGTCGATCCACCATAGATAAACAAGCTATTGTAAAGAGTAAAGAACATTCCCGCCTTTGACGACAAATGAGTCAGAAAACCTTGCTCTGTTTTAACAACTGCCCTTCTCTACCTCTCTCTACCTCTGTGTCTTTCCATTTAGACTTTAAACTGCATTCTGAAGTATGTCAAGTATTTATATTAAATTAATCTATAAGAATAATGACACAACAAAATGCATTTTCACATATACATTTTATTTCGTAAATAAAACAAAAGTCTTTATCAAAGCCTATAACCTTTTCTCTTGCCATGCATGAACTACAAGGAGTTGTACTCAATCTCCTCATTGCCATCAATCCAACATAGGCTCTAGATTCTAGATTCTACAACCCCCCCCCCCCCCCCCCCCCCCCCCCCCCTCCCTGATCAGCACTGTCCCCTCTCACCTCTCGCTGACCTCCCGGACCCTCAGGATGTTGGAGAAGAGGGTCTTCCTGTCCCGGATGATCAGTGTATCGTGGAGCTCCCGGCTGTCCAGGAAGTGATCGGTCAGGACGCGCAGCGAGCGGAGGTAGGACACCTCAGATGTCAGCACCTCGAACATGCTCTGGAGGGAGAGGACGAGAGAGAAAGAGGGAGAGAGAGAGGGAGTGAGGGAATGTAATTTCTATTTGAAAAAGCACTGTGCTGCATTTTTTGGTCAGAAAACTGGCATCCGTTACCCCACCGGCTCCCACCCACAAAATTGTTGGGCCAATTTTCACTCAGGCACCCCCTCTTTCTTTCTTTGCCCTCCTTCCTTCTTTTGCCCCCTCCTGCCTTTCTTTATTCTTTTCTTGCCCCTTCCTATTTTCTCTCCCCACCCCCCCCCTCCTTCCTTCCTTCCTTCCTTCCTTCCTTCCTTCCTTCCTTCCTTCCTCCGACCTTTCTCATTCCCTCCATCCCCTCCACCTTTCTCCTCCCTCCCTCCGCCCCTCTCACTTCCCTCCCACCTTTCCCTCCCCCCATCCCCTAAGGATGGGACAATATACAATTTTATTACGGATCGTGCTAAAAAACACAATAAGTTGATCGTGGTGAATTTCCATTATCGTTATTATCATGAATCGGGATAATCATGAATATCCTCACGAGAGACTTGATAAAGAAAATTTGCCAGATCTCTCCAGTCATTACAAAATCCTAAACCTGTCACTATGGCTGAAGGCTCGGACTCGGATACGGCTTGCCTGTTTGTTTTTCACTAAAAAAAGATGTGTCGTACTGTAAAATACAAATATTTGTTTCTTAAAGGGGCTATAGACGATATATTTAGCCACAAGATGTCACACTAGAGTATCTGCACCTCAAACCACAACAACTGGGAGTGTTCTTTATCTTCTTAACTCATCTCATGCACGGCGCGTGCGTTATCATGAACGCGCGGCCGGACCGGACACCAAAACAAAGAAAATAGAAGCTCAGATTACAACACACACATAGGAAGTGTGCCTTCATTCTCAGGACGCAATTACTCCACTATATCTCTACATCGCCAATAGTTATTTGCTGCTATATTAATGTTCACGATATCGTCTATAGCCCCTTTAACAAAATGTAATATAAAGTGATTCCAGTATGTTTTAGTGCCATTTTATGAGTTTTAAGCATATTTTGCTGATTATTGTGATAATATTGTGAATGGCAATTCTTATTTTGACTAGGATAAATCGCGACATGACTTTTCATGTCGTCCTATCCCTCCCTACCTCCCCCCACCACCTTGCCGTTCCCTTACCTCCTGGTACTTGCACTGCTCGGGGCTGAGCGTGTCAAGGATGCCGCTGTCCCGCACAGCGGGCAGGTCCTGCCACAGTGTGCTGTGGCTCGGCGTGGGTACAGGGCTGACCCGGGCCAGCCCGTTGCTAGCTCCAGAGAGAGTGGTGGTGGTACTGGCACCGGTGGTAATGGTGGTCGCCGGTGGAGCAGTGGCGGCGCGTCGGGCCACCCAGTCCATGGTGAAGTCGGCGCTGGTCTTGCTGATGTTGCGACAAATAGTCTGCCGCTTGATCTCCTTGGTGATGACAGTGGCACGGTATGTCTGGTACAGAGGCTCTGAAGGGACAAAAGTAAATATATGAAGGAAAAAAAAGAGGCAAATTTGCCATTTGAAAAACAGTAAGACGCCATACTGGGTATGGTACATTGTGGATACAAAAAAGGAGAACAGAGAATGTTATGAAATACATTTCATTTTGTGTCACTATGTCATTTTAGGAAGAGAATTCTTAGAATCAATTACTTGACTTATTACGTTGCGATAAAGTTATTTACAATGAATAACCACAATCAGTTGTTGATAAACACAGCTGTAACAGCTAGAGTGTGCACTTCTACGCAATCCTCTATTTAACGTAGGTTAACTTAGGTTCTTTAAGTAAGAAAAAGTTTCACATTTTGATAAAAAATTTAAAATCAATAATAATTACATTCATCACTAGAACCGCCAGAGCCAACGCCATTGGGCGTTGTGATTCAAAAATGTAAATTACTCCTATCTTTGTTATTGCTATGGTTCCTCCTGCCCTGACTGTTCCTAAATACCTATTCTGCACACGCCTATATCTTCATAATGATAGAATAATGTTTGGAAAACCAAATAAACAGGTTTATGGTGTTTTTCACAAAAACACCACCCTTCAACCACCAGGAGCAGCGCTGATTAGCGTTGGTACTCGCCCTCTCCTCGTTTGCATGATTGCCTAACAGCGCATACAGCGAGACAATGATTGGGACATAGAAACTCATTTTGCACGCCAATATTCATTCACATGCATTGATACTCACACTAAAGTATGTAGACCCACAGTATTCATCCTTTCATATGTGTAAAGCGACTCATTTGAACAAAACACTAGTGATTCTAAATTGTCTCATTTTTATAAGTTGGTGTGGATGTGTGTTGACTGTTGAACTGAAAGACGCACTGCGCACGAGAGAGATCGAGAGACAAATATAAATGCTGAAGGGACTTATTGTCGTTCTTTCGTTAGACAAAATGTGATAATGTAATAGTTTGCAACATCATTTGAGATTGAGAACCAATAGCTGGGTTGTTGGTTTTTTTTTCATGAAAAACCACCAACCAGGAGCATCGCCAAATTTACCCTTTTGCATGAGACAATAGAATAGCGTTAATGGCCCATCAGCGCAGACAAAAGGATACTGACGCTCTTGGGCGTTGGACATGCTTGGTTATAGGACCCCTAAAGTGTCTGGCGGTGCTAGTGTTATACTGTATAATGGTGTACAAAGTTCAAGTGCAACTATTAAGTAAAGGCTAGTAAGGAGAAACTGTGGAACCATCTTAAATTAAACTAAAACACAAATACGCTCATGAGACTTCTGCAACAGTGATACAGGTTACCTCAGGATACCTCATTGTAAACGGCCTACAGGTGACTTTTTGACAACTGTTTCTATGAATGGCTTTGAGTTTCAACCCTGCATTCTGTTGAAGGTTGAATTTCATATGGATTTGAAGAGTGTGTGTGTGTGTGTGTGTGTGTGTGTGTGTGTGTGTGTGTGTGTGTGTGTGTGTGTGTGTGTTTTTACCGTTCTGCAGCCTCGACTTCCATTTGAACGAGGATCCTCTCCTAGGAGGAGCGACTGGGCGCCTGAGAAGAGCAAGCAGGAAGGAAGCAAGGAAGGAAGGGAGGGAGGAAGGAAGGAATAAAAAGAGGGATAGGTTAGTCAGCAACGTACATGGGTCAAACTGGTAGAATCAGTGGTAAATACGCAAGAAGAACATATATGGAAGAACAATCCCGAAAAAACAACCACAACCCCCAAATCAAACTATATAAATCTAAGATGGTTTTAAGAACATTTTGAAATAATGGAAAATGGAGGCAGTGGAAGACGGCAGTTTGTGGAGAAATAATAACTCACTCCTCTTCCTCCTCCTCATCTTCGCCTTCTTCAGGACACCCATTCTCTTGTTCTAGAAGGAGAAAAATGAAACAAATATCACTAATAATGCTACTAGAGTACATGTCATTAAAGTCACATCAGTATCAAATAAAGTACATGCAAGACTCAACAGTCCCCAACAGAACTGGGAAAAATATTGATGCAATTCATAAGGCGATATTTGATTTGAATATCGCCATGACATATTTCCCCAGGCAGTAATAGCCGAGTGAAATGATCAATGGCGGCCGTTACCTTTTGTTATCATTACAATCATGTGTAGTACAGTTTGTAAGACTTGTGCTGTGTCTGAAATCGCGCACTTACGTAAGTGCACTTGCATTTAGTGCACTTCATTATCCCTACAGTACACTTACTTATAGGCGCAGTGCTCTCATTTCTACAGTGCACTGTCAAAACAGCCTTCGCGCACCTACCGGAAATGAGTTTGCAGTTTGACGGTTCTTCTTCGGTGGTATTTTTTTTTACGTTTTCCTCCTGGCGGAAAACAGCCTATCGGTAAGTTTATTTACCTATGAAATATATTAATATATATTAATTTACATATTCAATATTATTTTACATTTGTTGAGCGCGTTGGTCTCAACTGTTACTCCTGTGTCCTCCATTTTTGATTCCGCCCCTTCCGCTACGTAGACAAAATGGCGGCCGTTGAGTGTGGAAAGTGTCCATCGGTCCACACTCAAATTTTAGATCATTTTGAGTGCGCCACCGACGTATTTCCAGTGCACTGCGTTTTGGCACACTCTCCGTTTTTGCGCAAAGTGCACTCAAAAAAGTAAGTGTAAGTATAGAAGTGCGCGATTTCAGACACACCTTTGGTTAGGCTTGCATATCATCACACAAACACAGGTGTAGCTCATGACACAAATTAGTTTGAGTTTATGTACCAGGACACGGGCAGCACACTGAACTAGTGGAGATAAGTCTACTCTAGACCTAGAACTAGTGTTATGAGTGACACCTGTGTTTGTTCTATGATGACACCTCTGTGAAAAGGGTAAATTGACACTAAACGTCATCATGGTCAATTCTATAGGCTGGCACTTAATCACAGCATACCAGCAATCACCGGCCCTGGTACATAAAATGGGCAGACCCATAATTAGTGTTATGAGGGACACCTGCGTTGGTCCTACAATGGCAGTCTATAGATGATTGACAGTGCCTGGCTCTCACAGCCCGCCTCACTGCTGCTTACCTTTAGCTGAGGTGAGGGAGTGCGAGGAGGCACTGCTCAGCCTCCTGGCGTCTGTCCTGGGAGGCGGCAGCACGGCTCTGCGGGGGAGCAGGGGGCTGCCGGGGGGTGTGGGCAGAGCCCGCTTGGGCGTCAGCTGCTCCGAGGCGGAGGGTTTGTTGGGAGACAGCGGCCGCAGGGAGCGCCATTCCTGCGCCGTGGGCTGTGGGAGGGCCACTCCCCCGCACCGGGGCACAGGCATCCGCGGCGGGACGGTCGGCGGCGGGTCCTCGCCGCCGTCGTCATTGTGGGCGGATTCCGGTTCTTCCTGGAACTCCGAGGTGGGGTCAGAGATGCTGGGGGACACTTTAGACCGCCGCTGGGGTTTCCTCACCCTGATCAGAGGGATGTCCAGTTCCTGACAGGAAGTGGATGACGACGCCGGTGACGGTGTGGCATTCGGGACCATCAACGTCAACTCGTAGATGCCCTCCTCCTCCTCTTCCTCCTTCTTCTTCTCCTCCTCCTCCTCCTCGTCCTCCTCCTCCTCTTCGCCCGGCGGGGGTCCCAGCTGAGCCAGGGAGGAGTGGGTCCGTTTGGTGGGGACGGGGGGGGAGTGGGGCGGCAGCCTGCAGAGGCTGTGGAGGCCCGGGTCTGAGCGCCGGCGGTGGGTGTTGCTGATCACTGTGTTCAGGGTGTGGTGGAACAGGGCCTTCCTCATCCTCCCCCCCCCCTCCTCCTCCTCCTTACTCTGGCCCTCTCCTCCCCCGTCTTCCTCCTCCCCTTCTTCCTCCTCCACCACCTCCAACGCCGCCGCATCTTCCTCCTCCTCTTCCTCTTCCAGTTCAGCCCCATCCATCTGGTCCACCTCCTTCCTCTCCCTCTCTCTCCCGCCTGAGGGCCCTTGCACGGGCACCCAGACCAGCTTCATGCCAGGTTGCTGGAGGTGGCACACGCAGCCGCACCCAGGGCTGCAGGTGGGGGTGAGGAGGCGGTCCTCGCAGTGCTCCGCCTCTGCATCTTCTCCACCCGGCAGCTGAAGCTCCACCTCCTTTCCATCGGGGGCTGATTGAGATAGAGAGGGGAGGTGGTTAGGGAGCATTTAGGACAAAGTAACTAAATGCTTAATGTAAGCTTGCGCACGTTAGCCATGCTATAATCAGCTAGCCTTGTGAGACTATCCTGAGTTCCCATTCAGCTTCTCTCTGGAGATCGGTCTGGCCAGGCTTCAAGTTTTGTGATTGTCAGAGGATCAGAGGAACTACTGGCAGCTACATGGTTTTTGGGTGTGGTTTATGTGCAACGACAGAAAGAAACAACTGTTGGCAACTCCTAAAGAGGTTAGTGTAGATGCTGCTATACTATCAGTTATATCTGAACTGGAGAGTATTTCTTCATTGAAAGAAGAGCAGAGAACGGCACTGAAAGCTTTTCTCAAAGGAAAAGATGTTTTCGCTCTTACATATGGTTCGTTGATCTGATTGGCTGAAGTTAGCCTGTGATAGACAGTGATAGACAGATGGTTCATTCAATCACCTGCCAAGTATTTTTTGAAGGTACCTGCCCTTTTCCAAACAGTTACTATGGGTTAGGGTTTGTGTGGCTAGTCATTCTGGAGAACGTTGAGAACTCCTTGAAGGTAATTACTTGCATATAATCATCATAACATAATAGAACACATTGCTAATAGCCTATAATTTACCAAACCATGTCCCAAATAATACAAGCTTGAATAGCTTACATTTCTACTTAGTACAAACTTGTAATTTGCAGAGAGTGAAAGAAACATGTCAAAAAAGGAAAAACATATAAAAAGGTCAAGACAGACCAGCTAATATACTAATGTATTTGTCTTATGGAATGAAACAGGAAATGTAAAACAAATGCCATACAGACTTTCATTTGTGCACCATCCGAATCATCGAATACAATACGGAATTAGAACTAAAAACCCACTTTACCTGACCGGCCTCCTTCAATACTGAGGTCGTTCCCCTTTACTCCTACGCTATTCTTGTGAGCCGTGTTCGCCCACTGGAGACGCCGGCTCTGCTTCTCGGGCAACGGAGGCGCCTGCTCTGCGTCCTCCGCCTTGGCCACACTAATCTTGGACCTGGGCTTGGGCTTCACCGTGGGGGCCTTTTTGATCCCTTTGGGCTCGGGGCCACCGTTCGCCGTCGACACCTGACTCTGGCTCAAACTGTCCACGATTTTCTTGACTTTCCCAGTGGGGGTGCCCTCCTCGTCTTCGTCGAACAAGGGTTTGGGCGGGATTGAGGGCTTGGGTTTGGTGGACGACGGGGGTGTGGATAAAGACATGACAAAGCCGATCAGATCGTCCAATCAGAGGCCAGGATGGGGGACCGTCAGACGGAGGTGCTCAGTGGGGGCGTGTCATCCTTGTCTGAGGATCAAAGACAAAAAAGTTTGAAAATGTCATCATGAAAACTCAATGCATCCACTGAGCTATCGAACAAAGAAATCCCTCATGACTATGATAACTATAGCTCCCCAAGTTAAATATAAAAAGAGGTTGTGCACCCCGGAAGATAATCATTATATAAACAACATACTGTATAAACAAAGCATTTCCTTGACTAAACTGCTTGGGTCAACCACATGCTAGCCACCCTGTCTGCACTACTCAATCTCCCAGCAGGAAAGCAGCATCCAAAGCATATAGACTTTGGACTGGAAGGGGAGCACACCTAACTCTCCTCTATCCAAGCAGCAACATTCCCCAATATTCCCCAACAGCGTGGTAACAAGCTGCCCCCCCCCCCCCCCCCCGGGTGCTGACTAAGTCCTTGATAATATATTTTATTGCACAGTGAAGCAATAACCAGAACAAGTCCAACGGTGACACTTGTGACTGCTCACCCAAACAAAAAGACGCAAAGTGCTCCATTTTGAAGTGGGCTTGTTGACTTTCTTACTTCCAACCGCTTGGAAATGATACGAGTATCCCTCAGATAGTTTACAGCTTACTGGCCGGATGTTTAGGAGGCAGGCTTCTGGAGAATGTTGGTATATGTCTTTACAGTCAAAGTGACGCAGTTACAGGGAAAATGTAATTTAAATTTACCTGATGCTATGTAAACAAAGGCACGTGAAAACTACTTTATTCGCTATACAGACACACTTTGCAATGCCCTTATCCTTGTCATCTGCCATGAAGTAGTGTAATACCCCTCCCTAGAATTGAGGTACCTTTTTCTCAAAGTTAGGCTACGTTCCCAAACAAAATGACACCATAACATGATATCTTAGATTAGCAACATAGGTTTCACATCAAAACATTTGTTGGAATCCAATTGCCCACATCCATCCATCCAGCCATGTGAAAAGAATAGAGACACTTAGGCTTTCATTCAAAATACAAAACACACGGGAGTGTATAAAGCCCTTGGTCAAAGACACCAAGCCCTTTGACCGAGTGTCTATAAAGGGCTTGCCCACTTCTATACACAGCCTTGGCCAAAAGGCCATGTGGCCATGTGGCAGATTGCCCCTTAAAGGCCCAGTGAAAGAGAAGTCGGAGTGCTATTTGATTCCACACATTTACGTATTTCCAGTAAAAACACAAAGGCTAGGGAGGGACTTGTCTCAGATATTGATTGGTGTCTACAGTAGCCAAAAGCGCTGAATGTGTTGCCAGTTCGACGCCAGAGGTGCATTTTGCAATTTGTTTATTTGGTTGACTGCACTCTTTGTGGGTTGCTATAGCCTATTTATCCAACATTTTATCTTTGGTTATTTGATGCTGATATGAAGCTTTGTATGCTTATGATGTGTTTTATCTGCTTATGTCATGGTTTACGGTTTTGTATGGCAAGGTCTCTGGCAAGGTTAAGATTTGGGCTCGTTTTTATCGCATTGGGCAGGTTTTAATTTGTGATTGGGCTGGAAACTGTTAATCTGATCTGGCAGCACTGATTGACAGTGGCTAGCAGCTCAACTTGAAAAGCCATGACAGCCTGCTCTCTGTTGTGAGCATAAAAACTCATTTAATTGGATATAAACATTTTTCATTGGACGCACAAATTAGTAAACGCCCCCGAGTGCAGGATGAGTCATCAAACATTTGAAACCGTTTTACAGGAAGAGAAAAGACAGGAATTTTGATACCTAACCCTAAAAATATATTTTTGTTGACATATATTTGGCATATAACAAGAAATAAATGAACAATTAACACTTGGACACAGTATTAACACTGGGAAAGTGTATTTTTAATTTCATGGGGCTTTTAAGCATATACAGGCTATCTGATATGCAACAGCTGATGCAATATTAAACGGAAAGGAATTTAGTCATCCAGCCAAATGGTAAAGTTGGGATGGTTCAGGACAGGACAAATTCTAAATCAGCAATTTATTCTTTTATTTTATTATTTGTGAAATATTTGGACTTCCCATGGCGCTGTGTGGAAGTGGCACAGTAAAAGCAATAAAGCTATGTGCCAACTGTTGCACACAATGAACAGCATGTTGGGAGTCTCCCTTCACAGTAGCTTTCCTATTTTCATAACAGCACAGCAGCAGGAGCAAATATTCTGCCTTAGGACACAGGCGATTACCAAATATTAGAAAGAAACCACTCTGGCTAGTTGGACCAGTTTTCGACAACGGATGTGCATTTGATATGCATCACACACACACACACACACAAACACACTCACACTCTCTCTCGGAGGTTCTTTCTTATAACAACAAACTTTATCACGACGGAGCACATAGTCTTATATGTAGCACATATACTTGATTAGTCAGTCACTGTGTCACTGTCACTTTTAGCATTTAAGCGATTTAAGCGACAGGGTGTGTTCAGTGTAGGCTACTCCTCTCAACAGTCTGTCTAACATGTTTGTGTGACTAAGTGAGAAAGACTGTCGATCACAAGGTGCATGATTACATTCACGATAACATTAGCCCCTCTGTCTATCAATCCACACCCCCCCCTCCCCTCTTAATATCCCTGTGTGTTTCCTCCATGCTTACCTGACCCCATGTACTCAATGGCAACATTCTCCATGCAGTCCCATAGATTCAGTCTGAGACACACACAGATTCAGGTCAGTGGGCCACTCCTTCACTTCAGCCAGTAAATGCACATACGGCTGGAAGCTGGTTAAGCCCAGACCATGTTAGACGACATGTCTCACACACACACACACACACACACACACACACACACACACACACACACACACACACACACACACACACACACACACACACACACACACACACACACACACACACACACACACACACACACGTTTATGGACCTCCAAGATCTAGTCTAAGCACTTAAGATTTTACTCACAAGCCGAACCCTGATTTTGTGTGTGTGTGTGTGTGTGTGTGTGTGTGTGTGTGTGTGTGTGTGTGTGTGTGTGTGTGTGCGCGCACAGTTGTGACATACCAAAAGCCTTCCGCTTAAAATGGTAATGGGTTAGAGTGTGTGTGTGTGTGTGTGTGTGTGTGTGTGTGTGTGAAATGGGTAGGGGGGCTTAGAAAGCCCCTTCCTGGTGACGTAATGCATGACTACAAATATCACTGTAAGTGGTGTGCGTATGTGTATATGTATACGTGTATATTAATGCGTATATGTATGTGTATATGTATGCATATGTATGTGTGTATAGTGTGTATATTAATGTGTATATGTATGTGTGTATGTGTGTATGGGTGTATGTGTATATGTATGTGTGTATATGTATGTGTATATGCATGTGTGTATATGTATGTGTATATGTATGTGTGTATGTATACGTTTGTATATTAATGTGTATGTATGTGTGTATGTATGTGTGTATGTGTGTGTGTGTGTGTGTGTGTGTGTGTGTGTGTGTGTGTGTGTGTGTGTGTGTGCATGTGTGTTTGTGTGTATACGTGTGTATGTGTATATGTGTATGTGAATGTGTGTGTCTGTAAATGTGTATGTGTATGTGTGAGTATATGTGTGTATACATGTGTGTATATGTGTATATGTGTATATGTGTATATATGTGGGTGTATGTGTGTGAATGTGTGTTATATACTCCACGTTCGCCAGGAACAGGAAGGTGTGTCGGGGAAAAAACGACATACTGGTGCAGTTAAAACCCAGATATGATTGGTTCGGGAAAAACGTCACGAGTGACTGTCAGTATAAACTATTTTATTTTATTACAAGGGATCATGTAATGTAAGCCAATGTTTATAATGCGTATTCAATTTAACATCACGCCACGTTGTTTAGCGACATGGAGTAACATGTTATATTTCTAAAAGTGTGCAATTGCAAGCTTGTGTCAGGACTTGTTGTAGACAAGAAGAGGCTAGGTGAAGGTGCCAACGCCAGAAGCTAACAGATGTCAAACGTGTATGTATTGGCTGTATTGCCAATACATTATCTACCGATCGCCAGCTGTCAAAATCACTAAAGTTGGAAAAAGACAAAAGACACTCACCGAGATTCAATAGGTCCCTGATGTCTTCTTTCTGATCGTACCATAGTAGTTCACCGATCGCCTTTGGGACCATTCATAACATTGTGGCTTTCGATTAAAATCCCCATTCAGCCACAAATCCTGCAACGACGTAAACTTCTTAGGTCCCACGAAAAGACACAAAAGTAGAATCGTCTCGTTGGCCGCCGCGGAGCGAGACGTACCAGCCTCACTGCGTCCTCTCACCGCCTCTTATCCACACGGCTGCTTTCGGTTTTCCGTCCGGTTTCCCCGGCCGCCCCGCCGTCTGCTGTGAACCCATGACCGGGATCACCCGTTGTTGTGTGCTCTTTGTTAGCAGCATGTGTGATGCGAGCCAGAGCACCTCCTCCTCCTCCTCCTCCTCTCCCCTCCCTTCCGCCACCATTGCTCGGCCACCGAGCAGGCCGGGGTTTCTATCTTATCTATTTAGAAACACATTACTGGTCAACTCGACCGGATAGACTAGGATTTATTTTTTTAATGTGTACATTACGTACAAAACAGATAGGCGGAGGAGAAAGTGTGGAGAAGGAACGGAACAGGTGCATGGGGTAGAGGCGTGGTCAGCCGTGTTGAGGCCACACGTTGGGCCCCATAGTAAGGGCCAACTCCAGGTTATTACCGCCGCCTGGCGGCGGGTCCGGGAATAGACACAAAACAAACACACCAGCCACTTGACAGCACCGGAGATTTACTGCGCTGTAAAAATGCACATGTTCATTATGATCATACAAAAAAAGGCAAGCTAAATACATTGAAAACTGCTGCAATTAAATACTCAGTGGTATTTGCAAAGCGCTGCCTATATGGTATAAGTTTCAAGCGAAGTATAAACTGAGATGCTGGTTTTAGCACAGCATCGTTGCGGCTATTATGAATGAGAAGTAGACCCGGATAGTTTGACGGACGTGTTAATTTGCCAGATGTGGCCAGTTCACCATATGACCATCGGTTCATTCATTCGGGGTAAGATATACAGATGCATTTTAATTGATGTCTTGGGCAACTTAACACCAAGCACGCCGGGAACATTAAAACGCAGATCTAATTTACCTGGATGCTTGCGCAAAGATACTGCGGCATTTGCTCCCTCCTTGAGTCACAGCGCGTGTGGTATCCCTCCGCGGCAGAGGAAATGGTCCTAGACCAATCACATCTGTGCTGAAGGAGAGCGTGTGTTTACACCATCACCTGTCAAACAGAGAAGCCCTGCTTTATTTTCATTCTGTAAGGTAAAATATCATACCTTTAAAACATTTTTGTTATCCTATATGACTCTTTGCATATGGCGGACTATGAATATAGACGTTGTGGCGGTGACGCCACTATGAAGAGAAACAGCTTGTGTCAGCGAGGCTCGCGCCGTCTAGCTAGCTAGCCTTAGCTGCTGCTCTGGGTTGTGTTTTTTAGCCGATTATCTGCAAGTCCTCGGCCGTTATCGTCACAGTCTGACCATGTCGGCTCACGGTGTGTGTTTGTATGCATTGCAAACGAATACGCATATCTTGCGTGATCGGGGGGGGGGGGGGGGGGGTTGTTGATGTTACCCCCCCCCCCCCCCCCCCCTCCATCCTGGACTTACTGGGTCCACAACACAGTCTCTTAAAGCAACCACAATGCTAGCTCGCTGCGAGCGATGCGTCGCTTCCGAGTCGTTCAACAGCACTACGTCTGAATTCATTCTGGGAACTGCTGATCGTGGTATTGGTGATAACCCCGTGCCTGCTGAATGGATACAGCTAGCAACTAAAAGTAAACCGCATCAAGCAAAACCCTTGTCCCAGCCCTTACGTCGCGTACAATAGGATTGTTTGTTGGCTGTTTATACTGGCCCGAGGTGCCAATTACTGATACTCTCCAGGTCCCCAGAGCCAGTAGTGTCTCTAACGTTGGCTTGTGTGCAGAGCGCTGGAGGTGAGCTTGTGTGTATTTTCTGCTACTGGTGGTCACCCCCCCCCCCCCCCCCCCCCCCCCAACACACACACACACACACACACACACACACACACACACACACACAGTGAAGCCCACTTGGAGGTACCAGGGGCAGAATATACCCGGGGGATGCACCTCCATCCTGTATTGTGCATGTGCTGCTGTATGCTTCAGTACATGTGTGCCCTCCTCACCTGCCCGTTGTTTTTTACCGGGTTGAATGTACCTGAGAGGGAGATACAGAAAAAGCACAAGGTGAAAGAGGAAAAGTGAAGGAGGAAAAGTGAGAATAGGAAGAGGAGCTATAGGAAGGAAATAAGTCATTGTTAACTGTAATCCAACTTCAATGCGCCCGACTGGACTGACCATTTTTCTAGTCATTTTTTATTGGTCGTCTCTCTTGTGCCTACAGGAGCAGCAAAACAGACTCGCACTGAAGTGATTACGGTAGCTATCAACTGGACGGACTCTCTGGCAATTGACCATTTGCAGGTAAACTTGTTACCAAGCGTCCTAAAAAGATGCATTGGCTTGGGTTGGCTTCTCTGTGGTACCTGGATTTCAGGATTTCACTACTGTGTATTACAATCAGTGTATCAGAGAATGTGGATTACCAAATATATCTCTCGTTCTCGTTCTTGTTCTCTCTCTCTCTCTCTGTCTCTCTCTGTCTCTCTTTTTCTCTCTCTCTCTTTTTCTCTCTCTCTTTTTCTCTCTCTCTTTTTCTCTGTCTCTGTCTCTCTCTCCTGTCAATAATTGCAAAGGATGAACATTAACAAAGTTTGCTATACAGAATGTCTTAAAACTATGGCTGGCATTTATTACTTCCAATTTTACCACTGTCACAAACAATACGTTTCACACATGCAATCAAGACATCTGCCAAAAAATGCTCCTTTGATATGATAAGAACTATAATAATCACAACATAGCCATAATAAATACTCATAACCATCACAGGGGCAAAGGTTATGAAGCAGGCTACATTTTAGTTTGTAGTCCAGTCCAATAAATACTGAGGGAAATATTAACATTTATACACGTACAGCATATTAATAATAACTTAAGAAATGTGTATGAAAATATGTATAAGTAGTAAATAATAGCAATACACAAAAACTAATAGGTTACGTTAACCTGCATGTAAACGGTGGGAGCATGAAAACAAAGCAAACAAGAACCATGTACAAACTGTACGTACATGTGATGCCTTTTATTTTTTTACTGTTCTGTACCACCGGTCCCCAGTGGCCTTCATGGTGTGTGTGTATTGTTGAGAGTGCTAATTGGTGTTTCTCAGGTGCAAGGCACCAGCACACGGTGTGTGTGTGTGTGTGTGTGTGTGTGTGTGTGTGTGTGTGTGTGTGTGTGTGTGTGTGTGTGTGTGTGTGTGTGTGTGTGTGTGTGTGTGTGTGTGTGTGTGTGTGTGTGTGTGTGTGTGTGTTAGTGCGCTGGAGTCACTGTGGGCAGCCGATGCTGTCCTTGAGGGGCTCCCGCTACACTAGAGCCATGCTAGCAGAGTAGTACACTGCAGATCAACACGCCACCACAACTCAGCCAGACAGACAGAGCAATGCCTGGAGTTATGTATTTTTTAAGCACACTTATTCATATAAGGTTTGCTAAATTCAATGTTTGAAGTGCTGTTGTGGGGATGAATACTTTTTTTTACCCTGAATTTATTGGGGCAATCTTGTGTGATTAATGTAAATATGTATGGGGGCAAACAGAGGTCTTGCTCATAACACAAGTATGGGTCTGCTACTTTTGTGTGATTTGTGTATCAAAGTACCAGCAAGGGTCAATGTGTGTTAACATCACTAGTCTATTACCCGTGCCCTGGTGCATACAAGTAGCAGACCCATAATTAGTGTTAGTAGCGATACCAGTCACCTGTGTTTGTCCTACCATGACGACTCTGTGAAAAGGGTCTATTGTAGGTTTGCAACGATTAGTCGATCTACAGAAAGTTGACCCTTTTCACAGCGGTGTCATTGTAAGACAAACACAGGTGTTGCTCATAACACTTATTATGGGTCTGCTACTGTTATGTACCAGAGCACGGGTATCAGACTAAGCTAGGGAACATATATTGACCATGGACCGTTTTCCCAGAGGTGTTTATAGCAAGGCAAAGACAGGCGTAGCATTACATGACATATTATGACATTAACATTAATTAGTGTTATGAGCAACAACTGTGTTTGTCCTACGATGACAGCTCTGGGAAAAGGGTCTATATGTAGGGCTGCAAGGATTAGTCAATTAATTAAGTAAATTAATCAAATCTAATTTTGATAATCGATTAATTGTTAAAGTAATGTATCAACACCAAACATTTGCTGAATACTTTAGTTTTTCTTGGCTGCTTGTCAGATAAAGCAAGCAAATGTCAAGATATCACTTAAGACTCTTGTCATGGGCGTTTGCTATTTATGACATTTTATTGACTAAATGATGAATCGATTTTTTTCATCATTCGGAAATAATTATCGTTAGATTAATTGACAAATGAAAATATATGTAATGTATATAAAATAATCTGAAATATGTTCTGTATGTTTTATGCCCATAAAAATGTATTAATAATTGTGCTTGGAATATTGTGCTCATAATAGTGTATTGTGAAATTGTGCTTTTTGAAATCTTGTGTTTGCTCTGCAGTGGAACAGCTCTGCAAGTCTGGAACCATGAGCTCGGTGGCAGTGTTGACACCAGAGAGCTTTGCTGAGCATCGCAGTGGCCTCAAGGATCAGGAGCTGACGGGTAATGCCACACTTAGATCTTCTCTTCCAGCTTGTATGTACTACTCTACACTGCGTGGTCTGGGAACAGCCCAACAGACTAGTTAAATGTGCTGTAGTTACGATTTAAGAGCCACCATTTTAGTGTAATTTGTTAGAAATGCCATAGCCATCATCGGTCAGCTATTAGTTATGTAAGGAATAATGTACAGCGAGATTCTATGACTGGAGAACTGCGTCCATAGCAACAATCTGTTACAACAGATCAATAGGAAAAAACTAGGGGTGTCCCCGACTAAGAATTTACATAGTCGAATCTGATTCGTCAAGTCTTGCCTGCGGTAGCAGTGTGTTTTGCACTTGATACAAAAATAGGCTATATATCACGATTTATTGGGAAAAAGAAACTATATGTAAAATCAGACATTCAGCACCGCCTATAGCCCAAATGGAATGGTCCTGTGTTTTGCCGACGATTCGACTATGAGATTTTCGAATCAGGCTCCTCAGATCGAATCGTCGAATAGTCGACTATTCGGGGTCACCCCTAGAAAAAACAGACGTAGATGCCATAATTGACCAATCAGAATCGAGTATCCAACAAAGCCGTGTAATAACATATAATATTAAATGCGCTTTGAGAATATCGGTTCTGGTTGACTGCTCGCCTGCCTCTGTAGAATCCCGGCTCTGCGAATCCATCTTGCCTGTCGATCACATGAGTGCGCATGGAGTTATCATAAACAAAGTCTTTCTCTCTTCTGCTATTTCTGCTACCTCTCTCTCTTTCCAACTCCAAAATCTTACATACAGCTGCTAGCACCTCTTCAAATGCAGCCATTCTGCAGATTGAATTTTGCTTTGAAACCGCAAATCCCAGAGTTCCCCGTGAAAAATAAATCATCATTATCAACTGTCCTCTACTATATTCTCATTTCTGGAGCTGTTTAAACATTCTATGCTGTCATTCGGTTTAAGACTTTGTCCCCTGTGTGAAGCCTGATCAAAATGTGCAGTCAGTTGATATCCAAGCAACTCCCATTTCCAAGAACAGGGAAAAACGTGAGGAGGAATATGAAAATTCTAAATTAAATATGTCGAAAATTTGAAAAACAAAACTGGTATTCATCAGGAAATGAATGCAAAGAAATACCACACCTCAACAGGTATTAAGCACTAGGGCTTTTAGTCCACTAGTACCACTACCACCATAGCCAATTTCTGTTGATTTCTTTCTACAAATTGCAAACCTTCCACACTAAACACACCATAACTTCCCCAAAACAACAAATCAATAAATACCCATGATTTCATCCAGTTTTTAGAATGAATTCTTTTTTTTAACATTTGTTCTATATGGGGTCATATTCACACCTGAACTATTTTCAGCATTGAAATTGAATCTCAAGAACCAATCATTTTTTTCCGTCTTCATCCACTGTGTCTCTCACTCTCTCGCTCTCGCTCTTGCTCTCGCTCTTGCTCTCGCTCTCTCACCGTTGTCCTCCTCTCCCGGCAGGCTGTGTGCCGGAGGATGAGGCCTACATCCCCACCTACCTGGAGGCCTTCCCTCCCCTGCCGGAGAAGAGTGCGGCGGAGGCAAAGGCGGGCGAGCCCACCAATGCCTGGGGCACCAAGATCAAGCCCATTAAAGCCTCTGTCATCACCCAGGTGAGCACGGCTCTGGTCACACACACACATGCATAGGCACACACGCACGCAGGCACTCACACACGCACACACACACACACACACTCACAGGCAAACACGCCCACACATAGGCATGCACACACATGAGCGCGAACACACACACACACACACACACACACATATAGGCATGCACGCATACACACGCAGACACAGGCAAACACACACACACACACACTGCATTTACCGCATGCACATTCAGTACATCAGTACACACGGGAGACTGTGAGACCCTTTGTAAAAGTGTGTGCCATACATTTGCGTACAGAGAGGATAATTATCTGGTCACCCCCACACCTCCCCCCTCGGCTTCGCAGGTCTTCCACGTGCCCCTTGAGGAGCGGCGCTATAAGGACAACGGGCAGTTTGGCGAGGGGGAGGAGGCCAAGGTGTGCCTGGACATCATGCAGCGGACGGGAGCGCACATCGAGCTGTCCCTGGCCAAGGACCAGGGCCTCTCCGTCATGGTCACCGGGAAGCTGGATTCGGTCATGAAGGCCCGCAAGGAGATCGTGGCTCGCCTGCAGACACAGGTTAGACGCACATTGTTGTAGTAACAGACGACTTGTTTCATTTACAAGATCATTTTTTTAGTCTCTGCTAGTCTATGCTCAAACAACTACTAAGACACCTCAACTCACCGATTGTTGTGCTGACATATGTCTCACACAAATATTGTACACACATACACACACACACAACATTATGTCCGTCCGTCCGTCTTCTTCCGCTTATCCGGGGTCGGGTCGCGGGGGCAGCAGCCTAAGCAGGGAAGCCCAGACTTCCCTCTCCCCAGCCACTTTGTCCAGCACTTCCCGGGGGATCCCGAAGCGTTCCCAGGCCAGCCTAGAGACATAGTCTCTCTAGTGTGTCCTGGGTCTTCCCCGAGGTCTCCTACCAGTGGGACGTGCCCTGGACACCTCACCAGGGAGGCGTCCATCTCTAAGGGAGAGCCCCGCCACCCTGCGGAGGAAGCTCATTTTGGCCGCTTGCACCCGCGATCTTGTTCTTTCCGTCACTACCCAAGCTCATGACCATAGGTGAGGGCAGGAACGAAGATCGACTGGTAAATCGAGAGCTTTGCCTTTCGGCTCAGCTCCCTCTTCACCACGACGGATCCGTGCAGAGTCTGCATTACTGCAGACGCCGCACCTATCCGCCTGTCGATCTCCCGCTCCAGCCTCCCCTCACTCGTGAACAAGACCCCGAGGTACTTGAACTCCTCCACTTGGAGCAGGATCTCATCCCCGACCCGGAGTGTGCACTCCACCCTTTTCCGGTTGAGGACCATGGACTCGGATTTGGAGGTGCTGATTCTCATCCCGGCCGCTTTACACTCGGCTGCAAACCGGTCCAGCGAGAGTTGGAGGTCATGGTCTGATGAAGCCAACAGGACCCCATCATCCGCAAAGAGCAGTGACCCAATCCTGAGGTCACCAAACCGGACCCCCTCAACGCCCTGGCTGCGCCTAGAAATCCTGTCCATAAAAATTATGAACAGGATCGGTGACAAAAGGCAGCCCTGGCGGAGTCCAACCCTCACTGGAAACAAGTCCGACTTATTATCGGCAATGCGGACCAAGCTCTGGCACGGTCATACAGGGAACGGACAGCCCGTATCAGGGGGTCCGATACCCCGTACTCCTGGAGAACCCCCCACAGGACTCCCCGAGGGATACAGTCGAATACCTTCTCCAAGTCCACAAAACACATGTGGACTGGTTGGGCAAACTCCCATGCACCCTCAAGGATCCTGCAGAGGGTGTAGAGCTGGTCCACTGTTCCACGACCTGGACGAAAACCACATTGCTCCTCCTGAATCTGAGGTTCGACTATCCGACAGACCCTCCTTTCCAGCACCCCCGAATAGACCTTACCAGGAAGGCTGAGGAGTGTGATCCCCCTATAGTTGGAACACACCCTCCGGTCCCCCTTCTTAAAAAGAGGGACCACCACCCCAGTCTGCCAATCCAGAGGCACTGCCCCCCCGTGTCCACGCGATGCTGCAGAGTCGTGTCAACCATGACAGCCCCACAACATCCAGGGCCTTAAGGAACTCCGGGCGGACCTCATCCACCCCCGGGGCCCTGCCACTGAGGAGCTTCCTGACCACCTCGGCAACCTCAGCCCCAGAGATAGGAGAGCCCACACCCGAGTCCCCAGGCCCTGCTTCCTTACCGGAAGGCGTGTCGGTGGGATTGAGGAGGTCTTCGAAGTATTCCTTCCACCGATCCACAACATCCCGAGTCGAGGTCAGCAGCGCACCGTCTCCACCATACACAGTGTTGACGATGCACTGCTTCCCCCTCCTGAGACACCGGATGGTGGTCCAGAACCTCTTCGAAGCCGTCCGGACGTTGTTCTCCATGGCCTTACCAAACTCCTCCCATGTCCGGGTTTTTGCCTCAGCGACCGCCGCAGCTGCACTCCGCTTGGCCTGCCGGTACCTGCCTGCTACCTCCGGAGTCCCACAGGCCAAAAAGGTCCTATAGGACTCCTTCTTCAGTTTGACGGCATCCCTCACCGCTGGGGTGTCCGCCAGTGGGTTCAGAAATTGCCGCCACGGCAGGCACCGACCACCTTGCGGCCACAGCTCCGGTCAGCCGCCTTAACAATGGAGGCGCGGAACATGGCCCACTGGGACTCAATATCCCCTGCCTCCCCAGGTACATGGTCAAAGCTCTCCCGGAGGTGGGAGTTGAAGCTCTCTCTGACAGGAGACTCTGCCAGACGTTCCCAGCAGACCCTCACAATACGTTTGGGTCTGCCAGGTCTGACCGGCATCCTCCCCCACCATCATAGCCAACTCACCACCAGGTGGTGATCAGTTGACAGCTCCGCCCCTCTCTTCGCCCGAGTGTCCAAGACATGTGGCCGCAAGTCCGACGACACGACTACAAAGTCAATCATCGAACTGCGGCCTAGGGTGTCCTGGTGCCAAGTGCACATATGGACACCCTTATGCTTGAACATGGTGTTTATTATGGACAATCTGTGGCGAGCACAGAAGTCCAATGACAGAACACCACTCGGGTTCAGATTGGGGGGGCCGTTCCTCCCAATCACACCCCTCCAGGCCAATGTGAGCGTTGAAGTCCCCCAGCAGAACGAGGGAATCCCCAGAGGGAGCACTTTCCAGCACCCCCTCCAAGGAGTCCAAAAAGGGTGGATACTCTGAGCTGCTGTTTGGACCATAGGCACAAACAACACTCAGGATCCATCCCCAGGGAGGCTACCCTCTCGTCTACCGGGGTGAACTCCAACATACAGGCACCAAGCCGGGGGGCAATAAGTATTGCCACCCCTGCCCGGCGCCTCTCACCAGTGGCAACTCCAGAGTGGAAAAGAGTCCAACCCCTCTCGAGAAGACTGGTTCCAGAGCCCTTGCTATGCCTCGAGGTGAGGCTGACTATATCTAGCCGGAACTTCTCAACCTCACGCACCAGCTCAGGCTCCTTCCCCACCAGAGAGGTGACATTCCACGTCCCTAGAGCTAGCTTCTGCAGCCGAGGATCGGACTGCCAAGGTCCCCGCCTTCGGCCGCTGCCCAGCTCACATTGCACCCGACCCCTTTGGCCCCTCCTGCTGGTGGTGAGTCTGTGGGAAGGGGGTCCCATGTCATCTCATCGGGCTGTGCCCGGCCACCAGGCGCTCGCCCCACCCCCAGGCCTGGCTTCAGGGGGGGCCCCGGTGACCCACGTCCGGGCAAGGGACACGGAAGACCATTTATTTCGCTCATCATAAGGGGTCTTTTGAGCTACCCTTTGTCTGGCCCCTCCCCCCGGACCTGTTTGCCATAGGTGACCCTACCAGGGGCATAAAAGCCCCCGACAACTGAGCTCCTGGGGGTCATTGGGACACGCAAACCCCTCCACCATGGTAAGGTAGTAGCTCAGGGAGGGGAGTAGTAGCTCAGGGAGCTACTACTCCCCTCCCTGGCTGAATAGGCTCACGCCTATTCATTCTACCCTTAATAACACACCGTATTGTGCTATTTTACTTGGATAACTAAAATACAGTGGCAATCCATGAGCATTAAATCTGTGGTTCCTCGACAACACAGGTCCCCCGACACCAGAGGGCCATAAGCACTGCATTTATAAAGTACTCAACATAGACGCTGCTGGCTGTGGCAGACGGTTACAGCATGAATATGGCCGTCAGCTCCCACAGACGCTGGTGTTTTTGGGTTTTCTGCAGCACCAAATAAAGGGGGGGGGGGGGGGAAATCTGAATCTCCTTAAAGCGGTCAACACATGGTGAGCCTTCAACGTCAGCATTGCCAATGTGTTCCTATGGAGTTGAGCATTGATGCCCAACCTAGCGTTGAC
Source organism: Merluccius polli (assembly GCA_030340625.1). NCBI lineage: Eukaryota > Metazoa > Chordata > Actinopteri > Gadiformes > Merlucciidae > Merluccius > Merluccius polli. The sequence goes on from JAOPHQ010004554.1 coordinate 334,734, forward strand.
GCTACTCCAGGCGTAGCGGACCACTCAGATTGTCTATTCAGACAATTTAAACTTTGACCTGGTTGACGCGGATCCAATCAAATTAAAGCTTTGTTTGAGGTTCTAAAACCAACAGAATCTAAATGCCAGCTTAATTTCTAAACCGAAATACTTTTAAGTGAGTTAAAAGCACTAACTCCCTGTCTGTTGGCTGGTTATATTCTGAACGTGTGTTGACCGTTTAACTCAACTGCTCTTCCTTTCATTCCTCCCTCACCAAGGCCTCGGCCACCATCGCCATCCCCAAGGAGCACCACCGCTTCGTCATCGGCAAGAACGGCGAGAAGCTGCAGGAGCTGGAGCTAAAGACGGCCACCAAGATTGCCATACCGCGCCCCGACGACCCCAGCACCAACATCCGCATCACCGGCACCAAGGAGGGAATCGAAAAGGCCCGCCACGAGGTCCTGCTCATCTCCGCCGAACAGGTCAGGTCAGGGGTCAGCCCCGAGGAGGAGGGAGGGGTCAGCTCACAGGGGGAAGGGTCAGAAGAGGACACCGTTGATATAGGATATGTACTGCTGCCTTGTCTGCTTCATTTGATCGTTGCTATGTAAACTGAAGAGGGGAGTACTGTGTTGAAGAACAATATCAGGGTTCGAAATGGCGACACGCCCGCACGCCCGGGTCTAGTAACTTTCCTATCGGGTTAGTAACTCTGTGCACTTGCCAGCCCGTGTGTCTGGCAACTTTACAACCCCTTTGCACGGAGCGTCTTTTACAAGCATTGCGGCCGTCATCGCAAACCTATTTTTGCTATTGTAAACCTCTCTTGCACAGCCTCTGCTCATTTCCACCGGGGACGTGAGCGTCGCGTTACGGCTGCGTCGCGGTCGCCGCTGCTGATCGCTGCCACTCTAGTCAATGAAAGCATTTCCACCGGGCCGCTGCGTAACGTCTCAGCAGCGTCCCAGGAGCGGCGCGCCGCAGCCGCAGCGCTATCTTTACGTAGCGTTCTGTTTTTGACGCGAGCCGCTGCTGAACCACGTCAATTTAAACCCATTTACCCTCCCGATCGAACACGGCCACAAATCGTTGTCGTTTTTAACTAACTTTGTCTATAGACTACAGCACAACACATTAGGACATAACAACAATAAACACAATTAAACCAGACAAAAAAAGTAAACATTTACTATATAGCCTACCAACTCATGGTAGAAGCACACAAATCTCGAAAAAATGATCAAATCAACATCAAATCAAGTTCTGACAGACAAAGCAACTGCAAGTCAACTTCGGAAAGGCAAAGTAACCTTTTATTTGTTTGTTCTATATTGACATCCACAAATGATCGCGTGGTCTCCTGATTCTCGCGTGGTGTTGTAGTTCTCGCGTGATCTCGCGAATCCAGCCGCCTCGCAGCGCTATGCGCCCGGTGGGGATTGGCGCCGCACGCGTGTGTGTGTGCGTGCGTGCGTGCGTGCGTGCGTGCGTGCGTGAGTGAGTGAGTGAGTGTGTGTGAGAGTGTGTTTGTGAGTGAGTGAGTGAAAGTTAGCCTATACTGATAAAACAATCATGCCTAAAATATCTGAAAACACACATAAAAACAATAATAATGTCCATGATGAAATTCTATCTTTTCTGAGCTGAAAGTCCACCAAATGGCTTCTTTATTCTGAAAATTGTGATGTGTGATGTGAAAACGTGATGTGCGTGCCTACGACACATTGATTTGCTTGGTCTAGTAACTTTACACCAGGGCTAGTAACTTTTGAAAGTTACTAGCCCTGTGGTCTAGCTCCTATTTTGGCCGAATTTCAGACACTGACAATATACATCCAGAAACATTAATTATCTCACTTTCTTTGATGTGGTAATGACCATGTATTGCTTCTTTTAGGGAAGGCGAGATTATTTCTATAGCACCCTTCAAACACAAAGGCCATTCGGTGTGCGCTGCATAGCCAGGAAAATACAGAATCACATTTTAAATCTCACTGCACAAAATACAGGTGGATCATGGCTTGAATGGAATGTAATCTACTGCTTTGTGATGGTATCGCTAAGTTTATGAATTAGATTAATTGGCACACTGTAGACCGACTTACATTATTAAACCGTCATTTTAATTCTTTGCTTTTTTGAATCACAACCCTCCCCTTATTAGCTGCTAATTAGGGGAGGTGAAGCTATGGAATGTTTGGTATTTTAACTAAAGAAATTACTTTTTTTTTTTAAAAGCCTACCATAACTTTTCGGGAAAATCCCCCCCCCCTCCATCCCTCCACCAGGACAAGCGTGCGGTGGAGCGGGTGTCCCTGGAGAAGGTCTTCCACCCCTTTATTGCCGGCGCCCACAACCGGCTGGTGCAGGAGCTGAGCCAGGAGACAGGCGCCCGCATCAGCGTGCCACCGCCCAGCCTGCCCAAGGACGAGATCGTCATCACGGGGGAGAAGGAGGCGGTTGCCCTGGCGCTCAGCCGCATCCGGGCCATCTACGACGACAAGGTGCGGAGAGCGTAACTCACGGGGATCCTTTTTATATGGATAAAAGAGATTGTTAAAGCTACTGTTTAAAGCTACAGAGCTTGTGAGAAAATGGACTGCATTTATATGCCACTGCCACCTGCGGCCACTCAAATACTGTGTATATATAAAACCGAAACATCCAAATTTCAATGTTTATTATTATTACTATTATTGCCCAACATATCTCTAAAAGGTGGTGTTTAAGCCAAGCGTTGCCCAGTGGGCTTGGCTGCAGCACTGGGATAAGGTGTCTGCTGGAGGTCGATAACATCGTGTTACTCCGTGGAGCGCAGCGCTCGTCTTGAGCAGATGAGTCCGTGGCTGTGGCACCCTCCCCAACGCATACAAATGCAAAACGAGCGCTCCCCCTGCCGTTCTGTCAACCTGAATCTACTTGGCTAGTCTCACGCCGTGTTATTTGGTCATAGCGAGATCCACGTTTTTATGAAGGAAAAAACATGGCTTTGGAAAACGGCAAGCACACTGTATGTTATTTGTTGGGTTGGAATATTTGTAGTTTTATTATTTAACAATACTGATTCTGTAGCAAATAAAGGCCAAGGCATGAAACAAACAACATAGATAGATGGATGATTGGATGGATAGATGCATAAAGGACACAGCGGTTTAAATCGAAAATGATCTCTCTGTCCTCACTAGCGTTTTAGCACCATTTAGAAAGAATCTCCGTACACTGGGCATGCGCGTGCCGGTATAAACAGGAAGCGGATTGTCTACTCTGCGGTTGGTTACTTAGTGCAGAAAATACTACAGAAAATACTATGAATCAACGCCTGTAATTCGTTATCCATATTGAATTAACCGCCTCGAAGCTGATGAGGTTTGTTTTCTTCCGGAAAGGGTCACGTGATAGGGGCGTGATGAATGAGGGAAGGACACATTGTGACTTATAAGACCCAATCAGGAAGCAAATGTGGGTGTCTGTGTCATCGGTCTCTAAAATCTCAGCAGTGTTTTCAATAATCTCCGCTTTAGGCGTTCTAAAATGCCGGAATAGTGTGTACAGGCGTAAACGTAGCAAAAGTTATGCATTTTAAGACGAAAACGTATAGTGTGGATATAGCCTGTGTCAGGGCTCTAGACTGCCACCAATTTGTTGGCATTTGCCACCAAAAATCTGTACAATGCCACCAAAAAATATAATTGGTGGCATTAGTACCACTTGATTTTTTTTGTTTAAATCCTAAAGTCATAGTTTGGTCAAACAGTTTTTGTTTGAATATTTATTATCCTCCTTTGAACTACCCACTGGCGGCAAGTCTCTTGCGCTGTATAGTTTACTATGCCTTCTCACACGCCTTCTCGTTCAGGTTGTAGGTCATCATTGTCCCATCATTGTCACAAAACATTAAGAACAATGAAGCGTATCAACACGTTTTTCATGAAGAAAAATTATAACCCTGGCGCTTCTGGGGATCTCTTGTAAAGAGGAGAGAGCCGGGGGACGTTTTTGCTATTTAAAGTTGTTTTTATTGATTTTATGTTAATTAAATTATTGAACTGTATGCACTTTAAACAAGAACACGTTTATTTTAGTTGATTAGTATTTTATAATTATTTTAATAAAAATGTATTGTTGCACCTTATTACTGTTTTACATTTTTTTGTATGTACTTTGATTTCATATAAAATACCTCCAGAAAAGCTGAGATGCAATCACTCAGTTTTTGTGCAACCAAATGATGTGCTACTGCCACTATCTGAAAAACTTAGTGGCAGCAAAAAAATGCTTACTGGATGCCACCAGTGTAAAATGTTAGCCCTGCTGTGTGTGTGTGCGTGTGTGTGTGTGTGTCTTACCAAGTACCAGATAGATGCTACTGATGTGTGTGTCTGACTGGTGTAGGAGAATGTGATGAGAGGTGGATTTTACTGGACAACAAAAGGAAGGCTGTTCCTTACATATTGGTGCGTGTCGGAGTGAGAGACAATAACTCATGTTGTTTTTTTCTCGCTGTCTCTGTCTGTGTCTATCAACCTATGGCCCTCTCGCTTCCTGCACCATAATTCCCGGCCCCCCACTCTGTCATTCTAAATATTCCCCTTTTTCCTCCCCTGTCGTCCATCAATTCAATCCTTCCTCTTTTCCTTTTTCCCGTTTCCTTGCCAACGGATCTCTTGTTGACCCTCTGCCTCCTCTCTCCATCAATCATTCTCTCTCTCTCTCTCTCTCTCTCTGCCCTCTCTCTCTCTCTCTCTCTCCCTGCCACTATCTCTGATATATCACATTTACTTTTCCTATCTCTTTGTTTCTTCTCTCTCTCTCTCTCTCTCTTTTTTTCTCTCTTTCTCTGTCTCTTCTTCCACTCCCTTGTGACCCCACATGACTCCTGAACCCTGACCCCTCCCTCTGAGCAGAAGAGGAAGACCACCACCATCTCGGTGGAGGTGAAGAAGTCCCAGCACAAGTACATTGTGGGGCCCAAGGGCACCACGCTGCAGGAGATCCTGGATACCACGGGGGTCTCGGTGGAGATGCCACCCCCAGACTCGGTCTCTGAGACCATCATCCTCCGTGGGGAGCCCGACCGGCTGGGGCCCGCCCTCACGCAGGTCTACGCCAAGGTGAGGAGAAGGAGGGGTAGAGGGAGAGAGCGAGATGGAGAAGGATCGACTTCACACTTAGCGGGTATATTGCTGAGGACCCAAGGAAGTGCAGTGTCAAGCGTGAAGTTGTTTGGATGAGCGGTTCTTGAGAAAGCACATTTTGAATTGCCACTGCTCTAGTATCACGAAGTATGGATCTGCTCCTTTTATGTACTAGGGCATGAGTAGACATGTAAAGGGTAAAGTGAAGATAAGTCTACTACATGTGCCCTGGTACATACAAGTAGCAGACCCATAATTGGTCTTTTTAGCAACTATATATATTTGGTTGATAATAGATAGATAGATAGATAGATTGATACTTTATTAATCCCATAGGGACATTTTTGGCATCCAGTAGCATTTACATATACACACACACAGAAGGAGCATAGAACAGGTACATAAAATAAAATAAAATAAAGATTAAGGAGTACGTGTGTGCGGTATTGAGAGAATTAAAACAAAAGTAAACAGTAAACAGTGCAATGACAGTATTGTCTGTTGTTAATATGATTGAATATATACACTCACCGGCCACTTTATTAGGTACACCTGTCCAACTGCTCGTTAACGCAAATTTCTAATCAGCCAATCACATGGCAGCAACTCAATGCATTTAGGCATGTAGACATGGTCAGGACGATCTGCTGCAGTTCAAACCGAGCATCAGAATGGGGAAGAAAGGTGATTTAAGTTACTTTGAACGTGGCATGGTTGTTGGTGCCAGACGGGCTGGTCTGAGTATTTCAGAGACTGCTGATCTACTGGGATTTTCACGCACTAGGGTTTACAGAGAATGGTCCGAAAAAGAGAAAATATCCAGTGAGCGGCAGTTCTGTGGGCGCAAATGCCTTGTTGATGCTAGAGGTCAGAGGAGAATGGCCAGACTGGTTCGAGCTGATAGAAAGGCAACTGTAACTCAAATAACAACTCGTTACAACAGAGGTATGCAGAAGAGCATCTCTGAACGCACAACACGTCGAACCTTGAGGCGGATGGGCTACAGCAGCAGAAGACCACACCGGGTGCCACTCCTGTCAGCTAAGAACAGGAAACTGAGGCTACAATTCGCACAGGCTCACCAAAATTGGACAATCGAAGATTGGAAAAACGTTGCCTGGTCTGATGAGTCTCGATTTCTGCTGCGACATTCGGATGGTAGGGTCAGAATTTGGCGTCAACAACATGAAAGCATGGATCCATCCTGCCTTGTATCAACGGTTCAGGCTGGTGGTGGTGGTGTAATGGTGTGGGGGATATTTTCCTGGCACACTTTGGGCTTATTAGTACCAATTGAGCATCGTGTCAAAGCCACAGACTACCTGAGTATTGTTGCTGACCATGTCCATCCCTTTATGACCACAGTGTACCCATCTTCTGATGGCTACTTCCAGCAGGATAACGCGCCATGTCATAAAGCGCGAATCATCTCAGACTGGTTTCTTGAACATGACAATGAGTTCACTGTACTCAAATGGCCTCCACAGTCACCAGATCTCAATCCAATAGAGCACCTTTGGGATGTGGTGGAACGGGAGATTCGCATCATGGATGTGCAGCCGACAAATCTGCAGCAACTGCGTGATGCTATCATGTCAATATGGACCAAACTCTCTGAGGAATGTTTCCAGTACCTTGTTGAATCTGTGCCACGAAGGATTAAGGCAGTTCTGAAGGCAAAAGGGGGTCCAACCCGGTACTAGCAAGGTGTACCTAATAAAGTGGCCGGTGAGTGTATATAGTATACATATAAATATGGTGAGAGTATGAGCATGACAAGTATGAACATTTATAGACGAATAAATAAACTAGACTAAATGACTAAATGCCAGCAGGGTTTATGACCACAGTTAAGATAGGGGGGGGGGGGAGAGGGACTTATGCTGAGAAGTTCAATTCTCTCTCTTCCCCTTTTGTGATGTGTTGAACAGTCGGATGGCCATGGGAACAAAGGACCTCCTCAGCCTGTCCGTTTTGCATTGCATTGACAGTAGTCTGTTGCTGAAAATGCTCTTTTGTTTGTATAATATCTTGTGAAGTGGGTGGCATTCATTGTCCAGAATGGCCAGCAACCTGTTCAATGTCATCTTCTCTGTTATTGAGGTAATGTACTCCAACTCCATGCCAATAACGGAACCTGCTTTCCTCACCAGCCTGTCCAGTTGCCCAGAGTCCCTCTTCTTGGTGCTGCGTCCCCAGCACACAACAGCATAGGAGAGCACACTGGCAACGACAGACTGATAGAACATCCAGAGGAGTTTACTGCACACATTGAAGGACCGTAGCCTATAGGATATAGAGCCGGCTCTGTCCTTTCCTGTAGAGTGCATCTGTGTTCGCTGACCAGTCCAGTTTATTGTCCAAGTGTATTCCCAGGTATTTGTATGTGGTGACCACCTCCACATTGTCCCCTTCGATAGAGACTGGCTGCAAATGTGGCTTAGACCTCCTGTAGTCCACCACCATTTCCTTGGTGTTGGTGGTGTTCAGTTGTAGGTGGTTGATTCTGCACCATTGCACAAAATCATCCACCAGGTTCCTGTACTCCACTTCCTGCCCATCCCTAATACACCCCACAATTGCAGTGTCGTCCGAGAACTTTTGCATGTGGCATGACTCAGTGTTGTACCTGAAGTCAGAGGTGTACAGGGTGAACAGGACCGGTGAGAGCATCTGCAGCAGCTTGTCTCTCAATCTGATGGGCTGGATTGTGTTAAAGGCACTGGAGAAATCAAAAAACATGATTCTCACAGCGCCCTTCCCCTTGTCCAGATGAGAGTGTGTCCTGTGTAGTAGGTAGGTGATGGCATCCTCCACACCCACCTTCTCTTGGTATGCGAACTGTAGCGGGTCCAGTGCGTGGCGGACCTGAGGTCTCAGGATCTTCAGTAGCAGTCGCTCCATAGTCTTCATCATGTGTGATGTAAGAGTGATTGGCCTGAAGTCATTGAGCTGGCTCGGACGTGTTTTTTTGGGGACTGGAGTGAGACATGAAGACTTCCACAGTGTTGGTACTTTCCCTAGTCAGAGGCTCAGGTTGAAGACATACTGCAAGGGCTCCTCCAGTTCGGTAGCACAGACTTTTAGCAGTCTTGGACATACTTTGTCTGGTCCTACTGCTTTACCAGGGTGCAGTCCTCTCAGCTGTCCTCGGACCTGTTCCGCTGTGTGGTGGGGTGGGATTTGTGGTGGGGGGTGGGGAATGGTTGGCTTGGGAGGTGGGGGGAGGTGAGAGGGGGGGTGGGGAATGGTTGGCTTGGGAGGTGGGGGTAGGTGAGAGGGTAGGTGGGGGGGGGGGGGGGTTGGGTGAGAGGGGAGGGGGGAGGGGGGAGTTGGCTGTAGAAGCAACGCTGTCTGTGTCCTGGGGATGGGTGGACAGATGAGAAGAGTTGATGGGTGAGGTGTGAGTACTGGGCAGACCATTGTAGCAGCCGGAGTGGAGACGTCAAAGCGGTTGTAGAAGTGGTTAAGCTCATTAGCTTTCACCACATCACCATCCACGGTGCCGTTGCTCCTTTTGCTACCAATAATGGTCTTCATTGCATCCCAAACCTCTCTTATGCTGTTTCTCTGCATCTTCTGCTCAATCCTCTTCTTGTATAGCTCCTTGGCCTCTCTCAGCCTGACTTTCAGCTCCCCTTGTACGCGCTTCATCTCTGTCAGATCTCCTTCCTTAAACGCCTGTTTCTTCCTATTAAGGAGGTTCTTGATATCGGTGGTGATCCAGGGCTTGTTGTTCGGATAGCAGCGTACAAGCGTTCTTGTGGGAACTACAATGTCCATGCAGAAGTTCAGATAGTCAGTAGTGCAGTTTGTGACCCCCTCAATGTCCTCACCATGAGATTCCTGCAGCACACTCCAGTCAGTTGACTCAAAGCAGTCTCTCAGAGCCTCATCCGTCTCCGGAGACCATTTCCTGAAGGAACGCATGGTGTGCTTTTGCCTGCGGACCAGGGGCGTGTATTGTGGATGGAGGAAAACCAGGTTGTGATCTGACTTCCCAAGCGGTGGCAGTGGGGTGGCGGTGTATGCATCCTTGACATTAGCATACATAAGGTCAATAGTCTTGTTCTTTCTGGTTGGGCATTTTACATATTGGTAAAAAGCAGAAAGGGTAGAGTCCAGTGTGACATGATTGAAGTCCCCCGAGATGGCAATGTAGGCTTCAGGGTGCTGAGCTTGAAGTCTCGCGATCGTGGAATGAATGACGTCACACGCGATTTCGGCCAGGGCTCGTGGTTGGATGTAAACACAAACTATGATGGCCGTTGTGAACTCCCGCGGCAAGTAATACAGACATAAACTCACCTCTAGCAGCTCAATGTCCGGACAGCAGATAATGTCCTTCACCGTAACATGTCCAGGGTTGCACCTTCTGTTGAAGTAAAGCAGGGGTTTTCAAATTGGGTGAATGTGAGCCTCCCCTTAAAGTAGGTAAGGACAGCCGAGCCCCCGCCCCCCAACCCCCTGACCTAACCCACTGCAGTAAATGCTTTTGTGTGTTCCAGGCAATGATGACTTTCAATAACTGATAAAATGTAAATATTTTTTAATATTGTATTTGAAGACATTTTATTTCCACAACTTTTTAAAAAGTGCATTCATAAACAAGTCTTTGCAACAGCAAATAATTTCTTCATGCAGGCCTAATTGAGGCTACTTTTAAAATCACTGAACATCAGTAGGCAAGCCCAGATCTACCATATGGGCAACCTGGGCATTTGCCCAGGGGCCCTTGAGCTGAGAGGGGCCCTTTGCGATTGGGTATATATATATATTTTTTCCTCATGGCCATGGACGTCGGTCGTCGGTCCGGGCTGTATTACGATCGCGCATTTACGTTTATTTTAATTATTTTATTTTAATACGTTATTTTTTCTTCGCGTCTCGTCGCGCCTCCCCTGTGGCTCTTTGGCGCCCCCCAGGGGAGGCGCGCCTCACCTATTGAAAACCGCTGATGTAAAGTACAAGCCCTCCCCCTTTGCGTTTCCCACTCCGACTCGGGTCTCTGTCCGCTCTCACATGTGAGAAACCAGTAAGCTCTATGTTGGCATCTGGAATATTAATGTAGCCATTCATGTAGTTTTCTAATAGTTAAATATATATTTTGTTAATACTGTAGTTATCAATGTGGTAATCTATGTAGTGAGTAATTTAATTATTCATTTGTTTCTGTAATGTTATGTTTCTTCTGTCTGTGAACAAGGGTGAAAACTTTGAGGATAGACCCTTTCCACAGAGGTGCTGTCGCAGGACAAACACAGGTCGCTCATAACACTAATTATGGGTCTGCTACTGTTATGCACCAGGTCACGGGTAGCAGACTTATCTCCACTAGGTTAGTCTGCTACCTGTGCTCTGATGCATAACAGTAGCAGACCCATAACTAGTGTTTTGAGCGACACCTGTGTTTGCTCTGTGGAAAGGGTCTATTGTGTATTAAAGGAAAACCCAACCCCTGTTTGAGCTCATGCAATAGCATGTGTTCTAATCAAATATATTTTTGAACTTTGTGCATTTATGTCAAGATTTAGTTCAGGATCAATCCATAGCACTAATATGGATTGATCACAACATAATTTTTCCCATGAGAATCTTGTGCATGGGTGCGTTTTGCACGTTAGAGTGTGTGTGTGTGTGTCACCGTGCTGTGTGCTCTGTGTGTAGGCTAAGAGTGTGATGGTGGTGGAGGTGACGGCCCCCGCCTGGCTCCACCGTTTCATCATCGGCAAGAAGGGCCAGAACATCGGACGCATCACGCAGCAGCTGCCACGGGTCAGACTGTGTGTGTGTATGTGCGTGTGGGGTTGAGAGCTGGGCAAAGTGGATAATTTTCTTGTCACAATAACTTGAGCATTGTTTATGCAATGTTGAGATGTGTATATATTAATAAATCACAATATTGAATTTTAATGTTGAATCCTTTGTCTCTGCCTCTGTTGATTTCAGCACTGCTTGCATATTAAACTAAACCTAGACAACGACTTAATCAATTTAAATGAAAATGTAATATGTACTGTAATGTATCTGAACATGGTGTGGTGATCGTTATAAGGCTGTATTTTTACATCCTGATTCTAGTAGACAGTGGTATTCATTACTCTGCGTGTGTGTGTCCACCCACAGGTTCACATAGAGTTTACTGACGGGGAAGAGCGCATCAGTCTGGAGGGGCCCACTGAGGAGGTGGAGCAGGCTCAGTCCCAGATCCAGGAGATCATCAAGGACCTGGTCAGTACCCCCCCCCCCCCCCCCCCCCCGGGCCTACCCAGGTTTTATCCTCTATGCTCCATGTCAACTCCTCTCTCTTTCAACTCACTTCCTGGTCTGTCTTCATTGTCACACAACATATATTATTGTTTACTTTATTCTTGTATGTTTAAGTCCTATTTCTATATATTGAGAACAGCAGTTGTTGCGTCATAGAAATGTTATAGAAGTTATTGTAAAGCTGATCTGTATCATCAATGTCTTACAGTATATTATGCATTGTTTGTTAACCAAGCAGGGTGATTTGCTTTTTGATGCAAGCAAAGTTTATTTTTTTGTCATTAAACTTTGATAAGCCCAGCATGGCTTTTGTAGTTCTTTTTTGACCTGTAGATAGCAGCAAATTCACCAATGTGGTTCCCTGGGTAGTTCCCCGTTAAAGGAGAACTCCGGTGTAAACTGGTTCTGGGATGTTTAGTATGATAACGAGTTTGAACGTTACCATGGAGAGCAACAAAAAGCCGATACGACATGAAGCTAAGTTCGCTGTTTTTAGCCGACTCTACCAAACTGCTATACGTTTGAGTGCTACAGGCATCTGACCTGGTAAAAAATAAATCGCTTTTTAAAAGCACTTACAAGGCTAGAAATAGCCTGACACTTCTTTGGTAGTATGAGGGTCTTAACATATAAAACGAGGCATTGACAACTTCGTAAGTGTACAGATAGTTTATTAAAAAGCATATTTTATACACACAATACCTTCATACCTACCTAGTTCACCGTCGACGCCATGTTTTTTTTTAGGCTGATAAGTCGATTGACAAACACAGAGCTCGCGTGCGATCACGCGAGTGCGTTAATGCGTCATTTTTTCTTAATCGAATTAAAATAAGATTGCGTTAACGCGTTATTGACGAACACAGAGCTCGCGTGATCGCACGCAAGCTCTGTGTTCGTCAATCGACTTATCAGCCTAAAAAAAAAACATGGCGTCGACGAGTGAACTACTGAAGGTATTGTGTGTATAAAATATGCTTTTTAATAAACTATCTTCGTATCGGTCGTATCGGCTTTTTGTTGCTCTCCATGGTAACGTTCAAACTCGTTATCATACTAAACATCCCAGAACCAGTTTACACCGGAGTTCTCCTTTAATGCTGGGCTCAGACTACACAAATTCAGCCCAATTCCAACACAATGTCGCCATTGCAGACAATCTTTCAGTGTCGTGGGCGATTATGAATGTCGGCACGTCGGATCAGGCTGTCGTACCCCGTGCAGCGTGACCCGGTCAACAGCCTGCGATGTGGCGTCTGGGCCTCGCTACAACAGCCCGGACATAAGACTAGCATGTTTGATTTTGTTGACAGTTGTCGTATTGTCTGACAACTCCTACGACATGTACACAGACGTTGATGAATTAAATATTAACCCCTCCTCCCCGAGCCCAGATGAACTTGACGTTAGGTCGTGAATTTGTAATGCGTTGCAGTGAAACGTGTAGCATGCCCCGTCTCCAGCCCAATAATGGCAAGATTTTAGGATGCAATAATTAATTTCACATGGTGGACCACTGTGAAAGACAAAAATGTTGTATAGTCTGATCCTGGCATAAGTGTAATAGCCATCTGTTGTAATGAATGCTGAACAGTTATAGCTCTATTGGTTGCTCTGTTCGTCTGCAGCTCGTAAGGATGGACTACACAGAAGTCATCATCGAGCAGCGCTTTCACAGACACCTCATCGGAAAGAACGGCACCAACAGTGAGTGGAAGCGACCGAGACTCATACAAAGACACGCAAACACACACACACCGAAATATATGAACTTCCTTTGCTCTGAGAGCTCAGAACGTTTTTTTTGTTTCTTGGGATTCAAAATGGCTGACGCCCTCCCTCATGTCCCACTTTTCTCAACGTCATCGTCCTCCTCCTTTTCTCCTTGCAGTCAACCGGATAAAGGAGCAGTACAAGGTGTCGGTGCGAATCCCACAGGACTGTGAGCGCAGCGGCCTGGTCCGCATTGAGGGGGACCCCAAGGGAGTGCAGATGGCCAGGAGGGAGCTGCTGGAGATGGTGCAGAGGATGGTGTGTACCGTCGCTCATCCCGTCGCTCCGGGTTGCCCTCTTCTGCAGGGTGCAGGCTAAAGGCTTCTTCTTAGTGTGATTTAAACGTATATATATATTTCATATTTGATCATACCCAAAAATTGTTGTTATGTTTTTTTTCCCATCCCTTTAAGACCCGTAGGACACATGTTCGTTTGACTAGTTTGATGACTCCTATGCAGGGTCTTAACCATTGGTTGTGTGTAATGCCATATTACCCGCTGTATTTTGGCCCAACATTTCTATTACTCAGGATTTCTTTTACTGATCCATACCTGGCTAACAATAAAAACACAATGCAAATACTTTTATTCTATCACTGATCTCTCCAAGCTCTCTCTCTAGTAACATAACCCCACTAAGGCTGCAACAATTAGTCGATTAATCGAATAGTCAATCGACAGAAAATTAAACAAATAAAATGTGTATAATCGATTAATCATTTAGGTCATTTATCAAGTACAAATACCAAACATTTGCTGCTTGATGCTTCAGAAATTCAAATGTTTGCTCCATAGATCATTATAAAATAAATACTTTAGTTTTTCTTGGCTGCTTGTAAGATAAAGCAAGAAAATATGAGACATCACTTTGGACTATATTAACTTGTGATGGCATTTGCTATAATTAATGACATTTTCTAGACTAAGCGAATCAACGATACACTATGAAAATAATTGTTAGATGCGGCCCTAAACCCCACCCTATCTGCTTCACCTTCACCAGGAAAACGAGCGCACCAAAGACCTGATCGTAGAGCAGAAGTACCACCGGACTGTCATCGGCCAGAAGGGGGAGAAGATCAAGGAGGTCCGGGACAAGTTTCCCGAGGTGGGCACTGCACCGCAGCTCCTCACAAGCAACCTCTTTCTGGTGATTCTCACTGTGTTTTGACGATCTCCATGGTGGTGTCATGTGGTGTCATGGCGTGGCCGTCGGTCCTCAGGTCATCATCAACTTCCCTGACCCCGCCCAGAAGAGCGATGTCGTCCAGCTGAGGGGACCCAAGAACGAGGTGGAGAAGTGCGGCAAGTTCCTGCAGAAGCTCATAGCGGAGCTGGTATGTTGTCTCACACACACACACACACACACACACACACACACACACAGAGACACAGACAGACAGACAGACATATAACCACATGCATACACATATACGCACGCATATATATATATACGTACATACACACACACATGTACACACACGGTCTCGTAGCACACTCTCTCCTCATTTAATTTTATTGTCATTCTTTGACTTCTATTATCTCTTTTTAGAAGGTACCAAATGCAAAACCAATGGTAACATGTCCTTCTCCCTCTTGTTGGTCCGTTGTCTTTTGTAGATAGAGAACAGCTTCTCGCTCTCCGTTCCCATCTTTAAACAGTTTCACAAAAACATCATCGGCAAGGGCGGAGCCAACATCAAAAAGGTGTGTTGTGTTGTAGAGACGTTTGTTCTGTTGTTAGTTTAATCAAGCTTACTGGAGGAACAAGGAGCAGTAGTCCTTCATGGAGTGGTAGGCTTCCACAACTGTGCAAAACAAGTAGAAGAAATTGAGAGTCTTAAAAAAAAGACAATGTATGTTAAAAAAAAAATATATATATATCAGTGTCTTGCATTTTCCAGCTGTTGAATGTTTTTTTAATGGTACTCCCTGCATTACATGACAGTAAGATCACAGCCATGTATTTTGGACAAATTAGGCATTGAGCTTTACTAATAATCAGTAGCGAACTGTGACTCTTAAACCGTGGCCCTCTGACCCCCCCCTTCCCCCATCGGGAAAAAAGCAAACAACCAGCTTAGCTTACTCTGTCCTCTCTATAGTATTGGACCCTTTTCACAGGTCGTCAGTAGGAGGGTAAAGTCACCTCCTGTCATTTTAACATGAGGTTGGTTTTATTTATGTCCATCGCAGCACCAGCATGTGTTGTATTGTAATGTATTGACTTGACTAGTTATGTCTGTACTGGTGCACTGCCGTACCTAAATGGAAAGCACCCATAGTTAATGTGATGAGCTACACCTGTGTTTTTCCTTTTGTGAAAAGGGTCTAGTCCAGCCTTAGCAATGCAACGAGCAAACAGCACGGAGAGAGTTATCACCAAAACTAAAAACAGCTACCTCTTAAGCGAAATGCAAATCCTCCTGACAAATAATCGGATCATCACATATTTCTATTAAAAGTTAAGACAATAAATCAGAAACAATGTCTGCCATCGTCAAGTAAAAAATGCCCTAAATGTAAGTAAACCAAATCACGCCACCATAAGCTAGCTAGCTAGTTTATTAGCTTGTGATTCGTGTCCCTCACAGTGGGCGGAACTTGTCATAAAGTTAGCGATAACAAAGCCCACCCATTCAGAGGGAAGATATGATTGGTCAATTTAACTGTCATTTGAAATTAGTCTTATTGAATTACTATTACTCGACCCTCTGTGAAATTATAGCAGGACCACCAATCACAGAGCTGCATAGCATTTTCTTCCCAACAACTGCAGAGTCAGCAAAATTCTGATTCTGATAGGCTGACAAAGGGGCTTCTTTCATTTAACCCTTCACATTCCAACACAAATTGAATAGGCAGGTTTGAAGGGTTTATTTCCTCAGAAACATTTTGTTTGGATGTTGATTGTCAAGTTATGAATTAATAAAACAAAATTAAAATATCTAGATTCTAGATATTTTAATTTTGTTTTATTAATTCATAACTTGACAATCAATCTAGATTCTAGAATATCTTAGGCCCTCTCTGAGGGCCTAAAGGGCCCTGACAGTTCCCCTCTGCTAATAATTGATAAGGAAATATTACTAATAATTAATAATTAGTGTGCGTGTTTGCGTGCATGTGTTTGCATGTGCGTCTATGCCACTATGGTTATGTGTGTGCGTCAGATCCGCGAGGAGACCAACACCAAAATCGACCTACCGACGGAGAACAGCAACTCTGAGATGATCGTGATCACGGGCCGGAAGAACCACTGTGAGGCGGCCAGGGAGCGCATCCTGGCCATCCAGAGGGACCTGGTGAGACTTTCATCTTCACTTACATCTACTTTCAATAGAGCTCAACAGTTAGGTTCCGGAAGTAAAAATCCCATTCATATTTTTGAATCGAGGATTTTGATTATTAGCCATATGTCGTAACAATCCAAGATAGACTTCCCACGAGCTATGAGATTGTGAAACGATGGTATATGCTCCTGTAGAAGCCACAAGTCTGTATGATATTTTATTTGCGATGTCATGGAGAAGTAGCCTGGTTCCACCCGCCTCCGTACTTCCGCTCAATTTTCATTTCGCTTCAGTACTAGGTCTGGGAGTGCTGTATGTTAGAACGATTTCTTTTCCCTCAAGTTTGTCCTTCCAATCAGCGAACAGGAGGCGCGGCCTGAGAACAGTGACGTAGAGGTCGTGCCCGAATTTCAGTTATTGAGCGGAAGTACGGAGGCGGGCGGAGGCTAATGCTAATGCTCACTGCATCTGCCGTTTGTATACTGCGCGCAACGTGGTTTCCGGCGCATGAAATACGTCATGACCAAACGTTAGCGATTGGTTAAGGCAGATCCAGAGTGGCACTGGGCAGAGCCAATAGGTTTTAAACTTCAACAGCACCCGCTTCAAGTGAGACATCGTTTGTCTCTATAGCAGTTCTAGACCATGAGTATGAATGAAATGAGTACGAAGGTCTAGTTAGGACTAGGCTAATGGAGAAGTACTACACTACCCACAATCCTAAAGTGTAAAAGCGACGTCTCTGATTGGTGGAGCTCGCTGTTACAATGGAAATGTTTAGCGCACCCGCAAATGTCATTTCGGACACACTCGTGGGGAATCGGTGGAACCGGCATTGATGGACGCCTGAGTGGTGATTGCAGTCAAGCACGAAGCACTGTACCATGTCGATGACAACACTATACACTGCACACTTTATGAAATGCTATATATACACACACGACACAAACTACAATATATTACACTATTATTAACAATATATACACTATAATAACGACAAAGGATAAATTCAAGAAGCCCGCTAAACTATTGTTAGGTTGGAAGTTGTTGGAAAGGTATCATTCGCAATGGTTTATGGAATGAGTAGTTCCTTCACTCTTAAAATAAATAATGTACACAGTCTCGTACCTTTGCCTTTCTTCCGTTTTCCAAATTTTTTCCCGCTCCGAATCAAATGTTTTATGGTCACAATTCATCTCGTAGCTGGTTGGCTTGGTTCCTGGTTGAAAACTCTGTATTTATAGCCTAGAAATCTAGACGCCCCTAGCGGCAGCAAATTTAATTTGCAGCCAGGGGGGTCTAGCCATAGATATATATAGAACACTAGATGTGTTACGGCGGAGTCTAGAACGTCCTCACAGGTCGGCCATCTTACTCCAGGCAAGATGGTCGACCACAGGCATCTTACCATAGGCAAGATCTCTGTACAGGGTGGGGGATTTCAACATGCAGCCTTTCTTATAGCCTATTTGTAATAGGAAATATTGTAATCTACCTATTTTAGAACATTATTCTATTTTTTAACTTTTATTTGTAATTTTTTTAAATTATGCAGTGTCATAACTACATCTTTGATTTTTATAACAAACCAAACCGTTTAGAAATCGGATGAAATTTGAGCAGGTTATGGTTATCTAAAAGTACGTGTACCACTACACATGTTATGGGGGACCGAGCTGCCTGGAGTAAGATGGCCGCCATGTGCGGACGTTCCACTCCGTTGGCCAGCAACGCGGACGAGGCATCTAGTGTTTATATATATCTATGGGTCTAGCACTTCTCCGTCGTTTTTCTGTGCTGGAAACAGAAAATCTGTCAGGCCAATCACAGCGTGAGGGGCGGAGTCGGAAGCCGGGCTACCATGACGACAGAGTTGCGACGGTTCCGTGTTAGAGGGAAACAATGGCTGCTGCTGCTGGCGAACGGCTGTCTCTCGACTCGGCTTTGGCCGCGACTCTTCAAGACTTGAAGTTAACATTTTATTTCACTATTCTTCCACAATCCACCATACGGAACACTTCCCCATGGACTAATTTCCGTCGCTCTGACTACGTCACCTTCTTCGTTGCTCTGATTGGTTGTAGCGCTATCCTATTGCGTGCAGAGGGAACTTGAAAGACAACCGTTTATCCCGCCCACACTGCCAATGGAGCAGTGCCAGACCCTACATCTTTCTGATGTGGGTCTGGCTTGCCAGGCTACTGTATTTAAGGATTTTCTGAAAAGTCAATGGAGCGAATGAATGGGAAATTCACTTCCGGGGAACGGAGCCATTTAAAAAGTGGGCGGTCACTGTTGAGCTGTATAGCTCTGCAGAAAGCTCTGCGAAATCCTGGACAGATTGAAATACTTCTGTCTATAAAAAAAAAAATTCATGTATTATAACATTGATTCCCCTTGTGAAGATGTCTCCATTTTTCCTTCTCTTCTTTCTGCCATCTCACTTTCTCCTGTCTTTATGTCATGTCACGCTCTACCCCTCTTCCCCTTTATCTTTCTCACTCCCCCTCTTAACTCCTTTCCTTCCTATCTTCCTTCTTTCCTTTCTGCTTGTCTCCATTTGTCTTCATCTCCCCTCCCCTCTCTGTCTCGTTCACCCCCTCGTGGGTGTGTGTATCTCTCTCCCTCCGTCTTGTTCTCCCCCTCTTGTGTGTGTGTGTGTGTCTCTCTTTCTCCTGCCCTCTCCCACTCCCTCTACCTCTCTCGCTCTTTCCCTCCCTCCCCCTCCTACCTCTCTCACTCCCTCCCTCCCTCCCCTCCTCTCCTCCCAGGCCAACATTAAAGAGATGGAGGTGGCCATCCCGGCCAAGCTGCACAACTCCCTGATTGGCTCCAAGGGCTGCCTGGTGCGGGCCGTCATGGAGGAGTGCGGCGGCAGCGTGCACATCCACTTCCCCTCCGAGGGCTCGGGCTCTGACCAGGTCACCATCCGGGGCCCTGCGGGCGAGGTGGAGAGGGCCCGCAGGCAGCTGCTGCAGCTGGCCGAGGAAAAGGTAGGAGTTCTGGGGGACTGGGGGAGGGAGAGAGAGAGAGAAAATGTAGTCGTGTTTCCATCTAATTGTCAAGCAAATTTTAAGCACAATTTTTAAATGTCGCAAAAAATAAAACATTTTAATGCAAATTAGGTGTTTCCATCAACTGGTTTGGAGTGAATAAGCTAGGCTACGCAAAGCGTAGTTTCATCAGATGTTGGAGTTATAGGCTACATTACGCAAAGCTGTAATAAAGTGTGTTATGGGAATATCCAGGAAGCAACAGCGGAAACAGCTAATCAGTGATCAGTGATGTCCGTGAAATGTTCTCTGTCAGAACTTATTCGGCAAAGGAGTTTCCATCTCCCATTTAGCGCGTTAATTCATATTCGAAAAAGGCAAAAACCACCTCAAGTGAGCGTTTCTAATTCAATACTCCAAAATGCACATAAAAATACGTTGATGGAAACATGGCTATTGACAACCCTAATTACAAAGCTAATGCTGGAATATGATCATCTCTTTGTAGTCTTATTCAAGTACTTTTTTGGGACAATTTAATTTCATGTACTTTTATTTTTTTATTTTTTTCATAATACAAATATTGAATTGCATTTATATAGTGTATTTCTTGCTATGTATTTCTCAATGTGCTAGAATCAACCAATGGTAAATGCATTTTTTGAATCCCTATATCTATATAAAGGGATTTTTGCTGTCTTCTTTAACATTGTGCTTTGGGAATGTCACTGTAAATGTTTTCCATGCCAACATGACCCTTTGAATTAGAGGGATAGAGAGAGCGAAAGAGAGGAGAAGGTCACAAGTTGGGAGCACGATAGTCTACTCACTAATGGTTTGGGTGCTTAACTCCCAGTCTAAAGGTTCGGGGTTTGAACCCCAATGTGACCCCAAAAGATGCTCAACCCCCTACCTGCTCCTTAAGGGCCTGTATCTAAAACGATTAATTGAAAGCTGTTTTGGATAAAAGCATCTGCAAAATAGTTAACACCGTAGGAGGGAGCAGAGGAGGGGTTTGGGTATGAGCAAGATTTTTAAGAAAAATCGAACAATGCAACTCAATTACCACTTGCTGGGGCAGCCGTGGCCTACTGGTTAAGGTTTCGGGCTTGTAACCGGGTTGCCGGTTGCCGGTTCGATCCCCGAGCAGTCCACGGCTGAAGTGCACTTGAGCAAGGCACCTAACCCCTCACTGCTCCCCGAGCGCCGCTGGTTGGGCAGGCAGCTCACTGCTCTGGGTTAGTGTGTGATTCACCTCACTGTGTGTTCACTGTGTGCTGTGTGTGTTCACTAATTCGGTTAAATTGGGTTAAATGCAGAGAAACTAATTTCCCTCACGGGATCAAAAAAGTATACACTCACTCACTCACTCACTGCTCATGTCAAGCTAGCTTTTAGCGAAGTGTTTTTTTTTATTTTGAGTGTAGTTGGTCAATTTTTAATTTAGAAAAAGGTTGACAGATTTTCCATGCTGATGCTTATTATTGCTAGCTGGTAGTCGAGAAAACATTGTTGCCATGATGACGTTTCTATATGTCACCAACTCAACACCGCGGACCATCACCAATCATGCCAACAAAAAAAAAAGCATGAAAAGATTAAAAATGTAAAGGATACGTTTACAGTTCTAGTCCCTAGAACTAGATTGTGTCCTCCTCCTCTATGAGATATTTCATCCCTGTCTTTTCTGTTCTTCCCACAGCAAGTGAACAACTTCACGGCGGAGCTGCAGGCCAAGCCGGAGTACCACAGGTTCCTGATTGGGAAGGGCGGGGCCAACATCCGGCGGGTGCGTGACAAGACAGGCGCGCGCATCATCTTCCCGGCACCGGACGATGGCGAGCAGGAGTGTATCACAATTGTGGGCCGTGAGGAGGCAGTGCGGCTGGCCCAGAAGGAGTTGGAGGCGCTGGTGAAGAATCTGGTGGGCGCCGCCTTCCTTTTTCCCCTCCTGCTCCTTCTCCTCTAGCTCCTCTACCATCTGCTCCTCTTTCTCTTTCTTCTTGTCTTCCTTCCCCTTCTTTTCTTCCTGTTTCTTCTCCTCCCCTTTCTTCTTCTCCTTCTACTCCCCCTCCTATTTCTTCCCCTCCTCCTCCTCTCTCTCTTTCTTCACCTCCTTCTCCTTTCCTCTTTTCTCCTCCTTCTCCCCCTCCTATTTCCTCTCTTCCTCCTTTTCCTCCTCTTCCCTCTCCTCCTCCTTCTCCCTCACTGAGCTGTTGTGGTTTAGCTTTGATGATTTGAGTTGTGTGTGTTTTTTGATTACTTTTGATGACAATCTACTCACATTTTTTGTATTTGTTAAATTTTCCTGGCGGTAGGACGTAGTTTTGTTTGCGAAAGTATACTTCTGTTGGCACCAACACAAAGACGGAAAGCGTCTGACGACATGCATGACAGATTAGTAGGGTCAAAGTTTTACAAAAAGAAAAACACGCTTTGAAGTGCAGACTAGGAGTGGATCAAAGTGAGTATTGGTGGTAACCAGTGAAGCAACAACTAACCTCAATGTCCTTTGATATTAAACCCAATCTCACAAACTACTTTTTCTCTCTCCCGGGGTCTCCAAGGACGATGTGGTGGAGGACAGCATGGCGGTGGACCCTCGGCACCACCGGCACTTTGTGTGCCGGCGGGGCCAGGTGCTGCGGGAGCTGGCGGAGGAGTACGGTGGCGTGGCGGTCAGCTTCCCGCGCACCGGCGCCCACAGCCAGCGCGTCACACTGAAGGGCGCCAAGGACTGCGTGGAGGCGGCCAAGCGGCGCATCCAGGAGATCATCGAGGACCTGGTGAGGAGGTCTGATGTGTGGGAGTTGGGGTGGGGGTGGGGGGGGTTGTGTGTACGTGCGTGGTTGGTACTGCTGTGTAGTCGATATATCAGCCAGACAATGAACATCAATTATGCATTTGTCGTTATGTCCGCCAAATGCAAATGTCACAATGACATCACATATTACCTCCAATCTAGGATTTGTGAGATACCTCCTGAACAAAATAGCCATTAGATGTGAGACTGACTCTTTCCACCCCCTCCTCCTGTTCTTCTCTTCTCTCCCTCTTCCTCCTCATCCTCCTCCTTCCCCTCCCACTCCCACTCCTCCTCCTCCTCCCCCTCCTCCTTCCTCCTCCTCCTCCTCCTCCTCCTCCTCCTCCTCCTCCTCCACTTTTCTCCACTCTCCTCCTCCTCCCTCCCCCTCTCTCCTTCTCCTTGTGCCACTCTCCTCCCTCCCCCTCTCTCCTCATCCTCCTCCTTGCTCCACTCTCCTCCTCTCTCCCCCCCTCTCCTCTTCCTCCTTGCGCCACTCTCCTCCTCCCTCCCCCTCTCTCCTCCTCCTTGCTCCTCTCTCCTCCTCCTCCTTGCTCCACTCTCCTCCTTGCCCCTCCTCCTGCAGGAGTCCCAGGTGAGTGTGGAGGTGTGTATTCTGCAGCGCTACCACCGGGCCGTCATGGGGCCCAAGGGCTGCCGCATCCAGCAGCTCACCAAGGAGCACCAGGTCCAGGTCAAGTTCCCTGAGAGGGACGACAGCAACACAGGTCTCACACACACACACATACACACATACATACATACATACATACATACATACATACATACATACATACACACGCACACACACACACACCGTGTGCACATATGCACATTAAAGGACAATTCTGGCGCAAAATGAGACCATATGATCATAACGCATATCCACCGAGTTGGACCGTTCTCTGGGATCAGTTTTCATTAGTCGAATGTAAGCAAAGTTCTCGAAAACCGCTAATTAGCTTATAACACTAGCTGTGGGGGCAGATATTCATGTAAAATAAATCGCGAAAACTGAAAACTGAAAACTGATCCCAGAGAACGGTCGAACTCAGTGGACATGTGTTATGATCTTATGGTCTCATTTTGTGCCGGAATTGTCCTTTAACACACACACACACACTGTGCACACATATGCACATTAACACACAAACACACACGCACATACACACGCACGCACGCACTCACACACGCATGCATGCACACGCATGCGTACGCGCATGCACGTAACACACATTGACAAACACACACACAGGCGCGCACACACACACACACACACACACACATATATGCACATTAACACACACTCACACACACACACACTTATACACATTTCAACCACCCCCACCATAATAACAAGCCGTTTTCTTCCATGTTTCCATCATTCCCAGGCCCGGACCCCCAGGAGAACGGCGACACCAGCCCCGACGGCGAGGTCATCCCCCGCAAGTGTGACATCATCACCATCTCAGGGCGGGCAGAGAAGTGTGAGCTGGCCAAGGCGGCCCTTCTGGTACGCATCACAAGAAACCATCGCTAGAAACCATCACCCCCTCCACACACACACACACACACTACTCAGGGCTTAAAATTCTCAGGCACAATGCTTGATTTTAGGCATAGAGCAGTTTTAAATTCATATAATACTTAATTCAATATCAGAATCAGAATCAGAATTCCTTTATTTGTCATTGCATTATTACAGTACAACGAAATTGGAGAGCTACTCCAGTAAGGTGCCTCATTAATCATAAACTCATCCACCCTTCATTCATGCAAACATTCACACAATACACGCCCACACACATCCATATTCCTGTAAGCATTCATACACATAAAACGCCCAATTCACCGGGGTCATAAAACATAATGCATAATGTAAAGTGCTAAGTGACAGTGCAAACTGTATAATGTAAAGTGCTGAGTGTCAGTGCAAACTGCATCATTAAATAAGTTTAGCTTCATTTAAGACGGTTATTGTATTAGGATATAAACTGTTCCTGAATCTACTAGTTCTTGTTTTGAGACATCGGTAGCGTCTCCCTGAGGGCAAGTGTTCAAACAGTGGGTGACCAGGGTGCGAACAGTCCTTTATGATTTTTGTGGCTTTTGAGAGCAGTCTTGTTTTGCCAATTTCCTCCAAAGAAGGAAGAGGACAGCCAATGATCCTCGGTGCTGTGTTGATAACTCTCTGTACTAATTTCTTTCTTGCTTTAAGCCCTGCACTACTGCAGGACCACATTCAAACCTTTTGTTCAAGGATGATTATTGATGAAATGGTCCCCCTGCATGTGTATTTTTACATCCTTAGTGCACGTCCTGAATAAGATTTTGCCTTTTTAAAGAACAAAAAGTATATCTAGGTTGTATCTAAGGTTGTATGGCTCTATTAATATGCAACTGGGAAATCACCTGCCGTATAATTTACATACAATTTACATGTAGGTGCTGTGATAGGTTCAATCGACTTGTGATGTCACAATGTGTGCACCTATATGAACCAAACCAACCCCAGGGAAGTACAGATAATAGTTTACTCTCCAGTAGCCGCTGTGCATACAAAAATAATCTGTTTTTTTTGAGTGAACCATGAATAAAACCACATTGTTCTAGAGGGCAGACTGAGAATCGTAAACACAACCATGTCTCTGAGCAGGCGCTGGTACCCGTGACGGAGGACGTGGAGGCGTCGTACGAGCTGCACCGCTACATCATCGGCCAGAAGGGCAGTGGCATCAGGAAGATGATGGAGGAGTACGAGGTCAGTGAGGGCACTCTGCTGCCCCCTGCTGGGGGCTCGCTGCAACTACACTCAACCACTCACTCACTGGCCCGCCTGCTTTTACTCTATAGACCAGAGGCCTCATGTACGAAGGTTGCGTACGCACAAAAACGTGGCGTACGCAAAAAAAAATGCCGTTCCATGCTCACGTTCAGATGTATGAAACGTGAAATGACCGTGGAAATGTGCGGTGCCTCACGTCAAATTCATGACTGGCGTACGCACGTTTCTACAGCTATTGTTCCTTTGGCGACACTTACAGGTGACGCTGGGAAACTGTTAATAATGTCAAAAACAATTAGTCATCAGAGTGATGTGCACGGCAGAGACACACTTATGAACAATTAACACACCCACCGTGTTTGCAATTATACGGGTGGATATAAACGCATGCGCAATGTGATGAAGAAAATGGTATTACCGATGGCAGCATTTGCGTTGTTACAGGACCTTGCAAATGGTGCAATCAGACGTGAGCGAGTATTTAGGGAACGCGAGGATTTACTTGCAAACGATGACAATTGGCTCAAGCCGATTTCGAATGTGCGACAAAGTATGCGGGAGTTATTAGCGTTACGGAATTTGCTCAAACAGCGCCACCTAGTGGTCTTCCAAGTGTGCGGCATGAAAGTGACGCATAGAATATATTCCTTCGCTTCACCTCCACCTTCAGATCCGACCACTTCTTCTTCACCTGTGTGTGTGTGCGCTGCTCGGACCCCACGGCATGTACCGCCTCACACACACACTCCCACTCATCTCCTTCCTCTTCATATTGATCCCTGCTGACAGGGGACCAGAGAGAATCTCCCTCCGCGGCTCCACGTCATTCACCACAATCTCCAACTCAGACTCTGTGAAATGTCTATTCTTTCCTTTGTTCATGCTTGTGTTACACCCAGAGAGTGCAAGCTGACTCAAGGGTTGGCATATTTTAGAAAAGATGTTATTCTGAAAGAATCAATTAAACAAAAAGACAAGTGAGTCGGCTGGTCTTCAGTGGCTTTACTGGTCCCGGTTAACTGCCGACTGAAGAACGCAGCGCAGCCCACAGTTTATATAGCCGCGGGTGGTCTTGTGCCTTTAATAATAATAATAATAATAATAATAATAATAATAATAATAATAATAATAATGCTTAAAATTGAATGGGGGGTGTCTGTAAAAATGCCAAATAAAGTCCATACATATAAAATAACACATTTAAGTAAGTGGCAATAATATATAAATATCCTCTGTGCCACACTTGCTTGTTTTATCTGATCGGATAGAGGTGAATCTCAGGTCCAGGGCCTATTTAACATAGATTTGCATATTTAAATGAGGGCGTGGACAGGGAGGAGTTTGCCACATCTGCACGTGCGCTCAGTTCCACATTGATCGGGATGTACAAAAGAAACGCGCTTGGATCCATGCGTACGCACACTTTGATACATCTGAATTTATTTGTGCGTACGACAGTTTCGGGGTTTTGGCGTACGCCAAAATCCACGCAAAAATCCACGCAAGTCTTCGTACATGAGGCCCCAGGGGTCTTCAACGTTTTCCAGGCCAAGGACCCCCAAACTGATAGAGAGATGGAGCGGGGACCCCCTACTTATATATATTGTGTACAATTGTGTTTTATATTAAACAGGTCCGACAGTGCCATGTATAAATTTACCTTGTTATTGTGCATTCAATACTAAGATATTGAAATAATACACAGGTTCATATATTCATGTGCAAGGTACAGCGAGTAGGGTGGCCATGCCACTGCCATTCATAAACATAGCCTAATGTAGCGTCTGTTCTGTTGCATTTATTGTTGCAACAGAACAGGTTACTGTCGGCCGTAAACACGCCAAAACAACTCCAACATAAAGTTAGCCGTAACTCTCCTAATGTTCCTCGCGCTCAACCCAGGCTCGCTCACGCACACGCACGCACGCACACACGCACGCGCACTCACACAGCCCTCATTCCGTCAAAAACTACAACACCACACCGGATCTAGCTAGAGCGGAAATAAAAAACAACAGGCACGCTGCACACACTTGTTTAAGAGTAGTAGACGTTACGTTTTGAGTGGATGGCGAGTGCGAGACGTTGAAATGGATGCCAATAATATTCTGAATGGAAAGTTTACTTTTAAAAAGTTTCCAAATGGTTCCATTGACAAGACCAAAGTGATCTGTGTGTTATGTCGTTGTGAACTGAGCTATCATCGCAGCACGTCCAGTCTGAAATACCACTTGATGGCTGGAAGCACACAGCTGATGCGAATTCTCCGCCCCCTCGTCAGAGCCAGGCGACAACTTGCACAAAGCAAGTCGATCCACTTTTCCATGTTGATAAGAGCATTAAAATGAGAAAAAATAATGGGACAAAAAGAAATCAAGGGACATTTAGAATAGATAAAAATGTGGAAAAAAATTGCGGGGGGAATATAAAAAAAAAAGTCTAATCAACCAAAACGTTCGCGACCCCCCTGCAGTACCTCCGCGGACCCCCTAGTGAAGACCTCTGCTATAGAACCTTTTCACAGAAGGGTCACCGTAGGACAAACACAGGTGTCGCTCATAACACTAATTATGGGTCTGCTACTGTTATGCATAGACATATATACATAGACGCCTCATGACGTGATGGAACGTAATCCAGCGTCGCCGCCATATTGGTTGGGACTCCTCACTCTAGTCTAGCATAGGAGTCAACGGGAGAGCAAGCTATGCCAGTATTTTGTGCAGCTTACGGCGCAGTATTGACACCAGATCGCGTGGGATTACCTTTCACAAGTAAGGTTGAACAATAATTCTTATTATTTAAAAAAAATAATAATAATAATTAATTTGTCTTGTATCATGAATAAATCTCTGCCGTTTGTAACAAACCAAACCGTGTGAAAATCCGGTAAAAATTCGGGGAGTTATGCTTATTATTGTAGTTGGGGATACACCTTCCTCCATAGAAATGAATGCACTGGGGGCGCACTGGGGACCCATCCAAGATGGCGGCCGCGCTGATACGTCAGCTCCAACAGGCAGCGTCAGTCTATGAGGCGTCTATGTATATTATGTATATGCTGT
This sequence comes from Merluccius polli, assembly GCA_030340625.1. Lineage (NCBI taxonomy): Eukaryota > Metazoa > Chordata > Actinopteri > Gadiformes > Merlucciidae > Merluccius > Merluccius polli. The sequence goes on from JAOPHQ010004554.1 coordinate 362,838, forward strand.
TATGCACCAGAGCACGGGCAGCAGACTAGTGACCCATTCAAGACAACTCAAGAACTAGGACGTTTCAACTTTGAAATTTCCGACATCAATGCATGTAATAATGCTGAATACAAAAAATATATGCAGCAATTTATGTTTCTTTTGAAAACATGAAGAAGAGATGTGTGCATATTATTGCACACATCAAATTATGTGTTAAAACGGCAACAAACACTTTAATAACCAATAATTTCATATGATATCATGTGTGTGTGTGTGTGTGTGTGGGTGTGGGTGTGTGTGTGTGTGTGTGTGTGTGTGTGGGTGTGGGTGTGTGGGTGGGTGGGTGGGTGCACAAAGGTGAACATCTGGGTGCCCCAGCCCGACCAGCAGTGGGACGTGATCCGGGTGACGGGTCAGGTGACCAACGTGGAGCGAGCCAAGCAGCGCCTCCTGGAGAGAGTCAAGGAGCTACAGGCTGAACAGGAGGACCGAGTGAGATTCAGATCACTCACTCAGATACACACACACACACACTCACACACTCACTCACTCACTCACTCACTCACTCACTCACCCAGATACATACACACATACAGGAGAGGCATACAGATGCATAGGTGCGTGCGCGCTGTACTCATTCAGATACCCTTCCTCCCCCCCCACCCCCCTGCAGGCGCTGCGTAGCTACAAGGTCACCATGTCCGTGGAGCCCAAGTTCCACCCCAAGATCATCGGGCGGAAGGGAGCCGTCATCTCCCAGATCAGGAAGGACCACGATGTCAGCATCCAGTTCCCCGACAAGGGGGACGAGCAGCAGGTGTGGAGCGCGGCCTTGTTAGTTTCAACATAAGGTTGCTATGAGGTCCAACACTCAGTTTGTACATACTGAAATATAATACAATTTTATTTTGAATTCTTAGTGGGAGGCATGTGCATAGCAGGGGTTAGTATATTTTGGTTATTGCTAAAAAAAAATATTCCATTTTAAATGTTTCCTTTTATTTTAGATGTTCACGTAGCTAATAATCAACAATTGTAGCTTGTGTAAAATGTAGCTCAGATGTTTTCATTGTAGTAGACATGCATATTTACTTTTTTTTCAAGAATCTTTACTTGAATGGGTCCCGTAATTTCAAATAGTTAAGATAAGATAAGATAAGACAGTGATTTACTAAGAAAGTACCAGACAGTTGTAGGAATTATAAATAAAGATATACAACAAAAAAAGGTAAAGGAAAAGATGGAAAAGATATCTACAATATAATTTGGGGTGGGTGGGTGGGCGGGCGGGGGGGCTAGTGAAACAATAGTACATCCCCTCCATCCCATGGGCCCTATTACTCATGACATCTCCACCATAACATGTTGCCCCTCTCCCCCCAGGATGTGATCGTGATCTCGGGCTACGAGTGCAACGTGGAGGAGGCACGAGTGGCCATCCAGCGGCTGGTGTCGGAGCTCCAGGAGATGGTGAGCCGGGATGCGCGGCTGGACCCCCGCACGCATGCACGCATCATTGGTGCCCGCGGCAAGGCCGTCCGCAAGCTGATGGAGGAGTTCAAGGTGAGGGGTTTGTGGTGGTGCTTTCTGTGTGTGTGTGTGTGTGTGTGTGTGTGTGTGTGTGTGTTTTATATCGTTACATGATAATTATTACATTTACATTTAGTCCTTTAGCACAGTGGTTCCTTACCTTTGAGGTGTACCACTAACTTATCACCTTTCGCGGACTACCTCAAGTTCACACAGTAGAAAACAAATAAATACACATGCAGTGGCTGAACAAAGAGTGCTTTATACACAAGTATTACTGCAAAAAGGCCACGGCCAGTGGGAAACAGTGTGTTTATTTAGCGAACACAAATTAACATAAACCATCGAAAACGTTATAATGGAAACATATGGAATGGACAAACCGACACTATTTTTGAAATAATAACAAGCCATAATACTATATTTAGTGAACAATATTTATAATTATTTATTTTCAATTATCTATATACCCAACTCTATATATCCCACGTACCACCTGCAGTCCCCCTGGTGGTACGCGCACCACAGGTTGAGAAACACTCTAGCAGACACTAGAGCAGACACAATCCAAGCAATATAACTCTAATTTATTCCCGTCGGAAAATTGCAACAAAAATCATGTTTGTGGTAAGTGTTTACTAGTTACATCTCAGAGATACAGAGATGGTTTATCTGACCAAATTATCTATCAAAATGCACTGAAAAACAATGAAGGGCACAAGTTAGTCTATTGTAATGCCAAATGAATAGCATAGCAAATAGTACACATAGCATTCAAGTAAATGTCATCAAGTAACATCAAGTAAAATTACATTATGTGTGTCTGTGTGTGTCTGCCTGCGTGTGTGTGCACAATCGTGTGTGTGTGTGTGTGTGTGTGTGTGTGTGTGTGTGTGTGTGTGTGTGTGTGTGTGTGTGTGTGTGTGTGTGTGTGTGTGTGTGTGCGTGCGCGTGTGTCTTTTTGCATGTGTGTGTGTGTGTGCATGATTGTAGGTGGACATTCGATTCCCACCGCCGGGTTCTGATGAGCCGGACCGGGTCGTGGTGACGGGACTCCCCGAGACTGTGGACAACGCTATAGATCACCTCCTCAACCTGGAGGAGGAGTATGTGAGTAGCTATCTAGACCACCTCCTCAAGAAGAGGAGTATGTGAGTAGATGTATAGACCACCTCCTCAGTCTTGTTGACACTGTTCACAATGGCCTGTGTTTGTTTTTGTTTGAGCATTTTACTTCATGTTTGTTGTTTGCAGTACAGCAAAATGGCAGGTCTTATTGTCACTGAAATTTAATATCATAAAAAATCTACTTTTTTTTGTAGCTACCTAGTATTAAAGAGTCCCTTTTTCCGATTGGCTGGAGTTAATTGCCGTAGCATATATTTGATTCGGTCCCTGTGTTTTAATCTTAGTATTTGGTTTCCCAAGTGTGTCGTAATCTCAAAGGTGGTGAACCAAAGCAGTAAGATCGAGGACTGTCTTAGTGCCTTGCTCGTGGGCACTCGGGAGCTACACCCTGTGACCTCTGCTTCTCCAGGCCCATATTAGTTCTTCTGGTTCCATTTAAACAGACACTGCCCCTCCCACCCTATGACTCACCTGGGGTCTCTCTCTCTCTTTTCCACGGGCCAGATGCTGAGCGTGACCGAGACAGAGACCATGGCGGCCTACATGAAGCCCCCGTCCCGCTACGGTGGAGGGGGGGCGGGAGGGGGAGGGGGCGAGGACAGCAATGGGGGCCCGGCTAAGGGCTTTGTGGTGCGGGACGCCCCGTGGAACGCAGCAGGAGGGAACAAGGTGAGACTACCTCCCCCTTTTCTCTCGCTCTCTCTGTTATCTCAATGCTATGCTAACAGCTAAAAAAGTACTGCTTCATATGCGTGTTGTGAAAAAAATCAAATGCAAATTAAGCATTACTGCCTTATATTAGAAAATAGCAAGCGTGACAGTTCCCCTTTAATAAAGAAAAGTTGCATGATTAATGCAATATTTGTTTCTATTATTATTAATCTTGGGTGTCATGTGTCCAGGCTCCTGACATGAGCAGTGCAGAGGACTTCCCAACGTTCGGGGCCAGTGTGGCCCCCAAGCAGACCACCGCCTGGGGCCCCAAGAAGTTCTGAGGGGCCACTGCGACCCCCACAGGATTTGACAAAAACAAGAAAAGCAAGAATTGGAAAAAAAAGAATCACTGCAGAGGAGAGGAGAAACCAAACTGTTCCAACAACATGCTGCTCCCCTCCCCTCTCCTCCCCTCCCCTCCCCCTGAGAGCCGCAACCACCAGCCATTTGGATGGTGCGAGAAAGAGAGTTGCCCTCTTTTCTGCTCTCTTCTCCACCTCCTTTTTAATCTCTCTACCCCCCCCCATGCCTTCCCCTCAGACTGTCCCAGAAAACAAAACAAAACAAACAAGGACAACATTGTTGTTGTTTTCTTTCAAACTGTCGAGTGCTCTCCTCTCTGCCTCTCTGTTGTGTCACCACCGTACTCCAAAACGTTTGAGATTCCGATAAAATCCAGCTCCCCCCCCCCCCCCCCCCCCCCCCCCCGCTCCCAACTGACATTCAGCCTCACTGCGGGCACTTCGTACAAAAATGGTTTATCGGTCCATCGTGAGAGTCATCGGAAGTGGCTGAGTGAGCACTGAAGAGCAGATCAGATGGTAGACAAGAAGTCGGAATTCGAATCCGAATTCCTAGATTTTAGCGTTTTAGCTTTTTAATTATTTATTTTGTATGTAGAAAAGAATGGTGTCTGTGTTCAAGGGCCCATGTTTAATGTATTTAGTTTTTCCCTGTCATTTGAACTGAAAATATGTGAATGTCCAGCTCTGGTTCTATCTATTGTACTGTCTCTACTATCAAGGCAATTTATTTATTGGTTTAGGAACTGTTTGGCCCTGAACCTCTGTGATCCTGCTACTTTATCTTTTTTGTAAAGCACTGACTGTAGCTTGATGCTTCTTAAGACCTTTATTTTGAAAATGAAGTGTGCTCTAGGCCTGGGTTGCAAAATTTCTCACACTTGAAGTGTACAAAGAACTTTATCGCTGTTTTTATCTCTAGGTTTTCTGGTGTATTTGACGGAGTGTGTGTGTGATTTGTATGTGTGCAAGTAAGGAGTATTCTTGAATGAAGCTTGACCAAACTCAAATTGTGTTGTCAATTTTATCTTTACACTTTTTTTTAATCTTTTGTGTTTGTTGCTTTATCATTGTTTTCTCCCTTTTTGTCATCGCGGCACTTTAAGTTTCATGATTTGTTTTTGTCAAGATATCTTCACAACATGGGTCTTCACATGGTTAGCTGCCTGTAGGGTTCATCTAACTTTGTGTTGAAAGGTTTGAACTCAAGTCATTTTGTGTAGCACAAAATAGTTAATACCTTGTCCATCCATTATGAATTGTATTTTATTTCCCGTTCCGATAATCAATTGTCGTATTACTGAGCTCAATCCTCCAGCCAGAATCCATCCACCTCAACGTATGCTTCCACTTGTGTGTCTGTATTTATAACGGGGGAAGAGTTGCGTCCCGGTTATCATTTTTTCTGACACAGCGCAGAACTTTTCTTCTGACAAAGTATCCCTCCGAAGACATAGTGTAACTAGTGCTTGTGTAATGAGGCGGACTATGCAAACCAACCAGGATATTTAACAGTAAATTTGGCGCAATTCTTGTTTTTATTTTAAAAAATTTATGGCTTTATGACATGTCTTCTGTGTACCTCTTTGTCTCCATTTCACCCTTTTGTCACAAGGGCGGCCATCTTGGCCGAGGCGAGGCAAACATTGCCTCTTGCAGTTGTCTATGTGAATGTCGTTATGAAATGGCTGCCCAAAGCAGCCTATTTTTTTTTGTTTCCTGTAAAAGCTTAAAAAAAACACACTATTGGCCTTAATGAGTAATTAGTGTTCAACATTTTGATGAAAAAAAAAAGGTGTGAGGTATACGAGACTGCAATACCAGTGTCAGTGACTGGTTTTCCTACTCTAAATAAAATGTGATAACATGAACTTCTGAGTACATATTTTTGACTGACTTCTCAAACACACACACACACATAGCAGAATTATCCGGAAAAGGTCATGTCTACTGCAGGGATGCAAGATGTAGGGTTAAGCTAATCAAAAAAGTAAAATTCAACTGCATATGTGATATAACCTTTTAGGCCTAACAAAGACAATCATAATGTCTTTGTTAAATGCTTAAATAGGCAATGCCCATTTACATAACTGCTTATTTTAAAGACAAAAACAAATATCAGACCAAACTATCAGGTAAACATCACAACACTCACAATATTACCATTTACTATAGGCCTACTAATAAATAAGAGACATTTAGAATGTAAGTACATTTTTGTTTTTGTAAACAAGGTTCACTGCCGAATGTGTGCAAGAGAGTAAAATTTGCAATATCAGAAATAGTCAATCAACAAATCTGCAAATGTGTGTTTAGCGAATTAAAACTAAATCAGTTAATTGAGAGAAAATATTGTTGTGTACAAACAATGTGTAATACATCTGTAAAAGGACCTGAGACCTCAGAGCAATAAAAACAAAAACACCCTTACATGATTGTGGGTTCAGTGTTCAATAAACTCAAACTTATTGGGGCAATTGCTCTGTCGCTAACTTAGCCACTTTTTAAACTCGTCGGTGACGCAAGAAGTCACGTGACGTCTTAAGCTCCATTGCTGTGTCGTATGTACCTGTGGTTTAACCTGCAGCTGCGTTTCACCTTGATCTCAATTGCTGTGTCTTCAGAGAAATTCACATCAGACACTAGAGGGCGTATTTTGTGCGTGTTAGTCTAGTCTCGAAACGGACATGGTTTTAGAGGAGACTAAACCAGTTTGCAGGATGAAACAAGGCTCCATTATAACCGACACACACAGAATTAGTGTTATTAATTATTATTAGTAGTATTAATAATTGTGAGGGACCGCCGCGGTCACCCCAAGCGGGGATGAGGCAGGCCAGAGAGGCAGAGGCAAAAAGTCGAGGGTGGCTCATAGATAGGCAAACGTGGTATTTATTTGTACAGTGCAGCTCCCCAAAATCCCAAACAAAAACTGATCAAAAGAAAATAAAGGTATATAAAAATATATACATGCATGAACACTATAGCTACTTTACCTTTTACACAATGGCAACCAAAGGAAAGCATAGCAACCTGGAGTTTCAGTAGGAAGCCTCACAACAAGCATGACCTACCCCTCACTCTACCAAACATAGAATGAGGGCCATGTTAAATAGCCCAACCTTCAACCCAAGTTGGACCCATGATTGACAGGTGGTCCATACTATTACCCAGGGGTTCCCTAAACCAAGGTGGCTATACAACATATATTAGCACCATTCATACATGTTCAAAAATGACTGAAAACACACTCACAATTCCCCATCACCAACACAATACCATATTGACAACACCCCCGTTAAAATACACATTCCTACATGAAATACCCAACACCAAACACCCCTGTACACAAGGAGGTGCTGAGGTGCTGAGGCATAAAGTGGGTACCTGCACTAATATGCCGTGGATGTTGTGGGTGAGTATGTAGCGACCGGGAGAAATGTTTATGAATGTGGAAAGTGAAAGAAACATGTTTTAATGACCGCGATATACACGCGAGTGTTGCCACGCGTTCAATGGCGGCTCACCGACACCAAACATTGGCGTCTCCCTTCCCAGTGCCCACAAGCATTTCCCCACACATTACCCAATATACATTGCGTGCGTGTCTCGCTCTCTCTCTCTCGCGGCTACAATGCGATGTCGGGAGTACCTCGCATTGACGCATCGAGTACATCGCAACAAGCGCGGCTCATACAGAGTCCATAAGCGCGGTGAGAGGGGGAGAATTCACCTTCTCACACTAATAATGTATGATACATTTACACTTATTACGCCAGATAGGCCTTCAGTACAATAACACTATTGGACATAGTCGACTTGGAATGAGCAGTGATATTTCACGGCTCACGGGGCTCAGGTCTCGGTCGTGCGTCCGCTCAGCAATAGCATTACGCGCTTCAACTTTCAAGCGCTTCCATACATTCTTTAAATGTGCCGCTGCTCGGTCTTCTGCTGGAAGATCTACTGTTAAATGTGTTTGAGAGATCATCCCAAACAGACTTTCTTCGGAGCGTGGTGGTGGTGTCTTTCCTAGCATCTTCCACCGTTTCCTCTTCCACAACACCTCGAATGCAGTTCAATAAATATAATTTCTGCTCCTCGTTATAGTTCTTTATCCGAGACATGTTCATCCTAACTACCCTCTCCAGGGGTGCAACTACCCAGTGTCAGGGGGGTATGCAGCAACAATTTTGGCGCCCCCCATAAACATTACGTGGTGCGCGGTTGTTGACGGGGGCGCCCCCCTGGTGCGGCGCCCCTATGCGCCGCATACAGCGCATACCCACTTTTTGCGCCACTGACCCTCTCCTTCTCCGAGAATGTATAGGCGTGGAATTACCCTAATTACTCGCATATTAATTCGTCTTCAATTAATTAATCACGTTTGCATGCACACCAAGAGAAAACAATGACAAGTAATTGATTGATTGACGTAGGTGAGGGCAGATACAGATTCCAGACTCAGATTTCCACAAAAAGTAGGCTAGACTATTTCAGAATATATTTCAACATTATTTGCGTTTTATTATATTAACGTTCACTTTACATTCCCATTAAGTTTTTGTTGGTAATTATAGCACAAAATGCATCCAACATTAAGTTAAGACTGCGTCTGCTGGAGTATAACGGGAAATCAGAGTACTTGCGGTTTAACCCGAGTTTAACTAGGAATCAGCTGAAGCTGTGTCGGTCAGTACACAGCAATCAGGTTTAACTTCGTGCGCAGCTGCGTGTTAAACTCCAAAACCTCCGGTTTCCGGAGTACGGTTTTAAACCGCAGCACAGCTAACGCAATGCTAACTGACAGAGCAATTGGCCCATTATGTTTAACTGAGGATTTGGCTTAGAGCTGGGTTGACATCTCGTGGTCTGACGCTCAATGTATGGATGTACAGACGGGGGGTCTGTACCTGAAAAACTTGATAGTAGGGAGGAGACTGGGAAGTGGAGGGTGTGAGTTAAGAATGCTACGAGGGGCAGGTAGAAGAGGGGGGGGGTTAAATACAGGTGCCTATTGGTAGGTAGGTGCAGTAAGAGGTGTCTTTCTCCCAAACTTAAGTTTATGGAACTATAAGTAGTGCACCATATAGCAAACCAGATTTGTACATCTTTCAGACAACACTACACAAAGGTGCCCTAAATAGTGCACTATACAAGTGGACCAATTTGAACAATTCCCTCAGCTGAGAAGGTAAGATAATAAACATACATCACATAATAATATACTGACAGACAGATTTGAGACAAAGGATAAGGGGGAAACTATTCAAATAATATATATCATACAATAATATCTATCTATCTATCTATATATATATATATATATATATATATATATATATATATATATATATATCTATATATCTATATACACTCACCGGCCACTTTATTAGGTACACCTTGCTAGTACCGGGTTGGACCCCCTTTTGCCTTCAGAACTGCCTTAATCCTTCGTGGCACAGATTCAACAAGGTACTGGAAACATTCCTCAGAGAGTTTGGTCCATATTGACATGATAGCATCACGCAGTTGCTGCAGATTTGTCGGCTGCACATCCATGATGCGAATCTCCCGTTCCACCACATCCCAAAGGTGCTCTATTGGATTGAGATCTGGTGACTGTGGAGGCCATTTGAGTACAGTGAACTCATTGTCATGTTCAAGAAACCAGTCTGAGATGATTCGCGCTTTATGACATGGCGCGTTATCCTGCTGGAAGTAGCCATCAGAAGATGGGTACACTGTGGTCATAAAGGGATGGACATGGTCAGCAACAATACTCAGGTAGTCTGTGGCTTTGACACGATGCTCAATTGGTACTAATAAGCCCAAAGTGTGCCAGGAAAATATCCCCCACACCATTACACCACCACCACCAGCCTGAACCGTTGATACAAGGCAGGATGGATCCATGCTTTCATGTTGTTGACGCCAAATTCTGACCCTACCATCCGAATGTCGCAGCAGAAATCGAGACTCATCAGACCAGGCAACGTTTTTCCAATCTTCGATTGTCCAATTTTGGTGAGCCTGTGCGAATTGTAGCCTCAGTTTCCTGTTCTTAGCTGACAGGAGTGGCACCCGGTGTGGTCTTCTGCTGCTGTAGCCCATCCGCCTCAAGGTTCGACGTGTTGTGCGTTCAGAGATGCTCTTCTGCATACCTCTGTTGTAACGAGTGGTTATTTGAGTTACAGTTGCCTTTCTATCAGCTCGAACCAGTCTGGCCATTCTCCTCTGACCTCTAGCATCAACAAGGCATTTGCGCCCACAGAACTGCCGCTCACTGGATATTTTCTCTTTTTCGGACCATTCTCTGTAAACCCTAGAGATGGTTGTGCGTGAAAATCCCAGTAGATCAGCAGTCTCTGAAATACTCAGACCAGCCCGTCTGGCACCAACAACCATGCCACGTTCAAAGTCACTTAAATCACCTTTCTTCCCCATTCTGATGCTCGGTTTGAACTGCAGCAGATCGTCCTGACCATGTCTACATGCCTAAATGCATTGAGTTGCTGCCATTTGATTGGCTGATTAGAAATTTGCGTTAACGAGCAGTTGGACAGGTGTACCTAATAAAGTGGCCGGTGAGTGTATATATATATATATATATATATATATATATATATATATATATATATATATATATATATATATAATCAATATATATATATATATAATAATAACTAATAAAGTGGCCGGTGAGTGTATATATATATATATATATATATATATATATATATATATATATATATATATATATATATATATATATATATATATATAATCAATATATAATAACCATATTCTATAGTAATAATAATTGTATAATTAAGGCCCATTTATGAACAAACCCTCCCGGCCAATTCATTCAGTCCATGGTGACAGGTGGCACTCTGCTCTGTCCTGGGGCCGTATTCACAAAGGATCTTAGCGCTAAAAGTAGCTCCTAACTGGCGAATTTAGGAGAAACTCCTAAAAATAATGGGCGTGTCAGTCTTAAATTTAGGACTCCTAATTTTTTTCACTAAGAGCATTTCACAAAGTATTTTAGGCCTAAAAGTAACACCTAAGTCTAGGAGAGCCTAAAAGTCCTCGAGAGGACTCCTAACTCACTAAGACCTATTCACAAAGAATCGGAAAATGATTGCGAGACGAAATGTTTTGGAGACAGTGGAAGACTGTGAATTGATCAAGAGATATAGGCTAAATCGTGAGGGTATAAAACTTGTTGTGGAATTAGTGCGGGATGCAATAACATCCCCGACTAACAGGAATAACTCGATTAGGAAATAAAATGTTTGGCAACACTACGATATTTAGCAACAGGGAAAATGCAACTTTGCAATGCCGACGATTTAGGAATATCGCAACCATCAGTCAGACATAAACCGAACCATCAACGCGCTCCGTAGACCACATATCAATTCAATTAAATTCAAACTTTATTAAGGACACATCTCATGAAAGGTCCATAACACCAACACAACACAATAATAATAAAATAATAAAAATAGAATAAAAAATACACACACACACACACACACACACATACAGTATATATATATATATATATGTAGCCAGTAGCCTACATATAGGCCTATGTAAATATACACACACACACACACAATTCCACATGATCATATATTTACATACAGGCTAGAAGAGCTGACAGAGCTCAGTTCAAAGTTGGTTAAGGCTGAAATAATACCATTAATATCATCCAACAGTTTATTCGGTTTCCTTTGGACAATCAACAACTACACATGATCAAAGCCAACTTCATGGCAGCAGGTATGGCCGGTGTGGTCGGTGCTGTTGACGGGACGCACATACAAATAATTGCGCCATCAAAAGATGAGGACGTGTTCGTCAATAGAAAGAAAGTACATTCCATCAACACGCAGATTGCTTTTGATGCAACTTTTAACATTCTTGATGTTGCGAAGTGGCCTGGGTCTACCCGTGATCCGCGTATTTTAATGGGGAGCGGTCTGAGGCGTGAGGCACCGTGTACCAGTTGGGTGTCTTGCTGGGTGACAGTGGCTGTCCCTGCAAGACGTCTTGACACCTCTCAATCCACAACCGGGAGCAGTTAAAGTATAACATGCAAGTGATTACGCAGATTACGATTAGTCCTATGCGTAAAAAACATCGTATTAGCTCTTTGTCGCCTTTTATTTGTTGAATCCATATTTATTATTGTTTGCTGTGTTCCTCCATATATGTTAGGGCACACAAAAATACACGAAATCTTGTGGAGAGGATGTGATCACAGTGATCACTGTATGCGCCATTCTCCATAACCGGTATGGGCTTTTATTAAAAGTGTTGAATAGTGGAGATATGCTCATTGAATAATAGTTTGCAGGGTGCTTTTAATTGCCTCCTTGAATTAATGCAATTTACGTATTTTTATTGTTTTTATTGTTTATCTCTCTCTCTTTAACGTGCATATAGGCTACAACGTCATTATCGTGGTCTGCACAAACTTGTCATCATGCGTGTATTCTGCTAACTGCACTGTCCATAACTATTTGATAGGGATGTCTAGCCGAGGCTATTTCCTTGTTCTTCGGTGATTTAGTGGGCTCGTTTCCACAGAGACCGCCTGCTCTGAACAACCAATCACCGGACTGACCGCTTCCAAACTCGTGCACGAGAATCGACGTAATCCATAGCAACGGCGCGTCACTCTTAGTGATTTATCGTTAGTATGAGTAGGTCTCAGCGGCTTTGTGAATAACTTTTAAGAAAAAACTCCTACGTAAAATGTTTTAGCGCGAGTTAGGAGCACTCCTAGCGGTAAGATAAAATGCTTTGTGAATACGGCCCCTGGTTGGTACAGAAAGTGATGTCATCAGAGAGCCTGTGGCTTGCAGAGGGGGCATGGCTAGCCACAAGGCGAGAGGGGTGTCAGATCTTGTCATAATAAACTTAACACCATTGCTTTCTGAGGCCTAACAAAGGGATTGAGAACATCCACACATGTTGGATGACACCATCTAATGTCCACCATCTTTTACAGCCATGAGGGAAATCCATTAATTACCTACTTCTAGAGTCTTTTAATTTACATCCTGTTTTCAATTATATCAACAGGCTAACCACCATGACCTCCCATATCCTATACACAATTAGATGTACTTTATAAATCTCAAATGAGATAGTACTTTTTACATCCTAGATAATATAAAATATAACTTTTTGAATCCCAGATAAAACAGGATAGTTATTTTTTAATCACAGATAAGATGAAATGTATTTTATCAATCCCAGATAAAATGTACTTTTTATACAGCGACGAATCACACAAGCCAGCCAAATTGCAGAAAAGAGTCGTTTGCATCCCTGATACTGTGTTTTTTGGTTTATTTCTTTTCTTTTTTTTGTACAAATTGGGAAGATATGATTTTAATGTTATGTAACAGCCTGTACAATGCAACAAACTGAAAAAAGAGGAACTAAAATACAAATTAACGTCTTGTACAAAGCAGCAACGGGCCACAGACAACCCATTTGTTTTCACATTTGATTGGACAATGCACATGTTCTTCCTCTAAGCCCCCTGGCACATGGACTAGATCACAATATAGCTGACGCAATCCAACCAGTGCTAAAAACAAACAAAAAAATACACAGAAGGGGTATAATGTCTCAAGTAAAATAACAAATGATCAAATTGGCGACCAAACTGGTTGGTTCATAAACATATGCTTTGGACATTTCGTCCTCCTCCCATTGATAATCGTGTAAATGAATACTTGTGAATCTACATTGAATAAAAAAAAAAACATGTTTGACCATGACGCACATGGAAGCAGAACTACACGGATCACATTCGTAATGTAAACTTTTAGCATTTAGGTTCACGTAATGCCGAGGGGGACAGCGATATTTCCCATAAATGTTGGGGGAGACAGACAGCCAAGTCAAGGGTTATACCGACAGACAAGTTGGCTTGAGATAGAGGGGGGTCTTTCAGGTAAACGGTGTTTGTAGAGACGACGGCATGTAGATCAACAAAATGTGAGTGGGAACGGGTGGGTGTAAAGCAAGTACAAATATGCCATCGACTGGTTTCTGACTTTGATTCTGTTTCGCTCCCTTACATAATTTACCAAGTATATCAGTCCAGACTTCTGCTATCTAGGCAGCCGATACCAGTACACTGGCAACCTGAAGGTTAACTTCATGGTCGATCCAAACTCTTCTCTTTCGTGACGTGCCTGATCTACAAAGACCTTAAGGCTACACATGAGTTATGCCCTTAGTTGTTTCACAATGTATCGGCACATTAAGGATGTTACTTAGCTACCTCTTGTGTGTATGACGGTAAAAAGAGACAATACAACAAAAAACACAAAATGTCATCTTCTCAGTTCCTCCACAGTATTAGCCTGTGGCCGTCCCCCGACCTTCAAGAAACCAAAAGAAAGAACTACGAAATAACAGAACTACAAATGGGAACAATAAAGACAAAAGACCAATGCACAGAATGAAAGACAGACCAACAAGACAAATAGGCAAAACTTGGGGTTAGGTGGGCGGGGTGGATGGACACCAAAAAAAAAACACTATTACATGTGTAAACATTTTTCTTACTCCAGTTACTTCTTTTGTCGTCGTCGTCGTCATCATCAACTCCTAAAGCCACAAGACAATCTCTTAGGTTCATTCTCAAGGTCTTTGATTCTGAAGGCTCTTCCATGACCCCCCCCCCCCCCCCCCCGTCAAGTCTTTGTTGAACAGGAGTCTTCTCGTCTTTTAATCCTCCCATACATTTCATAGTCTGATACAGTCGATGAGTGGACGGGGATGGCACAGACGGGGACACACGCTGGGGGGGGGGGGGGGGTGGGGGGTGGACAGTCCACTAGTGCAGTGACACAGCTGCCGTGGGTCAAGCTTTTCACAATGTGACAGGATACGTTATTTAAATGTTCTTTTAATCCCAGCGCCAGAAGGAGGCGTTGGTTGGGGAGAGGATGCCAGTTTAGAAATAAGTGCCAGAAGAAAACGACAGGACCAAGCAACAGGTTGCACGACAACAGTGGAAGAAGAAGAATGGGGTCCAGAAAGGTAATGCAGAAAAAACGGCAGTGGATGAACAAACGTGTTGTGCGGATGGGGAATAGGTTTTTTTAAAAATCACCCACAAGTGTCTCAAACATAAAGTGCAGGCAGTGTCAGTTCTTCTCTGGAACCACTGTAGCCCCCTGCTCATTTAATAGTGTCCAAGAGCAAAACAACAAAACAAAAACAAAAACAAAATGTTGAATTGTCAACAATCCACAGCAGGAATACGATATTCTGGAGTAGTCTCTTTGCTCAAAGGTGGTTGGTTTTGGTTGTCTGTTGTCTGTTTTTTTTAAGTCCAGGGAGTGCCTCTGGGTCGCGTACTCGAGCCCCTTCAATTCTTCAAAATCCTCCCCTTTTTACCCATGGTCCCTTACCATCCGAGTCACTCCACCCGGATCAGCAGGCCGTAGAGGAGAGTGCCGCCCTGCTCTTTAGTGATCCACTCAATCTCCGTGTTGCTGAAGCGTGGGTCCAGGGGCTCGCCGGCTGCTAGGGCCTGGGGCCCCACCTTGTAGGAACCGGGCCGCACGCACACCTGGAAGCCCACCTGTGCCTGGTGACACCGGTGAGAGCGAGGGTCCCGGAATCTAAATAGGCAGGAGTTGGACATCATTAAGGCAGGTTCATAGAAGAGGGCTGTCAGTTTAAATACAAGAGTGAAATTGGCACTGCCTGGATGGACTACCACTACAGATGGGAGAGTTCAAGCGGAAAGGTTTGTGCACCATCATCAATGCAGGGCTTTTTTTTCTCTTTAAAAAAAATTAACTAAATTAATTGTATTCCTTGTCAATTTTTGTCCAAATTATAGTCCAATAGTATAACTGGGCAAACACGTAATATGGATTGAATGAAGAAAACAAACTGATTCTTTAGTGTGAAATCAGAACAAAACTATGTATATTTTTATAAAGATGGCAGCCGCTAGAAGGCAGAGGAAGTGCGTAGAGTGGGACTTACTGCACTTTGGGGGCGAAGGTCTCCTGTCCGGAGTAGCGCATGGTGGGCGAGAGCTGCACCCTGGGGACCTCTCTGCCGGGGGCACTGTTCTCCTCAGGCTCAGAATAACCACCACTAGGCTCCTCCGTCTTTACCGGAGACACCGAGAACATGGACGACGTGCCTGCAGAGACACAACAAAACAGTGTTTCACTTTAACGCCATGTACGTTGACAGCGTTAGCACCTAATGCTAATACTTGGAATTGACAGCGTTAGCACCTAATGCTAATACTTGGGACTGGCAGTGTTAGCACATAATGTTAATGCTTAGCATTGGCAGTGTTAGCATCAAATGCTAAATATTGGCATTGGCAGCGTTGGGCGCCTACCGGGCAGCAGCTGGCTGTGGTCCAGGGTGCGTCTCAGGGCTCCGACGCTGGTGCCGTGGTAGGCGATGTGCCACTTCTTCAGCACATTGGATACCTCACAGTGAGCCTTGATCCTGCAGAGACAGAGAGATAAAATGTTAAAAAAGACAATAGACCCTTTTGCAGTAGACTTATCTTCACTAGTTTAGTCTACTACCCGTGCCCTGGTACATAAGTAGCAGACCCATAATTAGTGTTATGAGCGACAGCTTTGTGAAAAGGGTCTATTGGGCAAAAGGAGGTGTACACAAAAGAAAACAGGTTTGTAAAGTAAAAACTTGTAATCAACCCCATTCTGACATCAAACCACAGGGTCCACCACAACCGGATACAAATGTTCACTTTGGATTGGCTGAAAGCGCTACAGGTGGCCTGACCTGAGGGCGAATCGGCACCAGCCGAAGGGCAGGGCGTAGTCGCGGGGGGGCTCCCCTCTCTTGTAGTACGCCTCATCGCCCCGCAGCTTGTGGCACGACTCACAGTAGCATAGATTGTACTTGGTGTCCTCGCTGAAGTAGCCATCTTGGATCCGCACAGACAGCAAAAAAAACAAAACAGAACCAATGTTAACATTGTGAGGTACGAAGCTAGGAAATTATACAATTTAGTATTGTATATTGTCTGAGAGTATCGCCTTATCGCGATACCCAGTTTTATAGTCTAGATCAGCGGTTTTCAAAGTGTGAGGTGCGCCTCCCCAAGGGGGTGCCACAGAGTTTCAGGGGAGGCGTGGCGTGAGAAAAAATACACCAGAAGAAAAATGAAAAACAGTGAATCATAATGGATCGATGTTTCGTACCTCAGGTAAACATGAGAGTGGACACAGAGGCCAGCAGAAAACGGAGGAAGTATGACCCTGATTATTTGAAGTTTGCAATATGTGACCGTGTAAACTCCGGCGCCATATTGAAACTAAGCTCCAAAGTTTAACAACCAAGCCGCGGGAGTTTTTTGATAGGAAGCTTAATGAATTGCGGTCACAGAAGAAAGCCATTGAGACATTTGGTACTGTAAATACATATAAATACTAGGGCTATCAAACGATTAAAAAATGTA